>OX465279.1:13005109-13605109 GCA_949987645.1 Tachina grossa | reverse complement strand
CATTTATATAAACATGCAATATTAAACATAAAATATTTTGTGCAAAAATACAAATATCAATATTAACTTTCAACATTTAACTAACATTTTCATCAACATTAAAAATTGTTTTATGTTTATAATATAAACTGATAAAATTTTAACATATGTATATCTAAACTGTTATTATTAATTTTTTTTTATTTTACCCAACTTATCATCAGTATTGGAAGTTGCTTAATGTGAATAACATAAACTGTTAAAATATAAAATTTATATTTTCTGTTATAATTTGATTTACTTGTTTAAAATTTTGTTTTACATTTACATATCCATTTAAATAACAGCTACATATGTATATTAAATCTTAATGAATTAATGGTTCTATACTTGAACAGAAATAAAATGTTAGCATACTTTTTTTTAGACAAGAAAAGAAAATTTAAAAATTAGATTTTTTTTACATAATGGCTATGTAAGTTTTTTTTTATTTCACGAAACCTAAAAAAAACTGTTAGATAAGGACACAATGGGTTATTCTAATATACAATTTCTAGGAATAACGTAGGTAGGGAGGGTACAGACTAGTAGAAATGGAGACAAACAACTTAATTCGTTTTCCAAAATAAGAAATCTTTACATTCTTTATTGTTTTGTTTGTTTTTTTTAATTTAATTTTATTTTAACATTGTATATGGTTGAATCAGAACAATTTTTTATAAATACTACCTAATAACTTAAATTTTTCTGTAACGGATAAATCCCATCTGAAGTAATTAAAGAATCCCCCAATTTCCGCAGAGCTTAGCTGGTAATAAAGGTAGTATACACTTCTGATGAATAGGGTTAACTTTTAGCTTTCGTTACAATCTTCCGGTTTGCCAAAGGGTAGTATTCTGGGTCCAGTCTTGTATTTAATATATACTTGTGATATGCCTGTGAGCAATCCACACTTCGACATTTGCCGATAATACAGCCGGTATGCCCATATAACATTTACCCTAAGAAGAGATACTTGTTCCCCCATTTGAATCAACGATCAAAATATTCCTCAACATTCTCAAGTGAAATACCGTGATCGAAGGCTTACATGGAAACATCATATTGACTCTAAGCATATCTCAAATGAATCTTAAGTTAACTCAAATACATTGGTTGATTGGCAGAGATTCAACACTCAACCTAGACTGCAAACTTTTAATATACAAGTAGATTTTGATGCTTCTGCTTTAAATGTTGAGAAAATCCAACAAAGGCAAAACAAAATTTCACGTTTGATAACATCGGCTCCATGGTAGATCAAATATTCATAGTGATCTAAAAATATGCCACTAGTGACTTTATATGTTGCAAAATACACAGGCAAATATTAAACAAAACTCGAGTCACATCCTAAAACCCTTGTCCGTAACATCTTGAAGTTTACTGGAAACATCCGCTTAAAAAAGAGTTATACAAGGGCTCTAATACTCAACACTCCGAATGAAACTTCTCGAAAATAATTTCCGTGCTTAATACATTTATTTTTTACACGGTGTTTCAGTACAAAAAACTTGGAAAACGATCTAGCGTGAATTTGAGGTCTTGTTGGGTACATAAAAAATTGTGTCAAAAAATATCAGAAACACCCTCAAATTCAGAAGTTATTCCGAAAATACCGTTTTCGGTTATGTTCGTCAACTTATCGACCTGTAACTAAGTCAGTTTTTGTTAGATCTACATTTTTTTTATGCTTTTAGAAACGATATGCATATCTTGATACACTTGTAAGTTTTAAGCTTGGATCACACGATTGGCACAATGTACCAATTTTCGTCGGCTTACTGCAATAAATTCATAAGTAACAAGGTAAATTTGCCTCATTTCTCAACTAATTTGAAATATAATCACTGCATTAGTAATAAAGCCATATAGAGTTATTTAAGAATTAATTAAGTAATAGGGGTACAGTGTGACCGTTGAGAAATTTCGAAAAGTAGCACAAAAAGGGGATTTAAGAAATAAAAGTGGCACAAAATAGGGGATTGTTTTTCAAAGAAGGAGCAACTATTTTAGAAACAAAAATTCAAAGTAAAAACACGATTTTTAGTTATTTTTGTTAATTTTTTCATAGATTATATTTTATTTACAAGTAATAATTCAAAAACATAACAAAAACATTAACAATTTATAGATAAAAAAATTAGTTAAGAATTCATGAATATCTTATATGTATAAGAAATACCGAAGCATATTTATTTGACGTAGGATGACGAAAATCTTTCCAAATTAAAGAAAACTCTGTCAGAAGAAAAAGCATTTTACTTTTTATTATTTAGTGTGTCATATGAAGTTTTTTAGCTTATTTCAAAAATGTTCGGGTTGAAATTTACAGATGATTCTCTTAAGCAGGAAAGATACCATTATAGACGTTGCTTAATCGAAACAATAAGCATGTAGTACATACATATCGTTACCTTAATATATATAGAAAGTCCCTAACTCATTTTTTCAAATGGAAATTTCTAGGGTTTGCCAAAAACCGTGGAAATTAGAAAACCGCGGTTTCCGGTTTTAAGCTTCTAAAACCTGCCGGTTTCGGTTCGGTTTCGGTTTTAAAAATATGCATGTATATAAATACGTATGTATGCTGGAAAGATAAATGTTCATTTAAAAATAATCATTCCTATCGTGGAAAACTAATGGAATTTTTTCTTCATGTAAAATTTTAATTCCCCTCGAAGAGAAAAATGCTATCATGAATATCCCGTGAAATTTTTTCCCCACTATCAGTCCACGTGACTGTAAAAAGGAAGAATTTTTGTAAAGCTTAAAAATTAATTGAAAATCGGTCAAATTTAAGTTTAATAAAAAAATCACACACATTTTAGGTTATTTAACTTTAAAGTTGTACTCATGGAGGTGCTTCTATTGATTTAACTATTTTTTCATTAAGTATACCACCGTGGTTCAACACCATGAAATTTACTGTCTGTGAACCAAAGAGATTCATATTCGATGAAAAAATGTGTTGTAGGGAATTATTGTCCTAAAAATAAATAATTATAACTTTTAATATATAATTCGAAGAAAAATATCGAAATTATTCGATATAATAAATACGCCAACCATGATAAGGGAGATTGTTCATGATAAGAACCAAAAAAGGGAAAATATATATGGGAAAAATTTTTCGAGGGGAAAAATAGTTACTATAGGGGTGAGAGAGTTTCTCTGGTTTGTGTTGAATTCAGGTACTTATATTAGAAAAGGAACAGCGACAGAAAACACTCTTTCGCTTTGCCTTGTGAAGCAATAATATGTTGGTTTTGTTGTTGTTCGTTTTTTTATAAAGTACAAATTCTTGCCGAAGAACGTTAAAATTATCGTCTTTCTACTAGAGATTTTTTTATAACAGATTACAATTCTTCCTGCAAAGAATTGTTATAATTTTCTTAAAATTCTACAATTTTTTACCTTTCATTATTACAGAATGCTTAGTAATGTATAAAAGTCTTCAATGTAAGGTACATTTGCCGTATTTTTAAACAAGATAATAATGTTAAAGTAAAACTTAAAAACCGGCGCTTTTTTGGCAGTTTTGGTTTTTATGCATTAAAAACCGCGGTTTCGGTTTCAGTTAAAACCGAACGGCAATCTCTAGAAATTTCTGTATTTTTTCGAACGTAATTGTTCTATCGAAATATACAAAAAATTCGATTTAAAAAAATTGAGTTAGGGTCTTTCTATATAAAGGTAACGATATGTATGTATAATATAATCAGAAATTGTTGTACTTTAAATAAATAATATATGCAAAATTTTCTGGGGTGACAATTTTTTGGAAATGTGGCTATATATTTCTTGACAAGATCTTCTGTTGCACTCCAATCCTCCGAAACAAACTTCCAACAAATTTAATCATAGACTTATTTCTTCTAACTAACTCAAACTTTGTTATAAAAATGTTAGGTTGATAAAAAAAATAGTCTGTCATCAGCGTTGTCAACTTTTAAATTTTAAAAAGCACTGAAACCAGGAAAAAACGCGTAATTTAAGTAAAAAGCATTAAATTAAAATTTTTTGTTTTATAAAAAAAAATTTGTATATAAAAAATATAGAAATCGGTTGACCTTGCATTTTATCCCTAAAACTGCAAATTTGAAGCATCCGATACGCATTTTGATTCTATGAGATTCAGTGAATTCTAAAATCAATTTGACGAAACCTTTTTAAGTTATTATAAAAAATTTATTTATTTTTTTTTTCATCAACAGCAACAGCAGCAATTGGCAAGTCTTTTTGACTTGCTGATTAGATTTTGAACTCGATGGGAGTAGTAGTTAATTTTTTTAAAATCAAGACTTTTTCTTTCACAGCAAATGCAATATTAATAACAAAGTTACAAAATTAAAAAAAAAGTAATTTGCAAGTTAACCAAGTTATATCAACTTAAATTATATGTACTATTATTTTAGGAAAAAGGAACGAAGTAGGTTATAAATAAAACGGCAGCTCTATTAGCAACACAATTTTTCGTTTCAGACCACTTTTATATAAAGCCAAGTGTAAGGAAAATTTTTTACGTATGTTTGACTTAAATAAAGTAATAAAGGTAAAAACGTGATCAACTTCTGTGTTTAAACATTAAAGTTTGATGGGAATGGAATTTCGATAATGCCCCAAACGAGTTTATATCAAATTAATCGTTATAAGACTTTATTTTGCCCAAAACTCGATAGCGAACTCAAAGTTTCTCCATTGCATTAAGTGAATTGTTCTCTATTTACTGTATATACTAGAAAATATTTCGCTATTAAGCAGCCCATACACGATTCAATTCAATTTTCAATTGAGTCGGTTGTTGTCCAAATCAAAGCGTGTATGGCTTTGTCAATTGATTCATTTGGCAGTTGTCGAGTTGGTTGAATTAAAATCAAAAGATATTGATTTTTCATGTTGACTAGTAAATCTTTCAATTCGATTGTGCTGTGTATGTTCGTGTCTATTGATTAGCTGTCAAAATTTATGTTTGTAGCTTTATTTTGAAAAGAAAAGTTATGTATTTTTAAAGTTGTATTTAATTTATTATATTCTAAATAAAAAATATAAAAATGAATGAATGCAATAGAAGTTTTAAATTTTTAGTGTGAAAAAAATATAAATTTGACAGTTGAATGAAAATCTTTCAATTCAGTTTATGAAGTGTGTGGCCAAGAATCAATTCAATTGAAAGACTCAATTCACAATTGAATTGAAACGTGTATGGGGCGCTTTAGACTATACTTGCATTATGTCTTCTTTGTCGTGTGGCAAAACACTGTTTCCATTAATTGTGCTTAAAATGTGAAAGTTTGAGAATAAAATGCACGTATTTATTCAACCAAGTTTTGTACAATCTTATTAGAATATTTTGAAATGGTCCATTTAACTTCAGTGCTTATGTTTTTTAAATGTTAGACTTCTTCAAAAAATTATATATATTATATAATGAAAATTTATTTTGAATTTTGGGTTTAGTGCCACCGCCAAGAAATAAAAAGCACCAAAAATTAGTTTAAAAAAGCACCGAGCACTAACTTCAAAATTTTTCACGTCGAAAATTTCAAAAAGCACTAGAAACGGTGCGAAACGCACCGAGTTGACAACGCTGTCTGTCATAAGAAAGAATGCTAAGGCCGGGTTTCCATCTGTGTGCCATGTGCCACACAAGCGTAAAAAAAGCGTAACCACTAATTACTAATGAAAAACTTTTAGATTCAGACATGTATTTATTAAGTTAAATAGTTTCATACATAACTAATAGACAGCATGATTGCAAACTGTTTAAATCAATAAATACATGTCTGAATCAAACAGTTTTTCATTAGTAATTAGTTGGTTACGCTTTTTTGGGCAAATGACATACAAGAAATGCCAGATGTAAACTCAGCCTAATACACAAGCATATTACTGCGAAAAAGTTAAATCAAGTAATGGTATTTCTAAAAAGGGGTAAAAAGGGTCAAAGCGCAACAAAAAGTAGCAGATTTAGCTGATTTTAAAAAAGTGTCACTAAAAGTATCAAAAATTTAATAAAGTAGCAAATTGATACTTTAGTAGCACCAACGGTCACGCTGTAGGGGTATGTTCTGAAAATCACATTTTTCAATTCACATGTGATTTTAAAAGTAATAATGGTCTTGCTGACGTTTTTAAAATCATATACGATAAATTTCTTTCATAAATGATATTTGATGCTCTATACAATAAAAAAATTAAAATAAAGAGTGAAAAAATATCTGCATGACCACCATTACTTTTGAAATCACATGTGATTTGAAAAATGTGATTTTCAGAACATGCCTGTATCAGGCATAATGTCATTTTGGCTTATTACTTATGGCTTTATTGCAGTGAGCCGACGAAAATTGGTACATTGTGCCAATCGTGTGATCCAGGCTTTAAGCATTGTTTTTGTTAAGAATGTCCAAAAAAATTATAAAATTTATCAACTTTTTTGATTTTAGTAGTTTTTTATTGCTTATTTTGATATGAAATCTTATAAAAGTTTATAGTAATGTATAAAGCAAATTTAGTTCTTAACAAAATATGGTTTTAATTTTTCAAATCGGAAAAAATTGTAGAAGTTATTCAACTTTTAATTAACACCCTATTTAGCATTTTCTCCCCCAGCCAGTGTGGCCACAACTGAAAATAATTTGAATGCTAAATGGAGCTTAAAATAATGCTAAAAATGCTGAAAAAATATCTGAATATGCTAAAATTTGGAATGATGTTTTACTAATTATATCGCTATAATTACAAATAAATATTTTATTTCGTTTAAATGAAGTTGAATCAAAAATAAAAAAAATTAGTAGTATACAAAATACAATTGCTGAATTCATAAAACCACTTTTATATTTGTATTATCGTATTAAATATAATAATGTAATTTTGCTTAAAAAGCGATACGTAGTAAAAGAACAAACGACAATGGTAAGACTGTTGTAAATATAGATATGGTAAAATTGAGCTTTCATTACAAAAAAGCTTTCAGCAAATGAAATAAGATGAATCAAAACAATTCACATATTCCATTTGCAATAATGCTAAGTATATAAAGCAGAAATCTACGTCAACTGACACCACACACAGTGGACCAAACACAAAAGAACGCTGATGATGAAGGTTTAGTGGCCTTCGAAAACGGCTGGCTTTTCCGTTCAACTATGTGTTGTCAAAATATTTACAACTAACTTTGGTGTTATTTGTTTTGGCTTAAAAAGCGATACGAACTTTAGCCTGTTCAAATTATAAATATAGAAACAAATGAAGTTCTAAAAATAATAATTAAATTAACTAAAAAATAATAATGTAAAATTTGTTGTAGGTAATTTTCACATTAAAATTAAATACACTAGCGGAGTTTGATGCAAATTGTCTTGCGTAAGTGCAAATGCAAAATATCGTAGCTTTTCTTTGGATTGATTGTGTATTTTTTGATGGATTTGAAAGAAAAGGTACCATATTTTGCATTTGCACTTACGCAAGACAATTTGCGTCAAACACCGAACTCCGCTATTAAATAATTTTACACTTTTATTTTATATGGTGTTAATGTATGCTTTCTATCAACATAATGTTAAAAATATACTTTTTGCATTTAAATTTTTAATTTTGAATACTTGCTTTCTTTTTATAAGGTGTTTGACGTTTAAATTACATAAGAACAGCTATTAGACGGTCATATTTGTTATACGAGCATGACAGACTTTCGTACATTTCAATAAACACCTTTAAAAATTCGCGCTCTTACCACGTCATCTTTATCCTTTCTTTTCTCACGAAAACACAAATGAAATTTGCACTGAGTTTGACAGAAGATATTTTAAAAGAGTATGATGGTAAGATGCCAAATACAAAAAATCAAAATTTATTGGAAACCAAACCAAGCTGAAATATACGAATTTTACATTATCCACCATTCTCAAATACCAAGTATGACATGATAGCCGAGTAGATTAGTAATAGGGACGATAGTCCTGTTTTGGGAATTCAAAACCGGGAAAAAATAAAAACGATGGTAACCCTGTTACAAATGGGGGGATTTTGGGGATTTTCATGCTGAGAGTTTCTTGGCTATGTGTGTGTGTGTGTGAGTTTGATTCTTTGTTTATGTGTATGTATACTTGTGTGCCCAGCTTTTGTTGTTATTGTAGAGAAACGTTGTGCTTACAGTGCATGGATGTATGTATATGTGGGTGTTGTATGTGTGTATGTGTGTGAGTTTGATTCTTTCTGTGTATGGGAATGTATGTACACTTGTGTGTACAGGTTTTGTTGTTATTGTAGAGAAACGTTGTCCTTACAGTGGATGTATACATACAGTGTATGTATATGTGGGATGTTTGTGTGTGTGTATGTATGTGTGCGTGTATATGTGTGCGTTTTTGTATTTAATTGTATGTTTGTCGGTCTCAGATACTTTTGTCGTAGTGGCAGACAATCATTATACCCAGTAGGAAATGTCGATGGTGAAAATGTACTGAGTCGCTTTTGACTTTGTCACCAGTACTACTATATAATTATATCCCATTCAATAATTTTCACTATAGACATTTAGCATATGCTTGTCATTTAAAATATACTAGTAACACTAAAACAATTGAATAGGTATGACTACGTGGTTCTTATTGGAACGTAGAGACATACCAACCAGACAGTTAGTTACTGGTATATTTCTATAATTTATGTACATACAAAAAGGTATGTATATTGACAAGTTGTTGCAAAATCTTTCCTTTTTACTGACAGATAGAATAAAACGTATTATACTATAATGGTCACTAGAATTTTAGTGTTGACACAAAGACACTTGATCCCTGTCTGACTGCAGGGTAGTGACAACGAATTCGTGTGTATGTAGAATCATTATTTTTGTTGTTGTGAGTTGTCGTTGCTATGCATATGTATGGTTATTGTGCTCGTATGTATGCATGCATTTTTTTATTTCTGGGGAAATATTCTAGTAGCTGCATATAGTGGCAACCCTGATGTCTGCTGAAAATGGAAGTGGAGAGGGAATGTATTTGATAATGTATGTACATATATGTTTTTGGAGTAATGTACGTGATCGTAGGTGGGGGACGAAGGTGATGTTATGAAATCTTCGTTTATTTATTTAAGAAATATTGTTTCGTATTTCATGACAGAGGAGTTTGAATTTCATAATATTATAAAATTTCATTATGTATGTATGTTTGTGTATTACGTGATCACTTCTTTGTGTATTTGTGTGTGCCAGTATGTAAATGATTTTCTCGCGCTGGTATTTATATGTAGATAGAAATAAATTGTTTTCAGTATCGACATTTGGTACTATAAAATACTATCATATGTCTGGACTCCCCTAATCTTATTATGTTTTTATACTTACGCTTGTTTTATATTTTCTCATACTTAAATTTGTCTCGCGTTAAAGTCTGCCTGTGTGATATTTGTTTATATTACAGATTTTGTTTATTTCAATCTTTGAATACATTTTTTTTGTCGTTGATGTCTTTTGTTCTTCTTGTTGTTGGTGTTGTTGTTGTAAATATTCGTCTGTGTATAGATACGATATATTCAGTTTTTTTTTTATTTAAAAATAATAACGTTTTAATTTTTATCTGCGTTTACTTAAAAGTTTGTGAGGATTTTCTGTTTTTAAGTAAAACTGAATTCCTGAAGATACATACTCTATAGTAATAGCAACTATAATAGAAATATTTCTTATACTTAATTTAAATTTTTTTAAAGTTGATGCAACGTTAGTAAGTTAACGTTAGAAATTTTTGGGGTACATAATTTTTTCTAACTATAGACTTTTTTCTTCACTTTCTATATTTGTTTTCGAAATCTTGCTTTGCTTTATGAAAATGTATAAACATTTTTAAATGAAACTGATCCGGCACTCCAGCTTATATACTGATAGTTTTTTTTTCTTTGGTAGTCAACTTACTTCTTTTTTTATTTTTATTGATAAACATTTAAAATCAAAAGGGAGCTTTATATTGAAATTATTATTTTCATAATTGTTGAAAACAATCACTAGTTTTTTTTTTTTTTTTTTTTTTTTTTTTTGTGATGAAATCATTTGAAGTTGATATCTTTGCTTACTGTTTTAAATTAAAATTTTATTCAATAGAATAAAAGGAGCTTTTTTCTTAAATTCTGATGCAGTTAAGATCGGATATGAGACTGAATTTAAATGTACTTTTAAATTAGTCACAATGAACAAACTTATTTTCTTGTTGAAAAGCGATCATCAGAAAACGAAGTGGTTTTCAGAGACTTTAGGTATACCCTTTCGACGGTTCCTCTAGGATACAAGATGACTTTGTGTGACGAAATTTCTGTTGCTTTATACTGATAATATGTTTACATTAATAAGGTACATATATGTTTGTTTTATGAAGGGTGAGCACCCATCACTTTTATTTGTTGTCCTATATGATTTTTTTTTTTTTGAATTTTATTAAAGTTCAGCGTATTGTGTATATATTTCTGAAATATTTAGGTGTGCTTTGCGTACCCATCAGACAGAGTGTACGTTTTAGTTGGTCAGTCACTCTCTTTTTTTATTTATTTTTTTCTTCTAATGTGCCACTCCTTTTTTCAGATTTTACTACTTGAAATAGAGAATTTTAGTCTAATTTTTTTTCTGGGTATATACGTACATTAGTTAAATATGTGTATGAATTTTTAAGAAAAATTTTAAATAAAATATTGGAAAAAGAATTAATTATGTGAATGGTTTTTATTTCTTTATTAGCTTTACTTCGCTAGATCAAAAAAATTTTTGTTTTTGCTTATTTGCAAATTCTTGTTTTCATGTCGCTTAAACATGTACAGTCTTGTTTTCATGACGCTTAAACATGCACAGTCTTGTTTCCATATCGTTTAAGCATGCACAGTCTTGTTTTCATGTCGCTTAAACATGCACAGTCTTGTTTCCCCTGAGAGGTTCTGCACAAAACAAATTGAATTTCACAACATTATGAAATTCCATTAAATTTCATATTTTCATAAAGAGAAACAATTTAGAGAATCGGATAAGTCCTTATATTTTTCACTACATACAAGTTTCTGTTATTTTATATTCGAATAGATGAATCCTAAATTTCCTTTCAAAAATAATACAAAACAAGGAATAATTTAATTTAATTTAATTTTATTTATATTAATAATACATTTTAATTTTATTTTATTTATTTTAATTATAATTTTTTTTTTTTTTTTAATGCATGTATTTATTTATTGTATCTTCATATGTGAACTAACAATAAGTATTCAAATCTTAAATCTATAAAAAAAAAATTATTAGGCCCGACCAGTGTCGGACATAAACTTAGTGGTAGTTATAAATAATACATTAGTAGTGATAATCAAAAAAAGGGGGGGGGAAAGTATTTTCAAGTAGTCCCATCTGGAGTGTTAGGTATAAGAGCCCGTGTGTCCCTCTTTTTTAAGCGGATGTGTCCAGTAAAGTTCAAAATATTACGAGCAAGCGGATTAGGATGTGATTCGAGTTTTGTTAAATATTTGCCTGCGTATTTTGCAATTTCTTCAGTCACTAGTGGCATATTTAAATCACGATGTATAATAGAATTTTGGATGTACCATGGAGCCGATGTTATTAACCGTAAAATTTTGTTTTGCCTTCGTTGGATTCTCTCGACATTGGAAGCTGAAGCAGTGCCCCATAACTGAATTCCGTAGCGCCATATTGGCTTCAAAAGCGACTTGTATAATAAAAGTTTGCAGTCTAGGCTGAGTGTTGAGTTTCTGCCAATCAACCAATATATTTGAGTTAACTTAAGTTTCATCTGAGTTAACTTAGAGTCAATATGATGTTTCCATGTAAGTCTTCGATCAAGGTGTATACCAAGGTATTTCACTTGGGAATGTTGAGGAATATTTTGATTGTTGATTCGAATGGGGGAGCAAGTATCTCTTCTTAGGGTGAACGTTATATGGACACACTTTTGTTCATTGACTTTAATTCTCCATAAGTTCAACCATATTTCCAGCTGAGTGATATGTTCCTGGAGATTGCGGGATGCCTCATAAGGGTTTTCGTGCACACTCATACAGGCTGTATCATCGGCAAAAGTAGAAATATGGATATTATTGCTCACAGGCATATCACAAGTATATATTAAATACAAGACAGGACCCAGAATACTACCCTGGGGCACACCAGAAGATATAGTTTCGGGCACACTCGTGAACTCTCCTTCCACAACAGTGAACTTCCTATCAATAATATAACTTTCCAAAAGCTTTTGAATGTTTATTGGCAGATATGTCTTCAATTTTAAAACTAGGCCTTCGTGCCATACTTTATCAAATGCCTGAGAAACATCAATAAAGAGAGCAGAACAATACTTCTTTTCTTCAAATGTTCTTCTTACAACTTGGACCAGTCTATGCGTTTGTTCAATCGTGCTGTGCTGACTTCTAAAGCCAAATTGATGGTCCGGGATGCACCCATTATCAGTTAAAATTTTGGACAATTTAGTCATGAGCAGCTTTTCGAAAAGCTTTGAGATTGTAGATAGTAAGCTTATAGGCCTATATGACTCAGTCTTGGTAAGATCTTTGCCCGCCTTTGGAATCATTTTGATCTTGGCCAGTTTCCAGTTATGTGGAAAATACTGCATTCTTAAAATAGCATTACAAATAAATAGCAGGATTCTTATTGCAATATGAGGCAAGTTCATGAGCATTTTGTTACTAATGCCATCAATACCTGGACCTTTCTTCGGGTTGAGTTCAGCAATTACTTTTTGTACTTCACGCATCTTAAACCTTAAGGGACGAGGGGGTAGAGAAACTACACTCGGTAAATCAGCAGCACCCGTACATGAATTGGGAGTGAATACAGATTTTAAATGCTCAGAAAATAAGTTATCTTTCTCACTATCACTTCTTGCCCAGCCTCCGGTCGCAGTACGCAATGGTGATTTAAGATCAACGGGTCGTTTAAGATTTCTAGTAGCGCGCCATAAAGAGTAATTAGATGCGGACGTTACATCAAGACCTTCTAAATACTTTTCCAGTAGTGCAGTTTTTTCCGATGATAGCAGCTCTTTGAGTCGCTTAGTACAATTTTTAAGTCTGATTTTATTTAGGGGTGATCTGTGTTGTTGCCATTCTCTTCTAGCTCTCCTTTTTTCACATACAAGACGTTCAATTTCCGTAGAATAAATTCTGTTAAAGCCGGTCTGCGGATAGGAGGTAGTGGCGTGTTCAGCAGCCTGTTTAATATTTTCGTTAAGATTGGCAATATTAAATTCAATATCATCGCATGATCTAAGCTGAATGTTTTCTACGCAGTGACTACTAAGATATTTTTTGAATACCAGCCAGTTGATTCCATTAATCATCTTCACATATGAGTTAGTTAAATCACTCCTTAGTGGGTTGAAAATTGTAACTATTGTTGGAGAGTGATCGGAGGACAGATCTAGAGAGGCCTCTACATGAATTAAGTCCCTATGAATATTTTTCGTGACGGCAAAATCTATAACATCTGGAATTTTTCTTACGTCAGTAGGCCAGTAAGTAGGCTCCCCACTCGAAATGACATCTAAGCCCATTTTTGAAATTGTATTGAACAAGGCTCGACCTCTAGGTGTAACAAGACGCGATCCCCAGTACGTATGTTTTGCATTGTAGTCACCAGCTGCCACGAAACAAGATCCAAGCGATTTGTAGAACTTCTCATACTGATCTTCGCTAACTGAAAATCTGGGAGGTGAGTAAATTGATGATATCACGAAATTCGCACAAAAATTTTCTACGAAAATATTCGTTGCTTGCAAATATTCTTCACTAACGTTGTCAAGGACATAGTGCTTGAGTCTTGACTTAATCAGAATTGCTGATCCACCACATGCTCTATCTCTCGGGTCCTTTGTATCATATAAAGTGTAACCATTTATTTTAAATAAGCTTCTTGAGGTCAAATGAGTCTCAGAAACCAACATTATATCAATATTTTTTTCCATGAGGAAGTGCTCAAGTTCATTTTTATATTGGCGAATGCCGTTTGCGTTCCAGAAACATATTTTTAACGTGTTCATGGTTTATTAACTAATGCTTGAAGCAGTGTATTCTGCATTCGCAGCATTTCTTGCATCATACTTGTCATATTTGTAGTAAAGTTGTTTATAGTTAGCACCAGATTCTCAATAGTAGCTTCAAGGCGACTAAAGTTAAAGCTTGAGTTTGAATTCGTTGAATTATTTGGCGGTGGAACATTTTGCGTGGGAATTGAACTAGTCTTAGCAGCATCAGCATACGATACACGTGAAGTAACTGGTTGGCTGATTTGAGCAAAAGTGTCGGAGTTCGCGTTTACTTGTAGAGCTGGAGTTAGCTTGGGTTTTTGACCCATAGCCTGTTTAACGAAAGAAAATACAGGGCACCCTCTATAGTTAGCTGTGTGATTACCTCCACAATTACTACATTTTTTTTCTGCTTGATCTTTTGGCTTAGTGCAGCTAGCAGTACCATGCAATTCACCGCAGATAACACACACTGTAGGTAATTTGCAGTAAGTTTTCGTATGGCCATATTCTTGGCAATTATGGCACTGTACGGGACCTGAACGCTTACGTGGCTCTTCAACTGTGATTTTTCGATGTAAGAGATACTTTACGTTATAAACTGGATGGGCTTCATTTTTTTTTAATTGTATGTCATTCGGCTCCAGTTCAACCCGAAATAGGGGTTGGGGGACCTTTTCTCTATTAAATATGTTGGTAACATTTTTTACCTTGAATCCTTGGTCGACAAGTGCACATTTTACTTCTTCGGGTTCAACATATGAATCTATGCCCTTTAATACTATCTGTAGGCCTTTAGCACTCTTAAGTTGGTATGTGTAAAAATTTGTTTTATTTTTTTCGAATTCACTAACAATTTTTCGGAAATCTTTTTCATTATATATTTGGATTTTAGTTTCATCAATATTACCTCGTTTAATTGGAATGATGTGAAAAGTATTTTCACCAATGGTCGACAGTAGTTTTTTTATAAGCGCGTTAGAATTTTTTTCTCTCAGATAAATAGGTGGTGGCTTAAAAGACTTTTGCGATGATGTAGAGGGCTTGTCGTCGGTGTCTTGCAATAATGAAAAACGATTTTGACGATTGGTAGATGATGCGCTGTTATCCCTAGACATCTTTGGAGCAGATGAAATTTTTGAAGAATTTGGGCTTCGCCCACGCTTTACCACTGTTATATATCTGTCCATTCCCACTTGTACCTTGGGTTTTGAGCTACTGTTATCTGTAGTGATAACTTGGTTTAGTGATGAAGGCGAGTCCGATGCGGATGATATCGCAGACTTAAATGAAGAAGTACTAGGCAATGGTAATATTAACGATTCACTAGTTAGCATTGGACAAAGCGAAGTTGATCGCTGACGAAAAATTGGCTTTGCCGTTAAAAAAATATTTTCATCAGATTTATTATTTATATTTTTTTCATTAAGAGTTTCAGAACTCACAGTAAAATAAGCATTTCTGCCGTTAGAACTCACTTCAAAATTTTTTTCCTTTGAGGTACTCATACAGAGTATTATTCCTCAAGGGTACTTTGTTTGTGTTTACGGTTTTTTTTTTGTTTTTGCTATTTCTTGCTATGTAAAAAATATTAGTAAAGCCAATAAGCTTATTTATCAAGGTGAATATGTATTACGAATATTTTTTGTATAATTTTTAATTTTGTTGTTTTTTATATTTGTTTCGTATGTATGTATGTAAAAAAAATCCGCTTTAATGTCTCTTCACTATGAAGGTTCAACGAGAACATGGAAACATTTCATAGTATCTAATTATTAAATTTTCTAATATACTTTTGCGCAAAAAATATATTGTACATCTGCAAGTATCAGGTCCTTCCTCACACTCAGAATCATACCAAGGACAGCTTTTGAAGTGTCCTTCTGTGTTGTCTTCATCTTCCATGATACCATATTCTTCGTTCTCATCCAGCATATTTTGAAAAAATTTGATCATCTCCCAATGATCAAAAAGCCTGAAGCTTTCAAAATCTCTTATAAATTGGTTTAGAGTACGTCTAATTTGGCTCATTATATTTGCCGATAAATTAATGAATGATGATTGTTTGAAGGTTTCTTTAAGACTAATTTGCTCTTTAAATTTTTAAAGTACTATCTTTTGATATTTAAAATATCTATACCATCATCTATATTCCATACTTCTTTTTTAGCACTCTATCTATCTATCCCTTTTCTCTCTATAACTATCTCTTTCTGTCTATCACTACCCCTCCACTTATTCACTATTTCACCATATTTTCGATTAGCCTTCTTGAAGTCGTCATCGCTACTTTTAAGATCATTTTCAGTTAAACATTCAAAGTGCGGAGAAGTAAATAAAAAAAATAAATAAATAAAACAAAAAGACCAGCTCCTAATAAGCTGACCTGAAAATCAGACCAGCTCCTGATAAGCTGATCTGAAACCAGACCAGGTCCTGATAGCCTGATCTGAAAACCAGACCAGGTCCTGATAAGCTGATCTGAAAACCAGACCAGGTCCTGAAAAGCTGATCTGAAAACCAGACCAGGTCCTGAAAAGCTGATCTGAAAACCAGACCAGTTCCTGATAAGCTGATCTGAAAACCAGACCAGGTTCTGATAAGCTGATCTGATAACCAGACCAGGTCCTGATAAGCTGATCTGAAAACCAGACCAGGTCCTGATAAGCTGATCTGAAAACCAGACCAGCTCCTGAAAAGCTGATCTGAAAACCAGACCAGCTCCTGAAAAGCTGATCTGAAAAACAGACCAGGTGCTAATAAGCTGATCTAATAGCTGACACCTATTGTACTATTTGCTGTTAGCAATCGTAAATGAGATGGTGTTAAAGCAGTTGGTGTCGATAAGAAAATACCTAATGAAATATAATGGAATTTTATAATATTGTGAAATTCGATTTGTTTTGTGCAGAACCTTTCAAAGATAACAAGACTGTGCATGTTTAAGCGATATGAAAAGAAAAAACAAGAATTCGCATGAAAGAAGAAAGTACCATCAAGACAGAAGTTGAGAATATACAAGTTTAAAGACTGAGAAACCATCAGTCAAGATAGAGGCAAGTAAACAAAAAAAAAAATTAGTAGAAGGAACAATATTACGAACTAAATAGATTTTATAAATGTTACCTGTTATTATCGATAAAATTAGATGATATAGTTATACAATATCAGAAAACGTTTAGTCATAAAAACACCTTCGTTGGTGGAGGTATAGTAGATAAAAAAAATAAACACCAGTTAGAGGGTGAACTTTATCTTCCTGGATATTAGTATTGTGGACCTGAAACAAAACTACAAAAACGTTTAAATTGAGGTGACAAAGGAATTAATTTATTGGACTCTGCTTGTAAAGATCACGATATAGCTTATTCAAAAAATAAGGATTTAAGCATTAGACATAAAGCTGATAAAATACTTGAAAATTCAGCTTGGAATCGAGTTTTATCAAAAGATAGTAGTATTGCTGAAAAATCATTTGCCTATATGGTTACTAACGCAATGAAAGCCAAAACAAAATTTGGTATGGGTGTGGAGAAAAAGAAAAATGTTAAAAAGAACAAGATAAATGATAAAAACTGTTTAGAACATCAATTAGAGCTGCAACAAAAATACTAAAGAAGCAAAAACCATTAGATATTAACTCAGCAATTAAAATTGTCCGAAAAACTATCAACAAATCATTAAAAGGAAGAAAATCTCAAATTATAGTACCACATGTAATACGTGTACCAAAAATTGGTGGGTTTTTGCCTCTAATACCGATTTTAACTGCTCTGGGTGCAATTGGTAGTCTAACAACTGGAGGTGCTGCTATAGCTAAAGCTGTTAATGCAACAAAGAATGCAAAAAATCAACTTGATGAAGCAATTAGACATAATATAGCGATGGGATCTATAGCAGTTGGAAAGGGACTTTACTTAAAACCATATAAAAAGGGTTATGGTTTAGTTTACAAAGAGGAATCAAAAAACTCTTAGAGATGCTATGAACAGACCACTATCTGATGTGGACATAAACCGTTTCTCTATAAATATTCCATATTTTAGAGGAGTTTTCATGTTGAATACTCTACCAAAACGAACAAAGAAAATAGAATGTGGAATAATCAATTTAGACGTATCAACAGGACCTGGTACACATTGGGTAGCATATTATAAAAACAACAATGAAAAAGAATATTTCGACAGCTTTGGAAACTTACAACCTCCTTCGGAAGTAGTCAAATATCTTGGTAGAAATATAAAATACAACTATAATCAACATCAGGATTTCAATACATTTACCTGTGGTCATTTATGTCTTAAATTTCTTTATGAAATAACTGAAAATATTAAATAAAAAGTACAAACATTTATATTTTACAAAACTCTTTCATGTATTTTTATTTATAATTTAAAATACAAAATTATTATATATTATTTCCAAATTGGAAATTGGGAATTTTGAATTAGAAATTCACTCAGCTCGCTTTCAACAATTAAGCTTTGTTCACCTTCTCTACTTAAGCAATATGATCCGCTCGAGAGTTCTTTAATTTCAGCATCGGTTAAAGCATTATATCACTTTGGGAGGAACATTATGTGGTTTTCCATTTCAACTTTTAGTGTTGGCCCATATTTTGTTGTTACTCTTGACACTTTTCGAATGGTGTATTTAGTTGATGTCTCAAGCTCCTTTATGTGGATTAAGGTTTTATTTTTTAGTGAATTAAATTTTGATGTTAGATTTGTTGTAGACTCCATTTTTGTTTTATTTATTTATTTTTTTTATTTACTTCTCCGCACTTTGAATGTTTAACTGAAAATGATCTTAAAAGTAGCGATGACGACTTCAAGAAGGCTAAGCGAAAATATGGTGAAATAGTGAATAAGTGGAGGGGTAGTGATAGACAGAAAGAGATAGTTATAGAGAGAAAAGGGATAGAGAGAGATAGAGTGCTAAAAAAGAAGTATGGAATATAGATGATGGTATAGATATTTTAAATATCAAAAGATAGTACTTTAAAAATTTAAAGAGCAAATTAGAAACAATAAAGAAACCTTCAAACAATCATCATTCATTAATTTATCGGCAAATATAATGAGCCAAGTTAGACGTACTCTAAACTAATTTATAAGAGATTTTGAAAGCTTCAGGCTTTTTGATCATTGGGAGATGATCAAATTTTTTCAAAATATGCTGGATGAGAACGAAGAATATGGTATCATGGAAGATGAAGACAACACAGAAGGACACTTCAAAAGTTGTCCTTGGTATGAGTCTGAGTGTGAGGAAGGACCTGATACTTGCAGATGTACAATATATTTTTTGCGCAAAAGTATATTAGAAAATTTAATAATTAGATACTATGAAATGTTTCCATCATTATAATTAAAATAAATAAAATAAAATTAAAATGTATTATTAATATAAATAAAATTAAATTAAATTAAATTATTCCTTGTTTTGTATTATTTTTGAAAGGAAATTTAGGATTCATCTATTCGAATATAAAATAACAGAAACTTGTATGTAGTGAAAAATATAAGGACTTATCCGATTCTCTAAATTGTTTCTCTTTATGAAAATATGAAATTTAATGGAATTTCATAATGTTGTGAAATTCAATTTGTTTTGTGCAGAACCTCTCAGGGGAAACAAGACTGTGCATGTTTAAGCGTCATGAAAACAAGACTGTACATGTTTAAGCGACATGAAAACAAGAATTTGCAAATAAGCAAAAACAAAAATTTTTTGATCTAGCGAAGTAAAGCTAATAAAGAAATAAAAACCATTCACATAATTAATTCTTTTTCCAATATTTTATTTAAAATTTTTTCTTAAAAATTCATACACATATTTAACTAATGTACGTATATACCCAGAAAAAAAATTAGACTAAAATTCTCTATTTCAAGTAGTAAAATCTGAAAAAAGGAGTGGCACATTAGAAGAAAAAAATAAATAAAAAAAGAGAGTGACTGACCAACTAAAACGTACACTCTGTCCGATGGGTACGCAAAGCACACCTAAACATTTCAGAAATATATACACAATACGCTGAACTTTAATAAAATTCAAAAAAAAAATCATATAGGACAACAAATAAAAGTGATGGGTGCTCACCCTTCATAAAACAAACATATATGTACCTTATTAATGTAGACATATTATCAGTATAAAGCAACAGAAATTTCGTCACACAAAGTCATCTTGTATCCTAGAGGAACCGTCGAAAGGGTATACCTAAAGTCTCTGAAAACCACTTCGTTTTCTGATGATCGCTTTTCAACAAAAAAATAAGTTTGTTCATTGTGACTAATTTAAAAGTACATTTAAATTCAGTCTCATATCCGATCTTAACTGCATCAGAATTTAAGAAAAAAGCTCCTTTCATTCTATTGAATAAAATTTTAATTTAAAACAGTAAGCTAAGATATCAGCTTCAACTTCAGATTTCATCACAAAAAAAAAAAAAAAAAAAAAAACTAGTGATTGTTTTCAACAATTATGAAAATAATAATTTCAATATAAAGCTCCCTTTTGATTTTAAATGTTTATCAATAAAAATAAAAAAAGAAGTAAGTTGACTACCAGAGAAAAAAAAAAACTATCAGTATATAAGCTGGAGTGCCGGATCAGTTTCATTTAAAAATGTTTATACATTTTCATAAAGCAAAGCAAGATTTCGAAAACAAATGTAGAAAGTGAAGAAAAAAGTCTATAGTTAGAAAAAATTATGCACCCCAAAAATTTCTAACGTTAACTTACTAACGTTGCATCAACTTTAAAAAATTTAAATTAAGTATAAGAAATATTTCTATTATAGTTGCTATTACTATAGAGTATGTATCTTCAGGAATTCAGTTTTACTTAAAAACAGAAAATCCTCACAAACTTTTAAGTAAACGCAGATAAAAATTAAAACGTTTTTATTTTCAAATAAAAAAAAACTGAATATATCGCATCTATACACAGACGAATATTTACAACAACAACACCAACAACAAGAAGAACAAAAGACATCAATGACAAAAAAAAATGTATTCAAAGATTGAAATAAACAAAATCTGTAATATAAACAAATATCACACAGGCAGACTTTAACGCGAGACAAATTTAAGTATGAGAAAATATAAAACAAGCGTAAGTATAAAAACATAATAAGATTAGGGAAGTCCAGACATATGATAGTATTTTATAGTACCAAATGTCGATACTGAAAACAATTTATTTCTATCTACATATAAATACCAGCGCGAGAAAATCATTTACATACTGGCACATACACATACACAAAGAAGTGATCACGTAATACACAAACATACATACATAATGAAATTTTATAATATTATGAAATTCAAACTCCTCTGTCATGAAATACGAAACAATATTTCTTAAATAAATAAACGAAGATTTCATAACATCACCTTCGTCCCCCACCATACGATCACGTACATTACTCCAAAAACATATATGTACATACATTATCAAATACATTCCCTCTCCACTTCCATTTTCAGCAGACATCAGGGTTGCCACTATATGCAGCTACTAGAATATTTCCCCAGAAATAAAAAAATGCATGCATACATACGAGCACAATAACCATACATATGCATAGCAACGACAACTCACAACAACAAAAATAATGATTCTACATACACACGAATTCGTTGTCACTACCCTGCAGTCAGACAGGGATCAAGTGTCTTTGTGTCATCTGTCAGTAAAAAGGAAAGATTTTGCAACAACTTGTCAATATACATACCTTTTTGTATGTACATAAATTATAGAAATATACCAGTAACTAACTGTCTGGTTGGTATGTCTCTACGTTCCAATAAGAACCACGTAGTCATACCTATTCAATTGTTTTAGTGTTACTAGTATATTTTAAATGACAAGCATATGCTAAATGTCTATAGTGAAAATTACTGAATGGGATATAATTATATAGTAGTACTGGTGACAAAGTCAAAAGCGACTCAGTACATTTTCACCATCGACATTTCCTACTGGGTATAATGATTGTCTGCCACTACGACAAAAGTATCTGAGACCGACAAACATACAATTAAATACAAAAACGCACACATATACACGCACACATACATACACACACACACAAACATCCCACACATACATACACTGTATGTATACATCCACTGTAAGGACAACGTTTCTCTACAATAACAACAAAACCTGTACACAGAAGTGTACATACATTCCCATACACAGAAAGAATCAAACTCACACACATACACACATACAACACCCACATATACATACATCCATGCACTATAAGCACAACGTTTCTCTACAATAACAACAAAAGCTGGGCACACAAGTATACATACACATAAACAAAGAATCAAACTCACACACACACACACATAGCCAAGAAACTCTCAGCATGAAAATCCCCAAAATGCCCCCATTTGTAACAGGGTTGCCATCGTTTTAATTTTTTCCCGGTTTTGAATTCCCAAAACAGGACTATCGTACCCATTACTAATCTACTTAGCCGCTTAAGACGTCTTTTGCTGTTTAGATGGTTTCCATCATTATACATTTGAAGCATAGCCGCGAATAACGTTGTAAAATACAATTTTTACAAAACCAGTTTTTTCACAGATTACCGTTAACATTATTCTCTTGCATTGTTCAAACATCAAACAATCCAAAATTATGCATCTTATCGCCGTCAAAATACAATTACAAGCAGTCAGTCAGTGAAAGAACTTTGTAAGTAACTGACAAAAACATGATACGAAATTGTCGAAAATAATTGATAGATGTAACAGAGATACAAAAAGAAACGTTAATGCTAATTATCATTATTTTCGATAAGCTCAAAAAAATTATATGAAAAAACAATCTTGGTTTAAAATACGTTTTTTGGTTGTCCTGAAAAATTATTATTTTGTCACTTACAACGTTATTCGCGGCTAACCTTCATTTATATGAACGTAAAAATAAAAAAAAAATGCAATGAAATACATTAATTGACTTAGGTTTTTACTCATATAAATTAAAAAAATACATATGTATGTATATGGAATTTATAAAATTAAAAATGCTAAATAATGCTAAAAAATTAATACTAAAATGCTGAACAAAATGCTAAGTGCTAATTTAAAAATTCGCTGCTAAATCAAAATACATAATGCTAAATTTAGCAGCGAAAATGCTAAAATGGTCACACTACCCCCAGCGCAAAAAACATGAAGAAAAACACAATTAACGAAAGAAATAAATCCATCAGCTTAATTATGCAAATTATTTTCATCTTTTTTGTACTCTTACAGGGCCGATTTCGGCGCTTAAAATTTAACCACCCTTTATACACTAAAGCCTTATACATAAGAAAAGAAATTGAATATGGTGTTAACGAGTTTCAAACTATTTGACATTAGAAATCGGTGCATAATGTAGTTCTAACCCACTATTAAATCCTAACCAAAACCATAATAGTTTTTTATGTTTGCGGTTTATTTGCTGACTTGAATTCTACTGGAATTTCTACGCAAAGCGGGCAGCCGTGCAAACGATTCCTTCAAAACAGATTTTGACTGCTAATATAGTTCCAGCAAATGGTATGAACCCGAAAGTACTTGGACAAGCCGTTCAAATATTTCATAAAGCACATGACTGTTATTTGTGTGAAGTGGCTTACCAAATAAGGTCTACAATCGCAATATTTTTACTTTAGAAAAAGTTTAGTAACTTTTGCAAATATAAATCGATTGTAAGAAATAATGTCTAATTTTTTTCTATATACAAAGTTTCTTCTAAAGTTATATGCATAAAAGAAATAGGTCGCTTTTAAAGTTCTGATAAAAAGTGTTTTTTTTTTTTTGTAACACCGTGTAATTAATTACTGTAACTAAGTTAATGTCCGATACTGATCGGGCCTAATAGTTATATTTAGATTTAAGATTTTAATACTTATTGTTAGTTAATTTTTGAATATACAATAAATAAGTATGTATATGTAAAAAAAAATTTCGCTGATGCTTTCATTTAAGTTTTGAATAAGAATCATGCCGGTTGCTTTAAGTGCTTTTTTAAATTTTTTATTAAAATTAAAGATATATTTAAAAAAAAGATTAAATTTAATGCGCTTGGTATTTTACATCAAATATTTATTAAATTATTGGAGGTACGTAAACAACTTTTAATATAATCTAATTCTTTTAATTAATTGAATTTTTCATAGATCTGTGCTTTTAAAAATTCTTAATGGATCCCTGTAGCACCATTTTGTGTACGCCAAAGATGGACGTTTAAAAAGCTAAATTCAACATAGTAATCATAATTTTTAGAGTTTGTATTGTATTAATTTATCTTTAATCTTGTGAGTTTTGAAATTATTTTCCGTTTTAGAAACAATTATAACTTTCCCTATTTAAATTAGGTTTTAATCAACAAATGAAAAGTTTTTTTTATTAACAAGCACTAAAAAATTTTATTTTTTTTCATATTTAACTCGCGAAATAATAAGCATACTGAGTATTGTAAGATTCATCAAATCATTACCGAATGATTCTTTTACAACTCTCTCTCTTTATCTCTTGAGATAAATCTCAAATGATTGCATCTACGACATGGGTGACCAAGATAAATTTAAGGTTGTGTGAGTGAAAAAGATAAACACACAGGCACAAACAATTAATAAAAGTAATTCTTATATAATTTTTTTATGAAAGAATTTTTTTCTAGAAAACCGTTTCAACAAAAAGTAATAAATAAACATTATTATTCACTTAAATTCTGATATTTTTATCTAATTTTTCGACCTTTTTTTATATGTTATCTTAAACTATTTTCTTGAGCTTTAGGTCAGTTAATATTTTTAATTTATTGGTTCAATATTTCGTGACCGTTCGATTAACTTCTTCAGGATATATATTTTTTGACTTTAAAACTACTATAAACCAATTTGTAAGAGAAAATAATTTTTAATATTTACGTAAGCAAAAGCATTTTTTTTATCATAAACAGCATACACAATAAATTTCTCGCAGTGCGTTTGAGAAAAATGAGTAAAAAGACAAGCAAAAATTTATCTCAGATAAGACTAAATGAAAGAGAATAAGAATACGTGTGAATTCGATTTGCAACAATTTGCTACATAATGTTCACCCATGATCTACGACTAATAAAAGCTCCTTCTGTGCACCGACAGCAAATTATTTAGTAGTTTACGCATACAATACTTTTTTATTTTAACTTTTTACTGCATAAAGTCGGTTTAATTTTTAAGCTATTGCATAGCTTTTATCGCAGGCTTTGAGGGTGACGAACGAATCAAGAAATTCCGTAACGAAAAAACCTAAGACTATTTTTATTTGAATCGCCCAGTGTATGTTAACCCCTAACATATGCTATTGATTTCATTAACATACAGTATTGCTAGAACATATTTTTACATGTAGCAAAACACAATGTGGCGTACTTAAGAGAAATTTTGGTTAAAAAAAAAATTATAAACGCAAACAAACATAAATTTGCAAGTTGATAAAAAAAATGCTAAGCAATAGCTTTACCGCGGCAGTCCCCGAGTGCCACACGCATTTTTTTTAAGTTTTTATTTTTTACTTTTCACAATTTCATGAATCCAACATTATTGGATATTCTTTAACTTGACAAACATTTGTCTGAATTGAAAGATTTTTCATTAGCATTTAGTGGTTACGCTTTTTTGGGCAAATGTTGGACAACTGTGACCGTGGTAAAATCTTTGTCCGGCTTTGGAATCATTTTAACCTTGGCAAGCTTCAAGTTGTTTGGATAATACTCCAGTCGTAAAATGGCGTTAAAAATGAATAACAGGATTCTAATTGCAGTACAAGGCAACTTGATGAGCATCTGGTTACTAATTCCATCAATACCCGTAGCTTTCTTCGGGTTGAGTTCGGAAAATTAGTTTTTGTAAATCACGTTTATTAAACTTTATGGGTTGAGGGACTACATTTGTCAAATCAACAACACCAGTATTTGTGTTGGGGTAAATACGGATTTTAAATGCTCAGCAAATATGTTACCCTTCTCAGTAACGCTTCTTGCCCTAACTCCGGTAGATGTGCGAGGAAGTGGCTTATACGCAACGGGTGTTTTAAGCTTTCTAGCAGCGCGCCACAAAGAGTATTTAGATTCTGGTGTGACATCAAGATAATTTTTAAGAGGTGCAGTTTTTTCAGATGCAAGTCGTTAGGTGCAATCTTTAAATCTGATATTATGTTCGGGTGATCGGGGGGCAAGTCACTGCATTCGATTGGTAATCTACTATCGCAAAGAAGTAAACTCTATCTTTTTGCCCCGAAACAAACCAAAGAAACAAAACAAAGGAAAAAAGAAAGAAGACAGTGCAAAAAAATAAATAAGGGAAAAATCGCTTCCAGAACAAATACAAATAAAGTTAATGGGAAACAAAAAGAAGTATTGGAGCAATTTATGATGAAACATCCCGTTTCGTTTTATTTTTCTTATTGTTATATGCTAACAGCAATTTAAAAAATAGTAGTTGCTAAAATAAAATAAGATCGAATGCCGTGATCCAAAAAATTGCAGCCATCGAAATTTTTCTCTACACGAACGTACACTCAATTTCGAATGCCGTGATTTGCCCCCTGTGCTGTTGCCAATCCCTTTTACTAAACCCAGTCTGTGGATTGGAGGTAATGACATGTTCAGCAGCCTGTTTAATACTTGCGTTAATATTGGCAATGTTAAATTCAATATCATCGGATGTGCTTAGCTTAATGTTTTCCGTAGCCAATTAACAAATCTTCACATATGTGTGAGGTAAGTCACTTCTTAATGGGATACAAATTGAAACGATCGTGGGAGAGTGGTCGGAGGAGAGATATAGAGAAGCTTCAACTTAAATTAAACCCCTAGAGACATTTTTTGTGATGCCAAAATCTATAACATCCGGAATTTTTTGTATGTCAGTAGGCCAGTAAGTGGGCTCCCCACACGAAATGACGTCCAAGCCCATTTTTGAAATTGTGTTAAACAACGCTCGATCTCTGGGTGTAATAGCTGCTACAAAACAAGGTCCAAAGAGATATGTATGTAAAAATTCTCGTATTGATTCTCAGTGATTGAAAATTTGGGAGGGGAGTAAATTGATGATATCACCAAAATTTTACAAAAACTTTCAATGACAATATTTTTTGCTTGAAGCTGTTCTTCACAAATGTTATCCATAATATAATGCTTGAGTCTTAACTTTATTAGAATTACTGATACACCGCATGCTCTTAATCTCGGGTCCTTTGAATCATATAAGGTTTAGCCATAAATTTTAAAAAGGCTTCTCGAAGTCAAATGAGTCTCAGGGACCAATATCAATATTTATCAATAGTTCTTTCCATGAGGAAGTGCTCAAGTAAATTTTTATGTTGGCGAATACCGTTTGCGTTCCAGAAACATATTTTTAACGTGTTCATGGTTTGTTAACTAGTGCTTGAAGCAGTGTATTTTACATTCGTTGCATTTCCTGCATGATGATAATCATATTTGTTGTAAAGCACCAGATTCTCAATAGTATCTTTAAGGCGACTAAAGCTAAAGCTTGAATTTGCATCCGTTTAATTATTTGGTGGTGAAACATTTTGTGTGGGAATAAAATTTGTCTTAGCAGCATCTGCATACAATACACGGGAAGTAATTGGTTGGCTCATTTGCGCAAAATTGGCAGAGTAAGCGTTTGCTGATTGAGCTGGAGCTAATTTAGTTTTTTTCATCATAGTCTGCTTTACGAAAGAGTACACAGGACAACCTCTGTAGTTAGCGGTGTGATTACCTCCACAATTAGTGCAGCTGGCAGTACCGTGCAATTTACTGCAGATAACACAAACTGTAGGTAAATTGCAGTAAGTTTTTGTATAACCATATTCTTGGCAATTATGGCACTATACGAAACCTGAACGCTTATGTGGCTCTTCAACTGTTCGGTATAAGAGGTATTTTAGGATATAAATTGGATGTGTCTCGTTTATTTCAACTTTATGTCATTCGCGGCAAACATATGAGTGGAATAAATAATTTCAACATTAAAAAACTAAAAAATCAAAATCTACTCAGAATAGAAAATCTGTCAACCAACTACCTGAGGTATCAATAAAACTGAACACATTACGTGGGTAATTGAATGAAGCAACCCCCAGCAAAAAATTACACATTACCATTACAACTACTTGCTATATAATGACTTACTTTTCTGATTGCCAAATTTCATTACTCGCTTACAAATCACATTACCTAAAATTTAAAAAGTGATGTACAAGTTGCTAAATGAGGAGAATGATTTTTTTAGATGAAATAGATTACGTGAACAACTTGCCAAATAAAAAAGCAAGTACTTCTCAAGAATCGATTATTTTAGTCTCACGCCTTGTTAAAATCATTAAGTTGGTAATCCAGTATGGAAGAGCTTCCACCAAAAATGCTTAATTCCAAACTTGATTACCTTTTTAGGGTTCCGTACACCAAAGATGAAAAGGAACCCTATTGTTTTCGCTACGCTGTCCGTCTGTCCGTCACACGGTATTTTCTCAGGAACCATAGGAGCTACGGACCTGAAATTTAGACAGAGTATGTAGAACCTTGGGCGCTACAACAACAAATACATGAGAATTAAAAATTAAAGGGTGTTCCAAAACGAGCAACGAAAAGTTTTAAAATGCCATGTAATATACATACAATTGTGTGAACATACATATGTATATTGAAACTTGAAATTTGTAAAATTAGTGTAGTTTTATACAGACTACAACAATTAACACTAAAATTTAAAAAAATTAAAATTAAAGGGTGGTCCATCAGTTAATGCAATTTTGACTATGTAATTTTGACAGTTTGCTATATCTTGGAAACCGTAAGAAGCAAACACTTGAAATTTTAAAAAACAGTAAAACTAAAAAAACCGAAAATTATAAAATCGCCAAACCAAAAAAAAAATCGCCAAAAATTAAAAAAAACTGCTAAAACGAAAAAAATCGCCAAAATTAAAAAAAATCTAACACTAAAATATATCGCCAAATTCGAAAAAATCGCCAAAATGACAAAAAAACGCCAAAATGAAAAAAAAACTCCACAAATCGCCAAAACGCGAAAATGTCGCCAAAAGTAAAAAATTTTTTATATAAAAGAAATCGCAAAAATTAAAAAAAATCGCCAAAAATAAAAAAATCGCCAAAATGAAAAAACGCCAAAAACCGAAAAAATCGCCAAAACAAGAAAATAAAGTGTTAAAACTAAAAAAAGAGCCAAAACTTAAAAAAATCGCCAAAACCGAAAAACCGCAAAAAACGCCAAAACAAAAAACCGAAATGACCCCAAAAACGAAAAAAATGCCAAAACTATATATTATATAGGATGAAGTTTGTATTAAATTACATATCTAGTCTTCGTGCGGAACCCTTCGTGCGCGAGTCAGAGTCGCACTTTACTGAATTTATTTTTAAATTTTTTGCTAGACCCATTTAGTAGCGCTGAACTTGCATTTATTTCATTTGTTGTTGTGAAGTTAGCAAATATGTTTCTCTGCAAGTACCTAAATACATATGTAGAACGTTGTGTCGTAGCGTTAGCAGCAAACATAAAAATTTTAATTTAAATATAAAGGGTGTTTTTTATTGAGGTATAGAACTTTAAGTTGGCATCACTTTTTTAACTGGCGGCCATTTTGTCAGCTGTCAAGTGATTAATATTTAGTTTGGTTTGCCATTTTATCATTAAAAGGCTGACAAAAGAACAACGCTTGCAAATCGTGCAAATTTATTTCGAAAATAATGGTTCCGTTCGCGAAGTTTTTTCGCAAGCTCCGTCCATTTTATGGTCGACATAATCGTCCATCAGAGCAATTAATTCGGTTAACCATGGATCGTTTTCGCACTACGTTTACTCTATGTGATAATACGCATCCGCAGAGACGTCGAACAGTGCGCACCGAAGAAACAATTGCCGCTGTAGAGCAAAGTGTTGAAGAGGACCCGAATGAATCGATTCGCCACCGTGCACAGCAATTGGAGCCGACTAACCGACTATTTTGTTCCCGAATTGGATGGCATGAATGTGGATGAGTTGTGGTTCCAATAAGACGGCGCTACATGCCACACAGCGCACGTCACAATCGATTTATTGAAGGAAACATTCGATGAGTGCATAATTTCGCGGAATGGACCTGTCAATTGGCCACCAAGATCGTGTGATTTGACACCATTGGATTATTTTCTTTGGGGATATGTGAAGTCGCTCGTCTACGCCAACAAACCAGAAACGTTAGGGGACTTGGAAGCCAACATTCGTGGCGTTATTGCCAACATACGGCCCCATATGCTCGAAAAAGTGGTTGAAAATTGGACCTGTAGAATTAGCTTTATTCGAGCCAGCCGCGGCGGCCACATGCCCGAAATCATATTTAAACATTAATGGCATAAAATTATCCTTCCAATAAAGCCAAATTGATGGACATTAAAACGATTTTCTTGTGTTTTATTTCAATTCGAAGTTCTATACCCCTGAAAAAAACACCCTATATATGTATGATACTCGTAATTACGTACAATACTACAGCCGCCTTGACTCAACGATATTATTTTGGTTATGGCATAGAAACTTAGTTTAAGAATTTTCAAGGGCAATAATATTTATATAATAAACCCATGTCAAAAAGCATTGAGGCGATAAATAAAGCTACGGGGGGTCGTATTAAGTATTAAGGTTAAAAAAAATTTATATAAAAAAATGTATCACATTAGATGATGTAAAAAAAGAATTGTTTTGTTGGCTAAGCAAGCTCGTCTTGGTGAATTTAGTCGCTGCTTAGAAAAAAGGAAATATTTTGATTTACAAAACGTTTAACAAACAGATTTCTACACAAATTTTGATTTGTAAATCTTTTGTTAACCAAAATTAAATGTCAAATAAATATACTTTGGTAGCCTTATATTTTTAAATTAATTTAACTTTAAATATCTTGAAATTTTTTAATTTAAATAGCACATAACATAAATAGCTTGTTTACAATTCATAATTTCGACTGCTGTGACGTCAGCAAAATCAGCTAAGTTGTGCAAAAACTTAACGAACATGCGCATTGCATTTTATTTTTTTGTTTCCTGCTGCTACGCACTTTATCAGCACCCATGTCTATCTACTTGTGCGAGATTGTTTGTTAACATTAGCTATTTAACCTGAATTTTTAATGAAAGTAGTAGTGAATTTTTAATGAAAGTAGTAGAATTCGGGCGCCGATTAAAATTGTTAAATTGTGGGTGAAATTGTTAAATTGTGGGCTGAAATTGTTAAATTGTTGCTGAAATTGTTAAATTTGGGTAATTGAAATTTGAAAATCGTTAAATTCTTGGAAATTTGTGTTTTTTGTTTACATTAGGAGTTTTTGTTTACATTAGGAGTTTTTGTTTACATTAAGTGTATGTCTGTCTGTCTGTCTGCCTGACCGTGGATGTTTGTGTGTGGAATATTTTGTGTGAATGTATTAAGGCGGTTCATAGTTTGGCGGTTTTATGTGCGTATATACAGACGAGGAAAATCATGAAAATGATTTTTCCTAATACCAATGGTGAAATAGTGATTATTAATTTTTCCTAATGCCTACGGCAATGCATGATAATTTTTCCTAATGCCGGGCAATACATGAATATTGTTTTTTCAAATGCCGACGGGAAAATGATTTTTCCTAATGACGACGGGAAAACGTGAAAGTTATTTTTTCTAATGCTAATGTAGGTGTTGCTAGACTGTGGGAATTTAAGGCTGACCGTGATTTGAGTGGGTGGCGTTGTTGCCGTAATATGTAACCATAGGAATTTGCGGATGTGTCTGTCTGTCTGTGAGAATTTAGGTGAGGGTTTGTTTGGAAGGGGCGGGGTGTAGTTGAGTGTGTGTAGTTGAGTGTTGCTGTGTATGTGTGTGTGTATGTGTGTGTATGTTGGTAGGAATTTCAATGTGTGTATTTCTGTAGGAGCTTAGGGCTGATTGTGATTTATGAGGGGTGAGGTGTTCTAGTAATATGTAACCGGGGGAATCTGTGTGTTTGTATGTCTGTAGGAGTTTAAGGCTGACCATGATTTGGGTGGGCAGGGTTGTTGACGTAATATGTATCCATGGGGATTTGTGGATGTGTCTGTCTATAGTAGTTTAAGGCTGATAGTGATTTGAGGTAGGTGAGGATGTTGTTGAGGTAAATTGGTTATGTGTATGTATGTATGTATGTATTTTTGTAAGAATTTAAGATGATTGTGATTTATTAGGGGCGAGGTGTTCTTGTAATATGTAGCCGTGAGAATCTATGTGCATAGACGTCTGTAGAAGTTTAAGACTATCTGTAATTTCAGGTAGGTGAGAGTGTTGTGTTGTTGAGATTAATCTTATATATTGTAATTTTATGTATGTATGTATGTATGATCATGGGAATTTGTGTATGTATATCTGAGGGAGAATTTAAGGCTCGTCATGATTTGCAAAAAAAAGGTGGGGTGTTGTTGAAATTTTCTTGGATATTTCTTATATGAATTCTGCTTTGTGTGTGTATTTGAGCTGGTATTTATATGTAGGTAGAAATAAATTGTTTTCAATATCGACATTTGGTACTATAAAATACTATCATATATCTGTACTTCCCTAATCCTAGTATGCTTTTATACTTACGATTGCTTTATATTTTCTCATGCTTAAATTTGTCTCGCGTTAAAGTCTGTCTGTGTGAAATTTGTTTATATTACAGATTTTGTTTATTTAAATACATCCGTCTTCTTTGACTGAAAGAGTTTTCTGCACACAGAGAAAAACCAACTTGAAATCAGTAAAAACCATGCTGAATTAATAAGAAATATTAACAAAGGTTTATTCATATTGAAATTTCTTATTTCAATATGGACAAAATATTCATTTACAGTATTCATTTATTAAACTCATTAGTTTGTAGATATCTCAATATACATTTTCTATTATATTAAAAATTATTAAATTAATGTGACGAATTCTTATTTTTAAGCTGCAGATTTTCCCTGAGTGTATGGATTGTTTATATTTGCATTGTGCTTTAACTAAACGACGCTTCATATATTTTCATGATGTAGATCTAATAAATACTTAAGCATTGATAAGAAATTTGATATGTATACATACATATCTACAAATTGATTTTATGTATGTATGTATGTATGTATGTATGTTCATATATATGTACATGCAAATAAGTGTTTAACTCAATCTTTGAATACATTTTTTATTTTATTTTTTGTCATGTGATGTCTGTTGTTGTTGAAATTAAAAACATTTTAATTTTTATCTGCGTTTTCTTAAAAGTTTGTGAGGATTTTCTGTTTTAAGTAAAACTGAATTCCTGAAGATATATACATACTCTATAGTAATAGTAACTATAATAGAAATATTCCTTATACTCAATTTACATTGTTTAAAGTTGATGCAATGTTAGTTAGTCAACGCTTGACATTTTTAGGGTATAAAATTTTTTCTAGCTATAACCTTCTACATATATTTTGGAAAGCTTGCTTTGCTTTTTAAAAATGTATAAACATTTTTAAATGAAACTGATCCGGCACTCCAGCTTAGATACTGATAGTTTTTTTGTTGTTAGTTAACTTAATTATTTTTTATTGATAAACATTGGAAATCAAAAGGGAGTTTTATATTGTAATTATTATTTTCATAATTGTTGAAAACAATCGCTGCTTTTTGTTTGTTTTTTGCGACGAAATCATTTGAATTACTTTTGAAACTTTATGCGTTTATAAAAATTATGTTATTTTCTATATTTCTTAATTTTAAGACTTTTAGACTTTGTGCTCTAGTGGTTATATATTCTATTATACGATTATGAATAAGAATGCAGTAAGCTGATGTATTTGCTTACTGCTTCAAATTAAAATTTTATTCAATTGGATAAAAGGAGATTTTTTCTTAAACTCTGATGCAGTTAGAAGCGCTGGAGATTCTTTCATATATAGAATTGGATAACATTTACTTTTAATTTTTATGTTAAGAAGTACAGATATGAGACTAAATTTAAATGTACTTTTAAATTAGTTAAATCATAATGAACAAACATATTTTACTCTAGGATACAAGATGACTTTGTGTGACGAAATTTCTGTTGCTTTATACTGATAATATTTTTACATTAATAAGGTACATATATGTTTGTTTTATGAAGGGTGAGCACCTATCACTTTTATTTGTTGTCCTATATGATTTTTTTTTAATTTTATTAAAGTTCAGCGTATTGTGTATATATTTCTGAAATGTTTAAGTGTGTTTTGTGTTCCCATCGGACAGAGTGTACGTATTAGTTGGTCAGTCAGATTTATTTTTTTTTATTTTTTTCTTCTAATGTGCCACTCCTTTTTTCAGATTTTACTACTTGGAATAGAGTATTTTTGTCTAATTTTTTGCTGGGTATATACATTAGGTATGTAGAAATTAGTTTACTTACAAAGAAATGTATGCTTAATAAACAACTATTGTAGCAAATCGATCTCAAATAACTCAGTTACCTCTACCAGCAATTCACCGTCGGTGTTTTCATAAAGTGTTAGAAACAATGAAATATATATGTTTGGGAGAATTTTTTTGCCTCAAGTAGGTATTTCTACATGAGGATTGCTGCTTGACTCCTATCGCATTCATATGTAATGATTATCCACTTAAAAAAGGTCATCATCACCATCAATCACTCCCGTATACAATACATTCATGAGTTGGGTTGATCCAGATACAATTGCTGTCTCATCACCTTCTAACAGCTTTATATATTTTGCTAGTATGCATGCCTTAGCATGCTTCTATCTATAGTGACGTAAGAGTCCGAGATGTAGTAGTGTTACAATTAAAAATCTTTACTATTAGAATTTACCAGTTCGCTCTTTTGAATTTTTGCAAAGTAGACACATATGTCTGTATGTATTTAAGTGGCCACAAAATCATAAAATTTCTTTGCTTACAAAATTGTATGACGTGAGGATTTTTTTTTTGAAATTATTCATGCTTCGGCATGCTTTCATTTTTTTCTGTAAATTTATTTAATACTCATACAGATACAGATATAAAGTAAGATCTGTTTGCAGTATGCATGCTTCAGCATGATTCTAGTCGAAGCGTATATTCATTCACTAAGTTTGCTTGATACTTATTCATACACATGTACATTCTTAAAGATTGGATATCAAAGTCCAAATTCTGTAGTTTATCTATATTTTCTAAAGATCTGATAGCTAGAGAAATAAATAGAGCGAAGATCTTCTATAATAATCCCATTTTCATATTGTAAAATTTTGCGTTCTATCGCTTTCGATGGGAAAATGTACATACAACTTTATAAAAAGTGATAATATGATGTGCTGCTGAATATTGCACTATGTTATAGTTTATTTTAAACACTGAGGGTCTTATGCAAAAAACTTAATAAAGCTTTGCCAAGCAATGTTAAGTAAAGTTGTATTCTAAAAAAATTATTGTATAAAAATTCTAAAGTAGGCACCCACGTTTGTTAAGACTACTTTAAGTTGATATTTCCAAAATGTGTGTTTTGTACCTCAAATATTTTTATTAATATAGCACATACTGATTCATGTTACATCTGAAAATGAAGCTAGAAGTGCCTGCTCTTATCTTAAATTTATTATTTCTGTCATGTAATGGGACACATCACCAAATTATCCAACTGATTCGAAATACATAGCAAAATCCATAAAAAAATATTAAAATAAATACAATTATACAAAAATGTTTTAGTGATGTACATACAATCAAAACAAATCGAAAAAAGCTGGATATTCAAATACTCGTTTCATTCGAATAAAACAAATTGTGATAATTTTTTAAATTTTTTTACTTTTACTTCATAGTTGTGTTTATCTGTTTTATTACCATGTCAGAAGCTCATATTTTTTAAATTAGGTTGCTTTACTTCAAGATAATGAAAATTTATTTAATAAAATAAAAAATTATTTGAATACCCGGATGAAATTGTATTCGATTTTGTACATCATAAGCTGTGAAGTGGTTGTTGAACACGGTGGTGTTACCAGTATTCATTATTAGATAACAAAATAATTAAAGTTGTCTTTTGCATATGATTTCTTAACAAAGCTATGTTAGCCTTAAAGTGCTTGGCAACTAATATGAACTTTAAAGCTAAAGTAAAATATTTTTTTGCATAAGGGGGTGAAGTTTTAGCAAATTTCATTCAGACCAACAAGTTTAGAGAATTCCACTACATTTAGCTAATTATCTAATTCCACCACATTTAGTTAATTACCTTTCTTAAGACCCATCATTCCTAATCAATCCTACAAAAAACTAGATTTTTCGTTTTAATTTAATTTTTATTTTTATTAAATTCATCATTCATTCTTCAAATTACTTTATACTGTATTAAGCAGCTTTTTCTCATTTGTTGAGTTAACTTTAATCGTAAACATTTTAATGGTGAGATAAATTTTTCTATTTTATGCACTAAGTAATTCTTTATAAATATATGTATACCAATCCTTTTATATGAACCATTAAAGCTAATTCTTTTCACATCATTCCTTTTAATGCGCAATTAAATCATTGTACTATTGATGCTTTCATATTAAGTAATGTTTAATCTTCTATTTATGTATGAGTTTTCCAAAGTATTTATTAAAAAATTCCTTAGAATCATCTGTTTGTAAGTTTTTTTTTTTGGTACCCGTACCACTTCAAAAATATTTTCCATTCCTTGGTTTTTGGAGTGCAGCTTTTATTTTCAGCTGTACTACAATTTGAGAATGTGTCAATTACAGTCTTCAAAAATCAACAATTTCTATTTTCTGTAGAATAGTTCTCCATTTCACCTTACCTAGCTCCATAAAACTTCATATATTCCTGTCATTGCATCTCTACAAGCACAAACAATTTTCGAGTTTTAATATGGAAACTAGCAGAAGGAACAATATTTGATAATACCATCTTATTTAATGATGCTAATACTGAGAATGATGATGACGATGATTTGTACTCAAAGACTTCCAATTCCGAAGACTTATCAGTATTGGAAGGAAGAAATGAATTAGATACAAACTAATGGTTATAGTAACCTCAAACTGAATGAAGATAAAATACAAGTTGGTGGTCAAATATGGGCTCTAACACTAGGACTATTTTCTCTAATGTTTGATAAAATACCAAAAAATTATGATAAATTTGAACTCGAAATCTATAAAAAGATTTTAATTACTACTATTGTATGCATACAGAATCATCATCGTTCTCCGTCAGAGAACGATGATATAAGTTAATTTTTCTGGAAACTGAAATCGACAAACTAAAGAACAAATTAATAATATAGCTTAAGGCATTGATATAATTCAAGAATATATTCAAATGCATATTGGTGGACTACAACGTGAAATAAAATTAGAGAAGGAAGAGAGTTATAAAATTGAAAAGGAATTCTAAAAATTATAAAATTAAAAATTAATTGAAGAGTTGTACGATTAAATATATAGATTAGAAAATTAACTACATGTTAGTATAAATAGCTGAAAGTGCAACATGTATATCACCACAATATCGAAAAAATCTGTAAAACAACTCAATGTCTTTAAAAAGAAATTTAGTAAACGAACTCCATATTAAAACTCGAAAATTGTTTGTGCTTGTAGAGATGCAATGACAGGAATATATGAAGTTTTATGGAGCTAGGTAAGGTGAAATGGAGAACTATTCTACAGAAAATAGAAATTGTTGATTTTTGAAGACTGTAATTGACACATTCTCAAATTGTAGTACAGCTGAAAATAAAAGCTGCACTCCAAAAACCAAGGAATGGAAAATATTTTTGAAGTGGTACGGGTACCAAAAAAAAAAAAACTTACAAACAGATGATTCTAAGGAATTTTTTAATAAATACTTTGGAAAACTCATACATAAATAGAAGATTAAACATTACTTAATATGAAAGCATCAATAGTACAATGATTTAATTGAGCATTAAAAGGAATGATGTGAAAAGAATTAGCTTTAATGGTTCATATAAAAGGATTGGTATACATATATTTATAAAGAATTACTTAGTGCATAAAATAGAAAAATTTATCTCACCATTAAAATGTTTACGATTAAAGTTAACTCAACAAATGAGAAAAAGCTGCTTAATACAGTATAAAGTAATTTGAAGAATGAATGATGAATTTAATAAAAATAAAAATTAAATTAAAACGAAAAATCTAGTTTTTTGTAGGATTGATTAGGAATGATGGGTCTTAAGAAAGGTAATTAACTAAATGTGGTGGAATTAGATAATTAGCTAAATGTAGTGGAATTCTCTAAACTTGTTGGTCTGAATGAAATTTGCTAAAACTTCACCCCCTTATGCAAAAAAATATTTTACTTTAGCTTTAAAGTTCATATTAGTTGCCAAGCACTTTAAGGCTAACATAGCTTTGTTAAGAAATCATATGCAAAAGACAACTTTAATTATTTTGTTATCTAATAATGAATACTGGTAACACCACCGTGTTCAACAACCACTTCACAGCTTATGATGTACAAAATCGAATACAATTTCATCCGGGTATTCAAATAATTTTTTATTTTATTAAATAAATTTTCATTATCTTGAAGTAAAGCAACCTAATTTAAAAAATATGAGCTTCTGACATGGTAATAAAACAGATAAACACAACTATGAAGTAAAAGTAAAAAAATTTAAAAAATTATCACAATTTGTTTTATTCGAATGAAACGAGTATTTGAATATCCAGCTTTTTTCGATTTGTTTTGATTGTATGTACATCACTAAAACATTTTTGTATAATTGTATTTATTTTAATATTTTTTTATGGATTTTGCTATGTATTTCGAATCAGTTGGATAATTTGGTGATGTGTCCCATTACATGACAGAAATAATAAATTTAAGATAAGAGCAGGCACTTCTAGCTTCATTTTCAGATGTAACATGAATCAGTATGTGCTATATTAATAAAAATATTTGAGGTACAAAACACACATTTTGGAAATATCAACTTAAAGTAGTCTTAACAAACGTGGGTGCCTACTTTAGAATTTTTATACAATAATTTTTTTAGAATACAACTTTACTTAACATTGCTTGGCAAAGCTTTATTAAGTTTTTTGCATAAGACCCTCAGTGTTTAAAATAAACTATAACATAGTGCAATATTCAGCAGCACATCATATTATCACTTTTTATAAAGTTGTATGTACATTTTCCCATCGAAAGCGATAGAACGCAAAATTTTACAATATGAAAATGGGATTATTATAGAAGATCTTCGCTCTATTTATTTCTCTAGCTATCAGATCTTTAGAAAATATAGATAAACTACAGAATTTGGACTTTGATATCCAATCTTTAAGAATGTACATGTGTATGAATAAGTATCAAGCAAACTTAGTGAATGAATATACGCTTCGACTAGAATCATGCTGAAGCATGCATACTGCAAACAGATCTTACTTTATATCTGTATCTGTATGAGTATTAAATAAATTTACAGAAAAAAATGAAAGCATGCCGAAGCATGAATAATTTCAAAAAAAAATCCTCACGTCATACAATTTTGTAAGCAAAGAAATTTTATGATTTTGTGGCCACTTAAATACATACAGACATATGTGTCTACTTTGCAAAAATTCAAAAGAGCGAACTGGTAAATTCTAATAGTAAAGATTTTTAATTGTAACACTACTACATCTCGGACTCTTACGTCACTATAGATAGAAGCATGCTAAGGCATGCATACTAGCAAAATATATAAAGCTGTTAGAAGGTGATGAGACAGCAATTGTATCTGGATCAATCCAACTCATGAATGTATTGTATACGGGAATGATTGATTGTGATGATGACCTTTTCTAAGTGAATAATCATTACATATGAATGCGATAGGGGTCAACCAGCAAACCTTTTCTAGAAATACTTGAGGGGAAAAATTCTCCCAAACATAGGTATTTCATTGTTTCTAACACTTTATGAAAACACCAACGGTGAATTGCTGGTAGAGGTAACTGATTTATTTGAGATCGATTTGCTACAATAGTTGTTTATTAAACATCTATTTCTTTGTATGTAAACTAATTTCTACATACCTAATGTATATACCCAGCAAAAAAATTAGACAAAAATTCTCTATTTCAAGTAGTAAAATCTGAAAAAAGGAGTGGCACATTGGAAGAAAAAAAAATAAATAAAAATAGAGACTGACTGACCAACTAATACGTACACTCTGTCCGATGGGCACACAAAGCACACCTAAACATTTCAGAAATATATACACTATACGCTGAACTTTAATAAAACTAAAAAAAAATCATATAAGACGACAAATAAAAGTGATAGGTGCTCACCCTTCATAAAACAAACATATACATATGTACCTTATTAATGTAAACATATTATCAGTATAAAGCAACAGAAATTTCGTCACACAAAGTCATCTTGTATCCTAGAGTAAAATATGTTTGTTCATTATGATTTAACTAGTTTAAAAGTACATTTAAATTTAGTCTCATATCTGTACTTCTTAACATAAAACTTAAAAGTAAATGTTATCCAATTCTATATTATATGCATCTAAAACTCCAAGAAAACTGTTATATGAAAGAATCTCCAGCGCTTCTAACTACATCAGAGTTTAAGAAAAAAAGCTCCTTTTATTCAATTGAATAAAATTTTAATTTGAAACAGTAACCAAAGACATCAGCTTACTGCATTCGTATTCATGATCACATAATAGAATAGATAACCACTAAAGGACAAATTCTAAAAGTCTTATAAATTGAGTAATATGGAAAATAACATAATTTTTATAAACGCGTAAGGTTTTAAAAGTAATTCAAATGATTTCATCGCAAAAAACAAAACAAACAAAAATGCAGCGATTGTTTTCAACAATTATGAAAATAATAATTACAATATCAAACTCCCTTTTGATTTTAAATGTTTATCAATAAAAAATAAAAAAAAAGTAAGTTAACATACAACAAAAAACTATCAGTACCTAAGCTGGAGTGCTGGATCAGTTTCATTCAAAAATGATTATACATTTTTAAAAAGCAAAGCAAGCTTTCCTAAATAAATGTAGAAGGCTATAGTTGAAAAAATTTTATACCCCAAAAATGTCAAACGTTGACTAACTAACGTTCCATCAACTTTTAAAAAATATAAATTAAGTATAAGAAATATTTCTATTATAGTTACTATTACTATAGAGTATTTATCTTCAGGAATTCAGTTTTACCTAAAACAGAAAATCCTCACAAACTCTTAAGTAAACGCAGATAAAAATTAAAACGTTTTTAATTTCAAACAAAAAAAAAACTATGAATATTTCGCATCTATACACAGGCTAATATTTACAACAACAACAACTACAACAACAACAACAGACAACACATGACAAAAAATACAAAATGAATTCAAAGATTGAGTTAAACACTTATTTATATGTACATACATACATACATACATACATACATACATAAAATCAATTTGTAGCTATGTATGTATACATATCAAATTTCTTATCAATGCTTAAGTATTTATTAGATCTACATCATGAAAATATATGAAGCGTCGTTTAGTTAAAGCTCAATAGTAGATTAGTAATGGGGACGGACGACATGTTTTGGGAATTCAAAACCGGGGAAAAATAAAAATGATGGCAACCCTGTTACAAATCGGGGGATTTTGGGGATTTTCATGCTGATATTGTGTGTGTGTGTGTGTGCGTGTGTGTGTGAGTCTGATTCTTTGGTTATGTCTATGCATGTGTATGTGGGTGTTTGTATGTGTGTATGGGAGTGTGTGTGTGTGTGTGTTTGTGTATGTGTTTTTGTATTTACTTGTATGTTTGACGGTGTCCGATACTTTTGTTGTAGTGGCAGACAATCATTATACCCAGTAGGAAATGGCGATGGTGAAAATGTACTGAGTCGCTTTTGACTTGTCGCTTGTGCGACGTACATACAAATGTATGTATATTGACAAGTTATTGACAAGTCCACCACAAATACACCATATCTGTTTTCTTTACTTCCTTTATACTTATGGATATAAGAAAACTTATTATAACAAAATTGTTACAAAAATTGTCAAACAAAAAAAAAACTATGAATATTTCGCATCTATACACAGGCTAATATTTACAACAACAACAACTACAACAACAACAACAGACAACACATGACAAAAAATACAAAATGAATTCAAAGATTGAGTTAAACACTTATTTATATGTACATACATACATACATACATACATACATACATAAAATCAATTTGTAGATATGTATGTATACATATCAAATTTCTTATCAATGCTTAAGTATTTATTAGATCTACATCATGAAAATATATGAAGCGTCGTTTAGTTAAAGCTCAATAGTAGATTAGTAATGGGGACGGACGACATGTTTTGGGAATTCAAAACCGGGGAAAAATAAAAATGATGGCAACCCTGTTACAAATCGGGGGATTTTGGGGATTTTCATGCTGATATTGTGTGTGTGTGTGTGTGTGCGTGTGTGTGTGAGTCTGATTCTTTGGTTATGTCTATGCATGTGTATGTGGGTGTTTGTATGTGTGTATGGGAGTGTGTGTGTGTGTGTGTTTGTGTATGTGTTTTTGTATTTACTTGTATGTTTGACGGTGTCCGATACTTTTGTTGTAGTGGCAGACAATCATTATACCCAGTAGGAAATGGCGATGGTGAAAATGTACTGAGTCGCTTTTGACTTGTCGCTTGTGCGACGTACATACAAATGTATGTATATTGACAAGTTATTGACAAGTCCACCACAAATACACCATATCTGTTTTCTTTACTTCCTTTATACTTATGGATATAAGAAAACTTATTATAACAAAATTGTTACTAGAATTTTAGTGTTGACACAAAGACACTTGCTCCCAGTCTGACTGCAGGGTAGTTACAAGGGATCTGTGTATTTGTGTGCATATAGTGATTGTTATTTGATAGACTTTGGGCTGCTGTTTTGAGTTGTCCTTGGTATGCTTATGTAGGGTTATTGTGTATATATGTATGCATTTATGTTTGCGATCTGTGGGGAAATAATCTAATAGCTGCAGAGATTGGCAACCCTATTGTGAATGGAAGTGAATGCCGAATATATTTATGGTAATGTATGTATATGTTGTTGTATTAATGTATGCGATCGTTTCTATTTTTGCTTTGAAAAATATCATTGCTTGTGTGAGTTACATCAACACTTTTTCATACATATTTACAAATGAATGTGTATAGGTTTTCTAGGCTATTGACGTTGCTATTATGGAGATAGAAAATATTGTGTCGGCATAGGTTTCATATATGTTCAAGTGAATTTCAGATGTTAAATGTTTTGAATCCGATCAGGTTGATAAGAAGAGCTTTTCAATAGGGGTAGTGATATCTTTATTTCGGTATATTTTACCTTAATGTAACAATTATAAGAAATAGCATTTGGAGAAATACAGCAAAAACTTATAGAAGCACATACTTTCACGTGTCCCGATTTTTCTAGTACCTTTATATTGCAAACTGATGCTAGCGATTTTGTTCTGGGTGTTGCTGTGTATATGAATTTCATCATATATCGTAATACCAACAGAGAATTGTGGAAATGTGTGTGTGTGTGGGTATGTGTTTATGTGTGTGTGTGTGTATGTGTTTATGTGTGTGTATGTGTGTGTGTGTGTGTGTATGTTTGTAGGAATTTCAATGTGTGTATTTCTGTAGGAGCTTAGGGCTGATTGTGATTTATGAGGGATGATGTGTTCTAGTAATATGTAACCGGGGGAATCTGTGTGTTTGTATGTCTGTAGGAGTTTAAGGCTGACCATGATTTGGGTGGGCAGGGTTGTTGACGTAATATGTATCCATGGAGATTTGTGGATGTGTCTGTCTATAGTAGTTTAAGGCTGATCGTGATTTGAGGTAGGTGAGGATGTTGTTGAGGTAAATTGGTTATGTGTATGTATGTATTTTTGTAAGAATTTAGGATGATTGTGATTTATTAGGGGCGAGGTGTTCTTGTAATATGTAGCCGTGAGAATCTATGTGTATAGACGTCTGTAGAAGTTTAAGACTATCTGTAATTTCAGGTAGGTGAGAGTGTTGTGTTGTTGGGATTAATCTTATATATCGTATATGTATGTATGTATGATCATGGGAATTTTTATATGTATATCTGGGGGAGAATTTTAAGCTGGTCGTGATTTGTGAAAGCTGGGGATGTTGTTGAAATTTTCTTGGATATTTCTTATATGAATTTTGCTTTGTGTGTGTGTATTTGCGCTAATAAATATATGTAGATAGAAATAAATTGTTTTCAGTATCGACATTTGGTAATATAAAATACTATCATATTTCTGGACTTCCCTAATCTTATTATGTTTTTATACTTACGCTTGTTTTATATTTTCTCATACTTAAATTTGTCTCGCGTTAAAGTCTGCCTATATGAAATTTGTTTATATTACAGATTTTGTTTATTTCAATCTTTGAATACATTTTTTTTGTCATTGATGTCTTTTGTTCTTCTTGTTGTTGGTGTTGTTGTTGTAAATATTCGTCTGTGTATAGATGCGATATATTCAGTTTTTTTTTTTATTTGAAAATAAAAACGTTTTAATTTTTATCTGCGTTTACTTAAAAGTTTGTGAGGATTTTCTGTTTTTAAGTAAAACTGAATTCCTGAAGATACATACTCTATAGTAATAGCAACTATAATAGAAATATTTCTTATACTTAATTTAAATTTTTTTTAAAGTTGATGCAACGTTAGTAAGTTAACGTTAGAAATTTTTGGGGTACATAATTTTTTCTAACTATAGACTTTTTTCTTCACTTTCTACATTTGTTTTCGAAATCTTGCTTTGCTTTATGAAAATGTATAAACATTTTTAAATGAAACTGATCCGGCACTCCAGCTTATATACTGATAGTTTTTTTTTCTTTGGTAGTCAACTTACTTCTTTTTTTTATTTTTATTGATAAACATTTAAAATCAAAAGGGAGCTTTATATTGAAATTATTATTTTCATAATTGTTGAAAACAATCACTAGTTTTTTTTTTGTGATGAAATCATTTGAAGTTGAAGCTGATATCTTTGCTTACTGTTTTAAATTAAAATTTTATTCAATAGAATAAAAGGAGCTTTTTTCTTAAATTCTGATGCAGTTAAGATCGGATATGAGACTGAATTTAAATGTACTTTTAAATTAGTCACAATGAACAAACTTATTTTCTTGTTGAAAAGCGATCATCAGAAAACGAAGTGGTTTTCAGAGACTTTAGGTATACCCTTTCGACGGTTCCTCTAGGATACAAGATGACTTTGTTTGACGAAATTTCTGTTGCTTTATACTGATAATATGTTTACATTAATAAGGTACATATGTATATGTGTATTTTATGAAGGGCTATTACCTATGGCTTTCATTTGACGTTCTATATGATTTTTTTTCTCATTTTATTAAAGTTCAGCGTGTTGTGTATATATTTCTGAAATGTTTAAGTGTGCTTTGTGTGTCCATCGGACAGAGTGTACGTTTTAGTTGGTCAGTCAGTCTATATATTTATTTTTTTTTCTTCTAATGTACCACACTTTTTTTCACATTTTACTACTTGAAATAGAGAATTTTTGTCTAATTTTTTTCTGGGTATCTACATACATTAGTTAAATATGTGTATGAATTTTAAAGAAAAAATTTTAAATAAAATATTGGAAAAAGAATTAATTATGTGAATGGTTTTTATTTCTTTATTAGCTTTACTTCGCTAGATCAAAAAATTTTTGTTTTTGCTTATTTGCAAATTCTTGTTTTCATGTCGCTTAAACATGTACAGTCTTGTTTTCATATCGCTTAGACATGCACAGTCTTGTTTTCATGATGCTTAGACATGCACAGTCTTGTTTTCATGATGCTTAAACATGTACAGTCTTGTTTTCTTTGAGAGGTTATGCACAAGACAAATTGAATTTCATAATATTATGAAATTCCATTAAATTTCATATTTTCATAAAGAGAAACAATTTAGAGAATCGGATAAGTCCTTATATTTTTCACTACATACAAGTTTCTGTTATTTTATAAACAGAATAGATGAATCCTAAATTTCCTTTAAAAAATAACACAAAACAAGGATAAATTTAATTTAATTTTATTTATATTAATAATACATTTTAATTTAATTTTATTTATTTTTATTATAATGATGGAAACATTTCATAATATCCAATTATTAAATTTTCTAATATACTTTTACGCAAAAAATATATTGTATATCTGCAAGTATCTGGTCCTTCCCCACACTCAGGATTATTTCAAGGACAGCTTCTGAAGTGGCCTTCTGTGTTGTCTTCATCTTCCATGATACCATATTCTTCGTTCTCATCCAGCATATTTTGAAAAAATTTGATCATCTCCCAATGATCAAAAAGCCTGAAGCTTTCAAAATCTCTTATAAATTGGTTTAGAGTACGTCTGATTTGACTCATTTTATTTGCTTATAAGTTAATGAATGATGATTGTTTGAAGGTTTCTTTAAGACTAATTTGCTCTTTAAATTTTTAAAGTACTATCTTTTGATATTTAAAATATCTATAACATCATCTATATTCCATACTTCTTTTTTAGCACTCTATCTCTCTCTATCCCTTTTCTCTCTATAACTATCTCTTTCTGTCTATCACTACCCCTCCACTTATTCACTATTTCACCATATTTTCGATTAGCCTTCTTGAAGTCGTCATCGCTACTTTTAAGATCATTTTCAGTTAAACATTCAAAGTGCGGAGAAGTAAATAAAAAAAATAAATAAATAAATAAACCAAAAATGGAGTCTACAACAAATCTAACATCAAAATTTAATTCACTAAAAAATAAAACCTTAATCCACATAAAGGAGCTTGAGACATCAACTAAATACACCATTCGAAAAGTCTCAAGAGTAACAACAAAATATGGGCCAACACTAAAAGTTGAAATGGAAAACCACATAATGTTCCTCCCAAAGCGATATAATGCTTTAACCGATGCTGAAATTAAAGAACTCTCGAGCGGATCATATTGCTTAAGTAGAGAAGGTGAACAAAGCTTAATTGTTGAAAGCGAGCTGAGTGAATTTCTAATTCAAAATTCAAATTTCCAATTTGGCAATAATATATAATAATTTTGTATTTTAAATTATAAATAAAAATACATGAAAGAGTTTTGTAAAATATAAATGTTTGTGCTTTTTTATTTAATATTTTCAGTTATTTCATAAAGAAATTTAAGACATAAATGACCACAGGTAAATGTATTGAAATTCTGATGTTGATTATAGTTGTATTTTATATTTCTACCAAGATATTTGACTACTTCCGAAGGAGGTTGTAAGTTTCCAAAGCTGTCGAAATATTCTTTTTCATTGTTGTTTTTATAATATGCTACCCAATGTGTACCAGGTCCTGTTGATACGTCTAAATTTATTATTCCACATTCTATTTTCTTTGTTCGTTTTGGTAGAGTATTCAACATGAAAACTCCTCTAAAATATGGAATATTTATAGAGAAACGGTTTATGTCCACATCAGATAGTGGTCTGTTCGTAGCATCTCTAAGAGTTTTTTGATTCCTCTTTGTAAACTAAACCATAACCCTTTTTATATGGTTTTAAGTAAAGTCCCTTTCCAACTGCTATAGATTCCATCGCTCTATTATGTCTAATTTCTTCATCAAGTTGATTTTTTGCATTCTTTGTTGCATTAACAGCTTTAGCTATAGCAGCACCTACAGTTGTTAGACTACCAATTGCACCCAGAGCAGTTAAAATCGTTATTAGAGGCAAAAACCCACCAATTTTTGGTACACGTATTACATGTGGTACTATAATTTGAGATTTTCTTCCTTTTAATAATTTGTTGATAGTTTTTCGGGCAATTTTAATTGCTGAGTTAATATCTAATGGTTTTTCCTTCTTTAGTATTTTTGTTGCAGCTCTAATTGATGTTCTAAACAGTTTTTTATCATTTATCTTGTTCTTTTTAACATTTTTCTTTTTCTCCACACCCATACCAAATTTTGTTTTGGCTTTCATTGCGTTAGTAACCATATAGGCAAATGATTTTTCAGCAATACTACTATCTTTTGATAAAACTCGATCCCAAGCTGAATTTTCAAGTATTTTATCAGCTTTATGTCTAATGCTTAAATCCTTATTTTTTGAATAAGCTATATCGTGATCTTTACAAGCAGAGTCCAATAAATTAATTCCTTTGTCACCTCAATTTAAACGTTTTTGTAGTTTTGTTTCAGGTCCACAATACTAATATCCAGGAAGATAAAGTTCACCAGTTAGAGAGTTTATTTTGTTATCTACTATACCTCCACCAACGAAGGTGTTTTTATGACTAAACGTTTTCTGATATTGTATAACTATATCATCTAATTTTATCGATAATAACAGGTAACATTTATAAAATCTATTTAGTTCGTAATATTGTTCCTTCTACTAATTTTTTTTTTTGTTTACTTGCCTCTATCTTGACTGATGGTTTCTCAGTCTTTAAACTTGTATATTCTCAACTTCTGTCTTGATGTTACTTTCTTCTTTCATGCGAATTCTTGTTTTTTTTTTCATATCGCTTAAACATGCACAGTCTTGTTATCTTTGAAAGGTTCTGCACAAAACAAATCGAATTTCACAATATTATGAAATTCCATTATATTTCATTAGGTATTTTCTTATCGACACCAACTGCTTTAACACCATCTCATTTACGTTTGCTAACAGCAAATAGTGCAATAGGTGTCAGCTATTAGATCAGCTTATCAGCTATTAGATCAGCTTATTAGCACCTGGTCTGTTTTTCAGATCAGCTTTTCAGGAGCTGGTCTGGTTTTCAGATCAGCTTATCAGGACCTGATCTGGTTTTCAGATCAGCTTATCAGGAGCTGGTCTGGTTTTCAGATCAGCTTATCAGGAGCTGGTCTGGTTTTCAGATCAGCTTATCAGGACCTGGTCTGGTTTTCAGATCAGCTTTTCAGGACCTAGTCTGGTTTTCAGATCAGCTTTTCAGGACCTAGTCTGGTTTTCAGATCAGCTTATCAGGACCTGGTCTGGTTTTCAGATCAGGCTATCAGGATCTGGTCTGGTTTTCAGATCAGCTTATCAGGAGCTGGTCTGATTTTCAGGTCAGCTTATTTGGAGCTGGTCTGATTTTCAGGTCAGCTTATTAGGAGCTGGTCTGGTTTTCAGGTCAGATGAAATAACTAAAGTCTATCTTTTATTAGCAGTATTATTATTATTATTATTATTATTATTATTATTATTATTATTATATTGAATTAAACGAAAATCGTTTAATTCAATATATTTGCTTATAATCAAAAATCCATATTTATCCTTCCAACACTCTACAAATTTTTTAAAACTTGTCAAAATTCATATTACTGCCAACATGAACCTTGTAAACATGCTTCATATTTTTCTCATCTTACTTAAACATTATAATAACATATACATTGTCTCTTGTTAAATGCTTATAGCCATATTCATAAAAATTTTAAACAGCATTTCAAATGTTGTTTGAGCAAAATTCGCTAAAATTGTATTCATAATAGAATATTAGCTTAAAAACGTTTTTTAACTTGCGTAAATCAACAAATCTTATAAATTAAATGCACCCATACTTAAAATAATTTTGAGCTGACGTCGTTGTAGTTTTGCTTCATGTTTATTTGTATTTTTAACTTTGCCTGTATGTATGTATGTATGTATGCATGTATTAAGAATTATGCTATAAGTTTGGCACAAGTAGAATGAGTCATCATTCTTCTGTCGCCCCATACAAAAATATACACGTACACGTACATATATATTATATTATTCTGCTTTCCACATGCAACATCAGCAAATATCATAATTGAAATGTATTAAGCTTCATTACCAGAAAAAAATAAATGTATAATAACCCATTCTTTTAATTATGAAATTATGTAATTTCTTTAAGTATTCATATTTGTAGTAGTATATAGATAATTTTAGTATAAATATATGTTTTTAAACGTGATATAGTAGTAGGGAACTGGGGTTCCTGGGACAATTAAAATTGTTAAATTGTTGCTGAAATTGTTAAATTTGGGTCATTAAAATTTGAAGATTTTAAAATTCTTGATTCTTTGATACCGACGAGGGTGGTTCAATAAGTCCTTTAAATATTTTGCGAGGGTGGTTCAATAAGTCCGTCTTTTATTTTTTGTTTATATTACGAGTTTTTGTTTACATTAAGTGTATGTCTGTCTGTCTGTCTGTCTGCATGACCGTGGAAATTTGAGTCTGTCAGTGATTTGGGTTGTTTAATAATTTCTGGGTATCCTTTGTCGGAGTTATGAGTAATGAAGCTTAATACATTTCAATAATGATATTTGCTGATGTTGCATGTGGAAAGCAGAATAATATACATACATATGTACGTGCACGTGTATATTTTTGTATGGGGCGACAGAAGAATGATGACTCATTCTACTTGTGCCAAACATAAGCATAATTCTTAATACATGCATACATACATATATACAGACAAAGTTAAAAATATAAACAAACAAGAAGCAAAACTAGAACGACGTCAGCTCAAAATTATTTTAAGTATGGGTGCATTTAATTTATAAGATTTGTTGATTTACGCAAGTTAAAAAACGTTTTTAAGCTAATATTCTATTATGAATACAATTTTAGCGAATTTTGCTCAAACAACATTTAAAATGCTGCTTAAAATTTTTATGAATATGGCTATAAGCATTTAACAAGAGACAATGTATATGTTATTATAATGTTTAAGTAAGATGAGAAAAATATGAAGCATGTTTACAAGGTTCATGTTGGCAGTAATATGAATTTTGACAAGTTTTAAAAAATTTGTAGAGTGTTGGAAGGATAAATATGGATTTTTGATTATAAGCAAATATATTGAATTAAACGATTTTCGTTATAGAAAAAAAAATACTGCTAATAAAAGATAGACTTTAGTTATTTCATCTGACCTGAAAACCAGACCAGCTCCTAATAAGCTGACCGGAAAATCAGACCAGCTCCTAATAAGCTGACCTGAAAATCAGACCAGCTCCTGATAAGCTGATCTGAAAACCAGACCAGGTCCTGATAGCCTGATCTGAAAACCAGACCAGGTCCTGATAAGCTGATCTGAAAACCAGACTAGGTCCTGAAAAGCTGATCTGAAAACCAGACCAGGTCCTGAAAAGCTGATCTGAAAACCAGACCAGGTCCTGATAAGCTGATCTGAAAACCAGACCAGCTCCTGATAAGCTGATCTGAAAACCAGACCAGCTTCTGATAAGCTGATCTGAAAACCAGACCAGGTCCTGATAAGCTGATCTGATAACCAGATCAGGTCCTGATAAGCTGATCTGAAAACCAGACCAGCTCCTGAAAAGCTGATCTGAAAAACAGACCAGGTGCTAATAAGCTGATCTAATAGCTGATAAGCTGATCTAATAGCTGACACCTATTGCACTATTTGCTGTTAGCAAACGTAAATGAGATGGTGTTAAAGCAGTTGGTGTCGATAAGAAAATACCTAATGAAATATAATGGAATTTCATAATATTGTGAAATTCGATTTGTTTTGTGCAGAACCTTTCAAAGATAACAAGACTGAGCATGTTTAAGCGATATGAAAAGAAAAAACAAGAATTCGCATGAAAGAAGAAAGTAACATCAAGACAGAAGTTGAGAATATACAAGTTTAAAGACTGAGAAACCATCAGTCAAGATAGAGGCAAGTAAACAAAAAAAAAAATTAGTAGAAGGAACAATATTACGAACTAAATAGATTTTATAAATGTTACCTGTTATTATCGATAAAATTAGATGATATAGTTATACAATATCAGAAAACGTTTAGTCATAAAAACACCTTCGTTGGTGGAGGTATAGTAGATAACAAAATAAACTCTCTAACTGGTGAACTTTATCTTCCTGGATATTAGTATTGTGGACCTGAAACAAAACTACAAAAACGTTTAAATTGAGGTGACAAAGGAATTAATTTATTGGACTCTGCTTGTAAAGATCACGATATAGCTTATTCAAAAAATAAGGATTTAAGCATTAGACATAAAGCTGATAAAATACTTGAAAATTCAGCTTGGGATCGAGTTTTATCAAAAGATAGTAGTATTGCTGAAAAATCATTTGCCTATATGGTTACTAACGCAATGAAAGCCAAAACAAAATTTGGTATGGGTGTGGAGAAAAAGAAAAATGTTAAAAAGAACAAGATAAATGATAAAAAACTGTTTAGAACATCAATTAGAGCTGCAACAAAAATACTAAAGAAGGAAAAACCATTAGATATTAACTCAGCAATTAAAATTGCCCGAAAAACTATCAACAAATTATTAAAAGGAAGAAAATCTCAAATTATAGTACCACATGTAATACGTGTACCAAAAATTGGTGGGTTTTTGCCTCTAATAACGATTTTAACTGCTCTGGGTGCAATTGGTAGTCTAACAACTGTAGGTGCTGCTATAGCTAAAGCTGTTAATGCAACAAAGAATGCAAAAAATCAACTTGATGAAGCAATTAGACATAATAGAGCGATGGAATCTATAGCAGTTGGAAAGGGACTTTACTTAAAACCATATAAAAAGGGTTATGGTTTAGTTTACAAAGAGGAATCAAAAAACTCTTAGAGATGCTACGAACAGACCACTATCTGATGTGGACATAAACCGTTTCTCTATAAATATTCCATATTTTAGAGGAGTTTTCATGTTGAATACTCTACCAAAACGAACAAAGAAAATAGAATGTGGAATAATAAATTTAGACGTATCAACAGGACCTGGTACACATTGGGTAGCATATTATAAAAACAACAATGAAAAAGAATATTTCGACAGCTTTGGAAACTTACAACCTCCTTCGGAAGTAGTCAAATATCTTGGTAGAAATATAAAATACAACTATAATCAACATCAGAATTTCAATACATTTACCTGTGGTCATTTATGTCTTAAATTTCTTTATGAAATAACTGAAAATATTAAATAAAAAAGCACAAACATTTATATTTTACAAAACTCTTTCATGTATTTTTATTTATAATTTAAAATACAAAATTATTATATATTATTGCCAAATTGGAAATTTGAATTTTGAATTAGAAATTCACTCAGCTCGCTTTCAACAATTAAGCTTTGTTCACCTTCTCTACTTAAGCAATATGATCCGCTCGAGAGTTCTTTAATTTCAGCATCGGTTAAAGCATTATATCGCTTTGGGAGGAACATTATGTGGTTTTCCATTTCAACTTTTAGTGTTGGCCCATATTTTGTTGTTACTCTTGAGACTTTTCGAATGGTGTATTTAGTTGATGTCTCAAGCTCCTTTATGTGGATTAAGGTTTTATTTTTTAGTGAATTAAATTTTGATGTTAGATTTGTTGTAGACTCCATTTTTGGTTTATTTATTTATTTATTTTTTTATTTACTTCTCCGCACTTTGAATGTTTAACTGAAAATGATCTTAAAAGTAGCGATGACGACTTCAAGAAGGCTAATCGAAAATATGGTGAAATAGTGAATAAGTGGAGGGGTAGTGATAGACAGAAAGAGATAGTTATAGAGAGAAAAGGGATAGAGAGAGATAGAGTGCTAAAAAAGAAGTATGGAATATAGATGATGTTATAGATATTTTAAATATCAAAAGATAGTACTTTAAAAATTTAAAGAGCAAATTAGTCTTAAAGAAACCTTCAAACAATCATCATTCATTAACTTATAAGCAAATAAAATGAGTCAAATCAGACGTACTCTAAACCAATTTATAAGAGATTTTGAAAGCTTCAGGCTTTTTGATCATTGGGAGATGATCAAATTTTTTCAAAATATGCTGGATGAGAACGAAGAATATGGTATCATGGAAGATGAAGACAACACAGAAGGCCACTTCAGAAGCTGTCCTTGAAATAACCCTGAGTGTGAGGAAGGACCAGATACTTGCAGATATACAATATATTTTTTGCGTAAAAGTATATTAGAAAATTTAATAATTGGATATTATGAAATGTTTCCATCATTATAATAAAAATAAATAAAATTAAATTAAAATGTATTATTAATATAAATAAAATTAAATTAAATTTATCCTTGTTTTGTGTTATTTTTTAAAGGAAATTTAGGATTCATCTATTCTGTTTATAAAATAACAGAAACTTGTATGTAGTGAAAAATATAAGGACTTATCCGATTCTCTAAATTGTTTCTCTTTATGAAAATATGAAATTTAATGGAATTTCATAATATTGTGAAATTCAATTTGTCTTGTGCATAACCTCTCAAAGAAAACAAGACTGTACATGTTTAAGCATCATGAAAACAAGACTGTGCATGTCTAAGCATCATGAAAACAAGACTGTGCATGTCTAAGCGATATGAAAACAAGACTGTACATGTTTAAGCGACATGAAAACAAGAATTTGCAAATAAGCAAAAACAAAAATTTTTTGATCTAGCGAAGTAAAGCTAATAAAGAAATAAAAACCATTCACATAATTAATTCTTTTTCCAATATTTTATTTAAAATTTTTTCTTAAAAATTCATACACATATTTAACTAATGTATGGAGATACCCAGAAAAAAATTAGACAAAAATTCTCTATTTCAAGTAGTAAAATGTGAAAAAAAGGTGTGGTACATTAGAAGAAAAAAAAAAATAAATATATAGACTGACTGACCAACTAAAACGTACACTCTGTCCGATGGACACACAAAGCACACTTAAACATTTCAGAAATATATACACAACACGCTGAACTTTAATAAAATGAGAAAAAAATCATATAGAACGTCAAATGAAAGCCATAGGTAATAGCCCTTCATAAAATAAACATATACATATGTACCTTATTAATGTAAACATAGTATCAGTATAAAGCAACAGAAATTTCATCAAATAAAGTCATCTTGTATCCTAGAGGAACCGTCGAAAGGGTATACCTAAAGTCTCTGAAAACCACTTCGTTTTCTGATGATCGCTTTTCAACAAGAAAATAAGTTTGTTCATTGTGACTAATTTAAAAGTACATTTAAATTCAGTCTCATATCCGATCTTAACTGCATCAGAATTTAAGAAAAAACCTCCTTTTATTCTATTGAATAAAATTTTAATTTAAAACAGTAAGCAAAGATATCAGCTTCAACTTCAAATGATTTCATCACAAAAAAAAAACTAGTGATTGTTTTCAACAATTATGAAAATAATAATTTCAATATAAAGCTCCCTTTTGATTTTAAATGTTTATCAATAAAAATAAAAAAAAAGAAGTAAGTTGACTACCAAAGAAAAAAAAACTATCAGTATATAAGTTGGAGTGCCGGATCAGTTTCATTTAAAAATGTTTATACATTTTCATAAAGCAAAGCAAGATTTCGAAAACAAATGTAGAAAGTGAAGAAAAAAGTCTATAGTTAGAAAAAATTATGTACCCCAAAAATTTCTAACGTTAACTTACTAACGTTGCATCAACTTTAAAAAAAATTTAAATTAAGTATAAGAAATATTTCTATTATAGTTGCTATTACTATAGAGTATGTATCTTCAGGAATTCAGTTTTACTTAAAAACAGAAAATCCTCACAAACTTTTAAGTAAACGCAGATAAAAATTAAAACGTTTTTATTTTCAAATAAAAAAAAACTGAATATATCGCATCTATACACAGACGAATATTTACAACAACAACACCAACAACAAGAAGAACAAAAGACATCAATGACAAAAAAAAAATGTATTCAAAGATTGAAATAAACAAAATCTGTAATATAAACAAATTTCATATAGGCAGACTTTAACGCGAGACAAATTTAAGTATGAGAAAATATAAAACAAGCGTAAGTATAAAAACATAATAAGATTAGGGAAGTCCAGACATATGATAGTATTTTATATTACCAAATGTCGATACTGAAAACAATTTATTTCTATCTACATATAAATATTAGCGCAAATACACACACACAAAGCAAAATTCATATAAGAAATATCCAAGAAAATTTCAACAACATCCCCAGCTTTCACAAATCACGACCAGCCTAAAATTCTCCCCCAGATATACATATAAAAATTCCCATGATCATACATACATACATATACGATATATAAGATTAATCTCAACAACACAACACTCTCACCTACCTGAAATTACAGATAGTCTTAAACTTCTACCGACGTCTATACACATAGATTCTCACGGCTACATATTACAAGAACACCTCGCCCCTAATAAATCACAATCATCTTAAATTCTTACAAAAATACATACATACATACAAACACATAACCAATTTACCTCAACAACATCCTCACCTACCTCAAATCACGATCAGCCTTAAACTACTATAGACAGACACATCCACAAATCCCCATGGATACATATTACATCAACAACCCTGCCCACAGAAATCATGGTCAGCCTTAAACTCCTACAGACATACAAACACACAGATTCCCCCGGTTACATATTACTAGAACACCTCACCCCTCATAAATCACAATCAGCCCTAAGCTCCTACAGAAATACACACATTGAAATTCCTACAAACATACACACACACACACACACATACACACACACACATAAACACATAAACACACACACATAAACACATAAACACACACCCACACACACACACATTTCCACAATTCTCTGTTGGTATTACGATATATGATGAAATTCATATACACAGCAACACCCAGAACAAAATCGCTAGCATCAGTTTGCAATATAAAGGTACTAGAAAAATCGGGACACGTGAAAGTAGGTGCTTCTATAAGTTTTTGCTGTATTTCTCCAAATGCTATTTCTTATAATTGTTACATTAAGGTAAAATATACCGAAATAAAGATATCACTACCCCTATTGAAAAGCTCTTCTTATCAACCTGATCGGATTCAAAACATTTAACATCTGAAATTCACTTGAACATATATGAAACCTATGCCGACACAATATTTTCTATCTCCATAATAGCTACGTCAATAGCCTAGAAAACCTATACACATTCATTTGTAAATATGTATGAAAAAGTGTTGATGTAACTCACACAAGCAATGATATTTTTCAAAGCAAAAATAGAAACGATCGCATACATTAATACAACAACATATACATACATTACCATAAATATATTCGGCATTCACTTCCATTCACAATAGGGTTGCCAATCTCTGCAGCTATTAGATTATTTCCCCACAGATCGCAAACATAAATGCATACATATATACACAATAACCCTACATAAGCATACCAAGGACAACTCAAAACAGCAGCCCAAAGTCTATCAAATAACAATCACTATATGCACACAAATACACAGATCCCTTGTAACTACCCTGCAGTCAGACTGGGAGCAAGTGTCTTTGTGTCAACACTAAAATTCTAGTAACAATTTTGTTATAATAAGTTTTCTTATATCCATAAGTATAAAGGAAGTAAAGAAAACAGATATGGTGTATTTGTGGTGGACTTGTCAATAACTTGTCAATATACATACATTTGTATGTACGTCGCACAAGCGACAAGTCAAAAGCGACTCAGTACATTTTCACCATCGCCATTTCCTACTGGGTATAATGATTGTCTGCCACTACAACAAAAGTATCGGACACCGTCAAACATACAAGTAAATACAAAAACACATACACAAACACACACACACACACACTCCCATACGCACATACAAACACCCACATACACATGGATAGACATAACCAAGGAATCAGACTCACACACACGCACACACACAATATCAGCATGAAAATCCCCATAATCCCCCGATTTGTAACAGGGTTGCCATCATTTTTATTTTTCCCCGGTTTTGAATTCCCAAAACATGTCGTCCGTCCCCATTACTAATCTACTCACAATGCAAATATAAACAATCCATACACTCAGGCAAAATCTGCAGCTTAAAAATAAGAATTCGTCACATTAATTCAATAATTTTTAATATAATAGAAAATGTATATTGAGATATCTACAAACTAATGAGTTTAATAAATGAATACTGTAAATGAATATTTTGTCCATATTGAAATAAGAAATTTCAATATGACTAAACCTTTGTTAATATTTCTTATTAATTCAGCATGGTTTTTACTGATTTCAAGTTGGTTTTTCTCTGTGTGCAGAAAACTCTTTCAGTCAAAGAAGACGGATGTATTTAAATAAACAAAATCTGTAATATAAACAAATTTCACACAGACAGACTTTAACGCGAGACAAATTTAAGCATGAGAAAATATAAAGCAATCGTAAGTATAAAAGCATACTAGGATTAGGGAAGTACAGATATATGATAGTATTTTATAGTACCAAATGTCGATATTGAAAACAATTTATTTCTACCTTCATATAAATACCAGCTCAAATACACACACAAAGCAGAATTCATATAAGAAATATCCAAGAAAATTTCAACAACACCCCACCTTTTGCAAATCATGACGAGCCTTAAATTCTCCCTCAGATATACATACACAAATTCCCATGATCATACATACATACATACATATACAATATATAAGATTAATATCAACAACACAACACTCTCACCTACCTGAAATTACAGATAGTCTTAAACTTCTACAGACGTCTATACACATAGATTCTCACGGCTACATATTACAAGAACACCTCGCCCCTAATAAATCACAGTCATCTTAAATTCTTACAAAAATACATACATACACATAACCAATTTAGCTCAACAACATCCTCACCTACCTCAAATCACGATCAGCCTTAAACTACTATAGACAGATACATCCACAAATCCCCATGGATACATATTACGTCAACAACCCTGCCCACCCAAATCATGGTCAGCCTTAAACTCCTACAGACATACAAACACACATATTCCCCCGGTTACATGTTACTAGAACAACTCACCCCTCATAAATCACAATCAGCCCTAAGCTCCTACAGAAATACACACATTGAAATTCCTACAAACACACACACACACACACACACACACACACACACACACACATACACACGCAATGGATCTACCTCAACTACACCCCGCCCCTTCCAATCAAACCCTCACCTAAATTCTCACAGACAGACAGACACATTCGCAAATTCCTATGGTTACATATTACGGCAACAACGCCACCCACTCAAATCACGGTCAGCCTTAAATTCCCACAGTCTAGCAACACCTACATTAGCATTAGAAAAAATAACTTTCACGTTTTCCCGTCGTCATTAGGAAAAATCATTTTCCCGTCGGCATTTGAAAAAACAATATTCATGTATTGCCCGGCATTAGGAAAAATTATCATGCATTGCCGTAGGCATTAGGAAAAATTAATAATCACTATTTCACCATTGGTATTAGGAAAAATCATTTTCATGATTTTCCTCGTCTTTATATACGCACATAAAACCGCCAAACTATGAACCGCCTTAATACATTCACACAAAATATTCCACACACAAACATCCACGGTCAGGCAGACAGACAGACAGACAGACATACACTTAATGTAAATAAAAACTCCTAATGTAAACAAAAACTCCTAATGTAAACAAAAACTCCTAATGTAAACAAAAAACACAAATTTCCAAGAATTTAACAATTTTCAAATTTTAATTACCCAAATTTAACAATTTCAGCAACAATTTAACAATTTCAGCCCACAATTTAACAATTTCACCCACAATTTAACAATTTTAATCGGCGCCAGAATTGGCAGTTCACTACTACTAATGAAAATTTTAAAATTTTTATAATTAAAATATTAATGTTGTCCGTTTAATAAACTATTTTTATATTTATATTTCTAGGCTGCCAAAGCTGCAAAGACGGTAAAGTACGGCAGTAATGTTGATGGTATTTCAACCTGTGATCCTGATCAGTATGCCAAAAGATTTCTTGAATTCATGGATAAAGCCATAGAATAACTTAAAACATTTACCTAATTATTTATATTTATAACTATTTCCTACGTAATAAACAAACTACACACTTGCTAAACACATAAACATATGTATATATACATAATGTTTTTTTTTAGTTTTCTATGTTTTTTATAACTTTCTATTGTGGTCCACAGCTGGAAAACAAACAAAAAATCTCTATTTGCTATTTTATTAACCATTATTTATTAACCATTGCCAAAAAAATCTTAGAATGAAAAGTTCGATTTACTTATATCAAAGCTGAAACAATATCTCCAGTTGTTTTAAGAAATTTTTTGGTAAAGGTTCCCTGATGATCTCTATTAGCAACAGTAAAATGTCCATATGTATGTAGAATCCATCTAACCCCTCAATAATCAATTTAAATGTATTTTCAAAAATATTTTAGTGAATAAGTAAAATAATAATTTGGGATTATTAGTGCGTTAACAGATGTATTATTGAAAAAATTGTGATACATTAGTAACATTTTACGAATAATAGCTTGTGTGTCCCGTTTTTGCAGCAAAAACTTCTTTAAGCATTTTAGGCATCGAAGAAACCAAATGTTTAGTTGTTTCCCGCTGATACATATATTTTTCTATTTTTCCTTTAAAATTGTTTTTATTTGAGAGAAAGAGAGAGAGAGAGAAAGACGGTGGCTGTCTACTTTAAAGCAGGGTTGTCAGATTTTTTCGACCTTTTCGCCAAATGGATTTTAAAAAACGCCAAAAGTCGCCAAAATCAATTATGTGTAGTTTTTCCTAATGGATAATAATAAATTTGTTTTTATATAACACTTTTTGAACATAAATTTTTATAAGATAATCGTATAAAAATTTAGCATAAAATCGTCAAAAATTATTTCTTTTAAATTTTTTCTCATCCAAATTCAAAACGCATTAACTATTTTAATTAATATAAGAAATACCATCAAAATCAAATTGCTTTAATTTCTATCATACGAGTTTTGACTTTATTTCCTGAATTACAAAAACTTTGAAGTAAATTTTTTTTTGAGAAACAGCCATAAAAGTCATCAACAAGTTTAATTAATTATCTCGCTAGGAAAATCGCCATGTCGCCGAATCAAATATTTGGACGGTAGACAAGTTGAAAAATCGACAAGTTTGGCGAGAAATCGCCATATCTGACAGCACTGCTTTAAAGCAGATATCTTAAAAAGTTAGGGTAATGGCGATTCTATATCACGTTTTCAAAACAAATGATGGTTTTTTGTGATTGCATTCAAAACAGCAAAATTAGGCATTCAATCTGATCTCTGGTGTAGAATATTTGTATTTTCCTTTGATATAAAATTTTAAATATCTGTTTAAATTTAACGGAAAGGTCTGGCTGGCGAAAGAGGTAATAACAGAGATAGGACACTGCTGTACTATTAAAGCTTTCTGTTAGCAAATTTGAGCAACCTACTAAGATATTAAGTTCTCTTTTTTTATTGTATTTTTATTTATAAGTGGGAGAGGCTGCCTTTGGGAATTAGGACACTTTTTTCCAAAAGGTGAATCAATACACTTATAAATAAAAATTGAGCTATTTAGAATAATCGTAATTTTGTTTCTCTTTTCACGAGTAGAAAACACCCTTGGGAATTAGGACACTTTTTTTCCAAAGGCTAATCTACTTTGCGAATATAGAGAGCTAAATATGAAGAGAACGTTTGCGGCATTTTTGAGAACAACGTACTCGCGTGTTTTCTTATCTTATTTAAAATTTTAGTTGCTTATTTCCTTTTTTTACTTATGTCATATTGTTACGCGATTTGGTAGCTATAATTTATTTTCCTTATTTTTTTTATTAAATAAAGAAACATTGTTTTTTATTAAACGAACCTGGTGTACTTGTTTCATTTTGTCCAAGTAACCAAGAGAAGGTACGTTACATCGTTCATTTAATATACACGAGTCTGGACTCCGCTGAGACTACCCTAGCCACCAGCGAATTCGTGTCGTTTCATAATTTATGGGCTAAAATTTACATATTAAGGAAATTACCAGCGTTGTCAACTTTTAAATTTCAAAACGCACCAAAATGGAGAAAAAAACGCGCCATTTACAAAAAAAAACGCACCGATCTTAGAATTTCTTTTTTTAGTTTAAAATCTTTATTGAATTAATTTTGCATAAAAGTATATTATTTTTTTTGTGTTAAAAATTTAACACTAAACCAGGATTTTACAGTTCAGCGTTAAAAAAATAAAGCATAAAAAAAATTACTGCCTCTTCCACCATGTCGAAAGAAAACCTTTGCGAAAGAAAACTAGTCGCTCGAACTTTAATAAATTTTTATTCCATTATGTTGTCAGTTTTCTTTTGCTTATGATAACGTTTGTTACGTTTGTTTGTTTTTTACGTGTTTATAAATCAAAGTACAGGCAAATCTCGGTATAACTAATCTCGCTTTAACGAAAATCCGATATAACGAACGTCCAAATTTTTTACATTAACAGAATTATGGAGCGAACACTATCCCAATTTTGTACTGGATATAATGAATGATAAAGAAAAAATTACAAAATAAAAAACAAAAAATTGCTAAGAATATATTTCTAGCATTTAGTTCTACTTTATAAAGCGAATGTTTTGATAAATGTGTGCTCTGTATAACGAACGGCAAAAAATATATATTAAACATAATCTAAAGCTGTAATGTAAATGCAAAAAAAAATGTGATACCGTTAATTTGTATTTGGTTGCTTACTTAAAAACAATTGCCTTCATTCTTTTAATTGTATTGTATCTTGTCTACAATAATAATAGTTAAAATAACACCTGAAAAAAACTTTGCGATATAACGAATTTTTCGGTGTAACGAATGGGCCTGACATTATATCGTTCGTTATACCGGGATTTGCCTGTAGTGACAATTTGTAAATTTCAATTAGTTCTAGCGATTTTTGTAAATTTACTCACATTTACATGAAAATAAATACAACCATATTGAACAATGAAAAAGAATTCAACAAAATAGTCGCGCAGCAACAGCATGTTATTACTGTTTTGCTTTGAAACTACATTCATTATGTTGGAAATGTGCGAGTACTTTGTACAATGAATATAAAACAATAACCAAAACAAAAATGCCCAATAACATTTTGATGAATATTTTATCAGTTTTTCCTACAAATAAAAAATAAATTCATCTAATTTGAATAAAAAAATAATAAAATGATAACATATTAATTTCATAAATTTTATCTGGTTGTTTGCAAATAAATATTGCTAGTCGAAAGCAAAATAGCAAGTGCTTGATTTTGACATGGTGTTCGCTTTGTTGACAATTCATTTGAACTAGTGGTATCAACACTTACGTCTTCTTGCGACCTGCTATTCGAGTCAAATTTCGTACAGAGGTAAGATAAAGAAATGAAAATCAGTTTTCTTTCGCTTAGAATGCGCATGAAGACCTTCTTTCGAAATAGTGGAAGAGGCAGTTAGCAAATTTGTTTATATTCATTTGTACTACATAGATAATAATTTTTTTTAAATTCATAAATTCTGTACAAAACTTTTTAAAGAGATCCACGATTAATAGAAAGGATTCAAAACTAATAAAAGTTCTTTATTTATCATTTTATTGAAATATTTTTATTTTTTTATCAGAAGTTTAATATATCCATATTAAAAATATAACAATAAAAATAAACAGCTTTTTACAATATATGTACATAATTAAAAAACAAAAATAAAAAATAAACAAATTCGTACATACATAGTGTACATATGAAAGTGGTCTAGGTCATACCATTTTTGATTTGATATAGTACATTTTGATCAGACTAGTAAAACTCTAAATTAAACTGTTGCATAACAAAAAAATTATTTCTGGATTGTTTCCAATGTAATCTACTAAATATCTCGACCAAAGAAATAGAAGACTTATACAACTTTCATAATGAAGGGCACATACATATCTTGGAATTCATTTGTACAAGATGATACATTTTTGTATATTAATTTTATAAATTCGGTTTAAAACTTTTTAAAAAGAGACCAAAAATTAATTATTCCAAATAAATAAAGCTAATATTTTCATCATTATTGTTATCATTGGGCCATAAAATAGATTTCATTTCAAATTGTAATATTTTGTAAACATCATTAGTATTAATATGGTAATTAACACTATCAGGAATTTGGTAAGTTTCACAAAAAGAATTTTCCGGTTTTAACCCATTGTTGTGTTAAATTTGCGTTGGTGCTACCAGAAATTAAAAAACGCACCGAAATTTAAAAAAAGCGCACCACGCACCAACTAAGGAATTTTTCGCACAAAAAATTTCAAAAAGCATCCAAAATGGTGCGAAACGCACCAAGTTGACAACGCTGGTAATTACTGTCAATGGTGTGAAGTGACGAGGGTTATGGAAGGTTTGTACTAGTCTCCTGCACAAGATATCTTATAAGAACTTTTAAGAATTTAGGGATTTTTCAAATGCTTTGCTACAGCGAAATCTTATAAAACAAACGTTAACAACACTGTTTGCAAGAAATTTATTTGAGTATTGTAGGTATAAGAGTAAAGAAGAAAACACTTCGTGACGGAAGAATTTGTGATAACTGCTTCTATCTACACATAAGCGCGTGTACAAACTTCATGCATGTATGTGTATGATCTTTTATTTTTCTGCGCACATGCAAAGGCACACACATGCATTAACATTAGTTGTATGTGGTTAATCACATAATAGCTTACCATCTACATATTACACACACACTCAAACGTACAATATGAAAAATAACAAGCATACACTAATCAACAGTACTTCTTTTGAGTGTTTGTTACAGACAAGCTGTCTTGACGTCAACGCTTGCTACAACTGATATACACATACACCAATACATCCATCGTGCTTCGCTTATAGTACGACAGCATTTATTATTGGTTTAGTATAATACATGCGACGTGAATACATTTAAAAATCATGACGTTTTTACATTTCAAGACTGTTTACGCAGCTCTCTAGTTTGTACATAGAAAAGGATATTTTGATGTCGGCCCGTCGATGTGTTTTTGTCTTAATTTTATGGGCCCAACTTTAATATGAATAAGCTGGCTTAAGCTAATGTCAAAATTGAACGATGAGTCTGTCAAATGCTTAAACAATTCAGATGTGACTTTTAGGTGGCCACAATGTACATGCACTTAAGTATTCTTTAGCCTAAAGGCCCAACTATAATATGAATAAGCTGGCTTAACCTAATGTCAGAATTGAACGATAAGTCTGTCAAATGCTTAAACAATTCAGATGTGACTTTTAGGTGGCCATAATGTACTTACATGCACTTAAGTATTCTTTAGCCACGCTTGCACATCTAGGTATTGTCAATAATTTTGTAGTAATTTTGTTTCTTCTCATTCTCTCAATTCAATCAAACTAACTTGAAAGAATGTCCTAATCTATTAAAAATTCACATATAAATATATCCATCACCGTATTACTTGTTTTATTTGTTTTGCTTACTAAAAAGTTCAACAGTGAATATACATAAGTAAATACATGTGTATGTGTGTATATGTGTATTGTAAAACAAACAATGAAAATAAAAGTTTTGCTTTATTTTCCGAGTTTAAAATAAGAAACATTAAAAAAATATTTAAAATCAATGAATATTTTCTGCTGCTGCTTGTTTGAGTTTAAAAAATGTACAAACAGTTGTTTCCTTACGGAATGTTCAGTTTGGCACTTTACTTAAGCAAATGACATTTGACGAAACTTGACGAAAAGTTTGTTAAGTACATTATAGTTTGCCACATGCGTTTTATATGTAACCGCACAGTTGCTTAAGCTAGCTTATTCATATTATAGTTGGGCCTTTATGGTTTGATATCCGTCCGTCGGTGTGCATATTTAATTATATAGGCACGCAGGGTTTGTTTTTTCATTTGTGAAGCGGTTGCAGCAGGTTTATGATTTTAGATTGTGTGTGCGTGCGCGTGTGTGCATAGTTTAGTTTTTTGTAATATTCTTTTGTTTGTATGTAGTATGTTTTTTTTCGCTTGTTAAGCGGTTGCGGAATTGTATTATTTGAGAAAGAAATTATGTGGGAATCTATGAATGTTTTCTGTTGTTGTTTTATTTAGTTTGATTTTTATTTGTTTTTTTCCCTATGTTTAAAGAGTCTGAAGACATGAATAAAATAAATGGTTAGTGAGATAAGCATGGTTTGATATCCGTTCGTCGATGTACATAGTTAATTATGTAGGTACGAAGGATTTTATGTAGGTTCTTGTTTTAATTTTAATTTTGAATTGAATGTTAGTAGTAGGGAACTATCGCTTCTGGATCAATTAAAATTGTGAAATTGTTGCTGAAATTGTTAAATTGTGGGCTGAAATTGTTAAATTGTGGCTGAAATTGTTAAATTGTTGCTGAAATTTTAAAATTCTTGGAAATTTGTGTTTTCGGCGGCGCTTTGATGTTTTTTGTTTACATTAGGAGTTTTTTGTTTACATTAACTTTGTGTGAACGGGTGATTTTTTTTTTGGGTTACATTAATTGTGATAACGGGTGGTTTTTTTTTTTTGAGGTTTCATATGAGTGTATATGCCGACGGCAATACATGATTATTATTTTTTTCAAATGCCGACGGCAAAACATGTTTATTAATTTTTCCTAATGCCGAAGGCAAAACATGAATATAATTTTTTCAAATGCCGACGGGAAAAAGATTTTTCCTAATGACGACGGGAAAACGTGAAAGTTATTTTTTCTAATGCTAATGTTCATGTTGATAGACTGTGAGAATTTGGACGTGATTTGAGTAGGTGGCGTTGTTGCCGTACTATGTAACCATAGGAAATTGTGGATGTGTCTGTCTGTGAGAATTTAGGTGAGGGTTTGATTGGCAGGGGGCGGGGTGTAGTTGAGGTAGATCGATTGTGTGTGTGTGTGGGTATGTGTTTATGTGTGTGTGTGTGTGTGTGTGTGTGTGGGTATGTGTTTATGTGTGTGTGTGTGTGTGTGTGTGTGTGTGTGTATGATTGTAGGAATTTCAATGTATGTATTTCTGTAGGAGCTTAAGGCTGATTGTGATTTATGAGGGGTGAGGTGTTCTAGTTATATGCAACCGGAGGAATCTGTGTGTTTGTATGTCTGTAGGAGTTTAAGGCTGACCATGATTTGGGTGGGCAGGGTTGTTGACGTAATATGTTTCCATGGGGATTTGTGGATGTGTCTGTCTATAGTAGTTTAAGGCTGATCGTGATTTGAGGATCTTGTTGAGGTAAATTGGTTATGTGTATGTATGTATGTATTTTTGTAAGAATTTAAGATGATTGTGATTTATTAGGGGCGAGGTGTTCTTGTAATATGTAGCCGTGAGAATCTGTGTGTATAGACGTCTGTAGAAGTTTAAGACTATCTGTAATTTTAGGTAGGTGAGAGTGTTGTGTTCTTGAAATTTATGCACAAGTAATTGTATATGTATGTATGTATGACAATGGGAATTTATGTATGTATATCTGAGGGAGAATTTAAGACTCGTCATGATTTGCAAAAGGGGGGGGGTGTTGTTGAAATTTTCTTGGATATTTCTTATATGAATTCTGCTCTGTGTGTGTATTTGAGGTGGTATTTATATGTAGGTGGAAATAAATTGTTTTCAGTATCGACATTTGGTACTATAAAATAATATCATATGTCTGGACTTCCCTAATCCTAGTATGCTTTTATACTTACTATTGCTTTATATTTTCTCATGCTTAAATTTGTCTCGCGTTGAAGTCGGTCTGTGTGAAATTTGTTTATATTACAGATTTTGTTTATTTAACTACATTCGTCTTCTTTGACTGAAAGAGTTTTCTACACACAGAGAAAACCCAACTTGAAATCAGTAAGAACCATGCTGAATTAATAAGAACCATTAGCGAAGGTTTAGTCATATTGAAATTTCTTATTTCAATAGGGACAAAATATTAATTTAGAGTATCCATTTAACTCATTAACTCATTAGTTTGTAGATATCTCCATAGACATTTTCTATTATACTAAAAATTATTGAATTAATGTCAAGCATGCTTATTTTTAAGCTGCAAATTTTTTCTAGTGTATAGATCATTTATATTTGCATTGTGCTTTAACTAAACGACGCTTCATATACATATGTACATATTTTCATTAGGTAGATCTGATAAATACTTCAACATTCATAAAAAATTTGATATGTATACATACATATCTACAAATTGATTTTATGTATGTATGTATGTATGTACATACAAATAAGTGTTTATTTCAATCTTTGAATACATTTTTTTTTGTCATTGATGTCTTTTGTTCTTCTTGTTGTTGTTGTTGTTGTTGTAAATATCGTCTGTGTATACATAGATGCGATATATTCAGTTTTTTTTCTGCGTTTACTTAAAAGTTTGTGAGGATTTTCTGTTTTTAAGTAAAACTGAATTCCTGAAGATACATACTCTATAGTAATAGCAACTATAATAGAAATATTTCTTATACTTAATTTAAATTTTTTTAAAGTTGATGCAACGTTAGTAAGTTAACGTTAGAAATTTTTCGGGTACATAATTTTTTCTAATTATAGACTTTTTTCTTCACTTTCTACATTTGTTTTAGAAAACTTACTTTGCTTTTTAAAAATGTATAAACATTTTTAAATGAAACTGATCCGGCACTCCATCTTAGGTACTGATAGTTTTTTTTTTTTTTTTTTGTTGTTAGTTAACTTACTTATTTTTTATTTTTTATTGATAAACATTGGAAATCAAAAGGGAGTTTTATATTGTAATTATTATTTTCATAATTGTTGAAAACAATCGCTGCTTTTTGTTTGTTTTTTGCGATGAAATCATTTGAATTACTTTTGCAACTTTACGCGTTTATAAAAATTATGTTATTTTCTATATTTCTTAATTTATAAGACTTTTAGACTTTGTCCTTTAGGGGTTATATATTCTATTATACGATTATGAATAAGAATGCAGTAAGCTGATGTATTTGCTTACTGCTTCAAATTAAAATTTTATTAAATTGAATAAAAGGAGTTTTTTTCTTCTTCTTAAACTCTGATGCAGTTAGAAGCGCTGGAGATTCTTTCATATAACAGCTTTTTTGAAATTTTTGATACATAGTATAATATAGAATTGGATAACATTTATTTTTAATTTTTATGTTAAGAAGTACGGGTATGAGACTGAATTTAAATGTACTTTTAAATTAGTTAAATCATAATGAACAAACATATTTTCTTCTTTAATAGCGATCAACAGAAAACGAACTCGTTTTCATATAATTTAGGTATACCCTATCGACGGCTCCTCTAGGATACAAGATGACTTTGTATGACGAAATTTCTGTTGCTTTATACTGATAATATGTCTACATTAATAAGATACATATACATATGTTTATTTTATGAACGGTGAGCACCTATGGCTTTTATTTAATGTTCTATATGACTTTTTTTTTCATTTTATTAAAGTTCAGCGTATTGTATATATATTTCTGAAATGTTTAAGTGTGTTTTGTGCGCCCATCGGGCAGAGTGTACGTATTAGTTGGTCAGTCAGTCTCTATTTTTATTTATTTTTTTTTTTCTTCTAATGTGCCACTCCTTTTTCAGATTTTACTACTTGGATTAGAGAATTTTTGTCTAATTTTTTGGTGGGTATATACATTAGGTATGTAGAAATTAGTTTAGATACAAAGAAATGCATGTTTAATATACAACTATTGTATCAAATCGATCTCAAATAACTCAGTTACCTCTACCAGCAATTCACCGTTGGTGTATTCATAAAGTGTTAGAAACAATGAAATATCTATGTTTTGAGAGAATTTTTCCCCTCAAGTATTTCTACATGAGGTTTGAGGGGTCAATCACTGTCGCATTCATATGTAATGATTATTCACTTAAAAAACGTCATCATCACCATCAATCATCTCCGTATATAACACAGTCATGAGTTGGGTTGATCTAGATACAATTGCTCTCTCATCACCTTCTAACAGATTTATATATTTTACTAGTATGCATGCCTTAGCATGCTTCTATCGATAGTGACGTAAGAGTGCAATTTCCGTAGTTTATCTATATTTTCTAAAGATCTGATAGCTATAGAAATAAACAGAGTGAAGATCTATTATAATAGTCATTACCATATTTTAAAATTTGGCGTACTAGACCTTTCGAAATGGAAAAATATTCAGCTTTCACTATTAAAGTTATAATATGATGATGTTGCTGAATATTGCAGTTGGTCATTTATTGTTATTGGTCATTTCGAACGCTTCAGTTTTTACAATATTTCATACTTACATACCATCAAGTTTAGAGAATACAATACATTAAGGTAATTCTTTTCCAAGACTTAACATTCCCATTCAATCCTTCAGAAAAATAAATAAATAATAAAAACAAAACAAAGCAGACTTTTTTCCTTTTTTAATTTTATATTTTATTTTAGTATTTTTACATTTTTTTATAATAAATAGCTATTACACCTTCTACAATTGCTTTCCGTAAATAGTAGACTTTACAACTGCACACTTCTTCTTCTTCTTCTACTTCTTTATAAGTTGTAATGGACTGAAGACAACATGCAAAATGTCCATCACTTGCATCCTCGCCTTCTACTGTACCAAACAGCTCGTTCTCCTCGAGCATGTTTATGAAGAACGTAATGAGTTCTTTGTGCTCCCACATCATCTTTTTACCAAAATCCTCAATGAATTTAGCAACTTTGATCCTTATTGCAGTCATAGCTGTTTGAATACCGATATGTGAGTGAATAAACTTCGTTCTTTTAAAGAGCTTACTAGCATTTTTGAAAATATATCTTAGGGGTGCTGACTGTGAAACAGTAAGCTCAATATTCCAAGCTTTGTGAAAACAGTATTATGCGGCTGATAGTTTGATATATCAATATTTTTGTTTATACTCATCATCGATTTTTTGTTTAGAATTATTTTTGTTATTTGCTAAGACCCATTTTTAGCTGTGTGGGAAAAATATGAATTATATTTATATGATCATGTTGACAGCGATATAAATTTTCTGAAATTTTAAGAAATTTGTGGATTGATCGATTTTCGATTTTCTCATTAGTTTTATTTTTGTTATTTACTTATGTTTATTATTACAAAGTCGATGGAACTTTAGCTAAAGCAGTTTTAAAACCCAAAGAATATTTAAGTAAGACCAATTTTTAGCAGTGTGGGAAAAATATGAATTATATTTATATAATCATGTTGAAAGCGATATAAATTTTGTGAAATTTTAAGAAATTTATGGATTGTTCGAAGGTTAAATATGATTTTGTTAATGATAAACAAAAGTTTGTTGTATTATTATTATTTCTGTTTATACTAATTTTCGATTTTTGGCTTAGATTTATTTTTTGTTCCTTGCTAAAGCAGTTGTAAAACGAATACATATTTAAGTAAGACTCATTTTTAGCAGCGTGAGAAAAATTTGAATTATGTTTATAGTGATCATGTTGTCAGTGATATAAATTTCGAAAAATGTCAAGCAATTTGTAGGATGTTGGAATTGACTCCTAGCTCTAATTTTATTTCACGTTGTAGCTCCTCAATTTACATTTAAATGAATATTAATACATTAAGCTACGTTATTAATTTGTCTTGTATTTTATCTTCATTCAGTTTGAGGTAACTATCAACAATAGTTTGTATATATTTAATTTCTTCCTTCCAATACTGGTAAGTTATAGGAATTGGAAGTCTTTGAGTACAAATCATCGTCATCATCATTATCAGTATTAGCATCATTAAATAAGATGATATTATCAAATATTGTTCCTTCTGCTAGTTTCTTTGGTGTACTTGTCTCTATCTTGACTGTAGTTAGTTGAAACTTGCTGCTTTAAACTTGTATATTTTCAACTTCGGTCTTGATTTTACTTTTTTCTTTCATAAGAATTCTTTTAATATTTTTAGAACTATTTATGAATTCTTCTGTTATAGGTTTAAATGCATCTCTTAGTTGTTCATTTGTATCTATTTCACTAGTTTTTATACTACGAAGCTTTTTCTTAATCACATTTGTTGTCAACACCAAATGCTTTAAAACTTTCTCATCCATGTTTGCTAACAGCAAATTCAGGTATCGGCTACTAGATCAGCTTATTAGGAGCTGATCTGGTTTTCAGATCAGCTTATCAGGAGCTGGTCTGGTTATCAGATCAGCTTATCAGGAGCTGGTCTGGTTATCAGATCAGCTTATCAGGAGCTGGTCTGGTTATCAGATCAGCTTATCAGGAGCTGGTCTGGTTATCAGATCAGCTTATCAGGAGCTGGTCTGGTTATGAGATCAGCTTATCAGGAGCTGGTCTGGTTATCAGATCAGCTTATCAGGAGCTGGTCTGGTTATCAGATCAGCTTATCAGGAGCTGGTCTGGTTATCAGATCAGCTTATCAGGAGCTGGTCTGGTTATCAGATCAGCTTATCAGGATCTGGTCTGGTTATCAGACCAGCTTGTCAGGACCTGATCTGTTTATCAGATCAGCTTATCAGGAGCTGATCTGATTTTCAGATCAGCCCATTAGGAGCTGGTCTGGTTTTCAGATCAGCTTATCAGGTAACAGATCAGGCTATCAGGAGCTGTTCAGATTTTCATTTCAAGATATCTAAGTCAGATTTAGTTATCAGTGTACAAGTAGCTACCCATTTAGAACATTTATATACATGAAGTTTAAAGTCAAATGAAATACGAAAAAGTAAAGTTTTATGTAGTAAAATTATTTTCTATAAAGATTATCGTTTAATTCAATATCTTTGCTTATAATCAAAAATTCATATGTAGCCTTTTAACATGCTTTATATTTTTCTCACCTCACTTAAACATTAAAATTACATTATGATGATCTCTTATTAAATGTTTGGTGATTCTGATGTAAGTTTTACAGAAGTAGAATTAATCAACATTCTTATCTCTCCCCACAAAAAAGTATTCTTCCCATACGCATCATCGTTAAATATCATATTGGAATTACTTTGGACTGAAATAACAGATTCACTATCGGTAAACTTTGTAATATATTATTGTTTTAATTGATGAAATTAATTTCTTTATATCTAGGTTGATATAAAGATTTTGAGTATAAATAAATGTTCTCAAAATTTAAGTCCATTAGGACTTTCTAGCAAGCCAATCATAGCGTTTTTTTTTTTTTCGTAATTTGACAGGTCAACTATTGTTCCACGAATAGAATTTGATATAGGGGAACTATGATTTATTTTTGAACTATCGTTCGATGATTCATCAATATTTCGTACCAAGAATTATTTATGTTGTTTTGACTAAGGGTATGAGTCAATATTTATAAAATCCATTTCATAAATATCAGCTCATGCTCATAGTCAAAACAAAGTATGCTTTAAGTGTTTAAAACCGGTATTACCATAAAAATGGTGGTTTTAAACACTTAAAATATACTTTGTTTTACTAACCGCATTTTATAACTAAATGCATTTCATAAATATTGACGCATACTCATAATCAAAACAGCATATAAATATCCTTTGTTTTGACTATGAGTATGAGTCATTATCTCTTATTATAGAAAAATAAAATAGTATGATTATATGATATCAGAAATCATGTTTTCTAATATCATATAACCATACTATTTTATTCTTTCAATAATAATAGATAATATTTATGAAATGCATTTATTTACAAAATGCGATTAGTAAAACAACATAAATATAGCATGGTATGAAATTTTGATGATTCATCAATATTTCGTACCAAGGTATTTTAGGTTGTTTTACTAACCGCATTTATGTAGCTAAATACATTTTATAAATATTATCTCTTATGATAAAAAAATAAACTAATACAGCTATACCATCTCAGAAAATATTTTCTGAAATCGTATAGCTGCATTTGTTTATTTTTTCTATAATAACAGATAAAGATCCACACTCATAATCAAAACAGCATAAAAATATCGTTTGTTTTGACTATGAGTATGCATCAATATTTATAAAATGTATTTAGCTACATAAATGTGGTTAGAAAACAAAGTATATTTTAACAGCCTTATTTATAACACTTATTAGGGCTTTATAAAGACTTTTTAAGAAAAATTTTGTATCAAAATTTGATTTAAAAAGCCTTTACAAAGACTTAATATGTTTTATAAATAAGGCTGTAAGAGTTTAAAATCAGTATTTTGTATGATAATACTGATTTGAAACTCTTAAAATATTCTTTGTTTTGACTATGAGTAGGGGCCATTATATCTTATTGTAGGACAAATAAAATAATATAGCTATACGATTTCAGAAAATATTTTCTGATATCGTATAGCTACATTATTTGATTTTTCTATAATAAGAGATAATATTTATGAAATACATTTCATAAATATTGGCGCATACTCATAGTAAAAACAACCTAAAATACCTTGGTACGAAATATTGATGAATCATCAAAATTTCATACCATGCTATATTTATGTTGTTTTACTAATCGCATTTTGTAAATAAATGCATTTCATAAATATTATCTATTATTATTGAAAGAATAAAATAGTATGGTTATATGATATTAGAAAACATGATTTCTGATATCATATAATCATACTATTTTATTTTTCTATAATAAGAGATAATGACTCATACTCATAGTCAAAACAAAGGATATTTATATGCTGTTTTGATTATGAGTATGCGTCAATATTTATGAAATGCATTTAGTTATAAAATGCGGTTAGTAAAACAAAGTATATTTTAAGTGTTTAAAACCACCATTTTTATGGTAATACCGGTTTTAAACACTTAAAGCATACTTTGTTTTGACTATGAGCATGAGCTGATATTTATGAAATGGATTTTATAAATATTGACTCATACCCTTAGTCAAAACAACATAAATAATTCTTGGTACGAAATATTGATGAATCATCGAACGATAGTTCAAAAATAAATCATAGTTCCCCTATATCAAATTCTATTCGTGGAACAATAGTTGACCTGTCAAATTACGAAAAAAAAAACGCTATGATTGGCTTGCTAGAAAGTCCTAATGGACTTAAATTTTGAGAACATTTATTTATACTCAAAATCTTTATATCACCCCAGATATAAATATCTGAAGAAATTAACTACATCAATTTAAATAATAATATATTACAAAGTTTACCGATAGTGAATCTGTTATTTCAGTCCAAAGTAATTCCAATATGATATTTAACGATGATGCGTATGGGAAGAATACTTTTTTGTGGGGAGAGATAAGAATGTTGATTAATTCTACTTCTGTAAAACTTACATCAGAATCACCAAACATTTAATAAGAGATCATCATAATGTAATTTTAATGTTTAAGTGAGGTGAGAAAAATATAAAGCATGTTAAAAGGCTACATATGAATTTTTGATTATAAGCAAAGATATTGAATTAAACGATAATCTTTATAGAAAATAATTTTACTACATAAAACTTTACTTTTTCGTATTTCATTTGACTTTAAACTTCATGTATATAAATGTTCTAAATGGGTAGCTACTTGTACACTGATAACTAAATCTGACTTAGATATCTTGAAATGAAAGTCTGAACAGCTCCTGATAGCCTGATCTGTTACCTGATAAGCTGATCTGAAAACCAGACCAGCTCCTAATGAGCTGATCTGAAAACCAGACCAGCTCCTAATGAGCTGATCTGAAAATCAGATCAGCTCCTGATAAGCTGATCTGATAAACAGATCAGGTCCTGACAAGCTGGTCTGATAACCAGACCAGATCCTGATAAGCTGATCTGATAACCAGACCAGCTCCTGATAAGCTGATCTGATAACCAGACCAGCTCCTGATAAGCTGATCTGATAACCAGACCAGCTCCTGATAAGCTGATCTGATAACCAGACCAGCTCCTGATAAGCTGATCTCATAACCAGACCAGCTCCTGATAAGCTGATCTGATAACCAGACCAGCTCCTGATAAGCTGATCTGATAACCAGACCAGCTCCTGATAAGCTGATCTGATAACCAGACCAGCTCCTGATAAGCTGATCTGATAACCAGACCAGCTCCTGATAAGCTGATCTGAAAACCAGATCAGCTCCTAATAAGCTGATCTAGTAGCCGATACCTGAATTTGCTGTTAGCAAACATGGATGAGAAAGTTTTAAAGCATTTGGTGTTGACAACAAATGTGATTAAGAAAAAGCTTCGTAGTATAAAAACTAGTGAAATAGATACAAATGAACAACTAAGAGATGCATTTAAACCTATAACAGAAGAATTCATAAATAGTTCTAAAAATATTAAAAGAATTCTTATGAAAGAAAAAAGTAAAATCAAGACCGAAGTTGAAAATATACAAGTTTAAAGCAGCAAGTTTCAACTAACTACAGTCAAGATAGAGACAAGTACACCAAAGAAACTAGCAGAAGGAACAATATTTGATAATATCATCTTATTTAATGATGCTAATACTGATAATGATGATGACGATGATTTGTACTCAAAGACTTCCAATTCCTATAACTTACCAGTATTGGAAGGAAGAAATTAAATATATACAAACTATTGTTGATAGTTACCTCAAACTGAATGAAGATAAAATACAAGACAAATTAATAATGTAGCTTAATGTATTAATATTCATTTAAATGTAAATTGAGGAGCTACAACGTGAAATAAAATTAGAGCTAGGAGTCAATTCCAACATCCTACAAATTGCTTGACATTTTTCGAAATTTATATCACTGACAACATGATCACTATAAACATAATTCAAATTTTTCTCACGCTGCTAAAAATGAGTCTTACTTAAATATGTATTCGTTTTACAACTGCTTTAGCAAAGAACAAAAAATAAATCTAAGCCAAAAATCGAAAATTAGTATAAACAGAAATAATAATAATACAACAAACTTTTGTTTATCATTAACAAAATCATATTTAACCTTCGAACAATCCATAAATTTCTTAAAATTTCACAAAATTTATATCGCTTTCAACATGATTATATAAATATAATTCATATTTTTCCCACACTGCTAAAAATTGGTCTTACTTAAATATTCTTTGGGTTTTAAAACTGCTTTAGCTAAAGTTCCATCGACTTTGTAATAATAAACATAAGTAAATAACAAAAATAAAACTAATGAGATAATCGAAAATCGATCAATCCACAAATTTCTTAAAATTTCAGAAAATTTATATCGCTGTCAACATGATCATATAAATATAATTCATATTTTTCCCACACAGCTAAAAATGGGTCTTAGCAAATAACAAAAATAATTCTAAACAAAAAATCGATGATGAGTATAAACAAAAATATTGATATATCAAACTATCAGCCGCATAATACTGTTTTCACAAAGCTTGGAATATTGAGCTTACTGTTTCACAGTCAGCACCCCTAAGATATATTTTCAAAAATGCTAGTAAGCTCTTTAAAAGAACGAAGTTTATTCACTCACATATCGGTATTCAAACAGCTATGACTGCAATAAGGATCAAAGTTGCTAAATTCATTGAGGATTTTGGTAAAAAGATGATGTGGGAGCACAAAGAACTCATTACGTTCTTCATAAACATGCTCGAGGAGAACGAGCTGTTTGGTACAGTAGAAGGCGAGGATGCAAGTGATGGACATTTTGCATGTTGTCTTCAGTCCATTACAACTTATAAAGAAGTAGAAGAAGAAGAAGAAGTGTGCCGTTGTAAAGTCTACTATTTACGGAAAGCAATTGTAGAAGGTGTAATAGCTATTTATTATAAAAAAATGTAAAAATACTAAAATAAAATATAAAATTAAAAAAGGAAAAAAGTCTGCTTTGTTTTGTTTTTATTATTTATTTATTTTTCTGAAGGATTGAATGGGAATGTTAAGTCTTGGAAAAGAATTACCTTAATGTATTGTATTCTCTAAACTTGATGGTATGTAAGTATGAAATATTGTAAAAACTGAAGCGTTCGAAATGACCAATAACAATAAATGACCAACTGCAATATTCAGCAACATCATCATATTATAACTTTAATAGTGAAAGCTGAATATTTTTCCATTTCGAAAGGTCTAGTACGCCAAATTTTAAAATATGGTAATGACTATTATAATAGATCTTCACTCTGTTTATTTCTATAGCTATCAGATCTTTAGAAAATATAGATAAACTACGGAAATTGCACTCTTACGTCACTATCGATAGAAGCATGCTAAGGCATGCATACTAGTAAAATATATAAATCTGTTAGAAGGTGATGAGAGAGCAATTGTATCTAGATCAACCCAACTCATGACTGTGTTATATACGGAGATGATTGATGGTGATGATGACGTTTTTTAAGTGAATAATCATTACATATGAATGCGACAGTGATTGACCCCTCAAACCTCATGTAGAAATACTTGAGGGGAAAAATTCTCTCAAAACATAGATATTTCATTGTTTCTAACACTTTATGAATACACCAACGGTGAATTGCTGGTAGAGGTAACTGAGTTATTTGAGATCGATTTGATACAATAGTTGTATATTAAACATGCATTTCTTTGTATCTAAACTAATTTCTACATACCTAATGTATATACCCACCAAAAAATTAGACAAAAATTCTCTAATCCAAGTAGTAAAATCTGAAAAAGGAGTGGCACATTAGAAGAAAAAAAAAATAAATAAAAATAGAGACTGACTGACCAACTAATACGTACACTCTGCCCGATGGGCGCACAAAACACACTTAAACATTTCAGAAATATATATACAATACGCTGAACTTTAATAAAATGAAAAAAAAAAGTCATATAGAACATTAAATAAAAGCCATAGGTGCTCACCGTTCATAAAATAAACATATGTATATGTATCTTATTAATGTAGACATATTATCAGTATAAAGCAACAGAAATTTCGTCATACAAAGTCATCTTGTATCCTAGAGGAGCCGTCGATAGGGTATACCTAAATTATATGAAAACGAGTTCGTTTTCTGTTGATCGCTATTAAAGAAGAAAATATGTTTGTTCATTATGATTTAACTAATTTAAAAGTACATTTAAATTCAGTCTCATACCCGTACTTCTTAACATAAAAATTAAAAATAAATGTTATCCAATTCTATATTATACTATGTATCAAAAATTTCAAAAAAGCTGTTATATGAAAGAATCTCCAGCGCTTCTAACTGCATCAGAGTTTAAGAAAAAAAAAAACTCCTTTTATTCAATTTAATAAAATTTTAATTTGAAGCAGTAAGCAAATACATCAGCTTACTGCATTCTTATTCATAATCGTATAATAGAATATATAACCCCTAAAGGACAAAGTCTAAAAGTCTTATAAATTAAGAAATATAGAAAATAACATAATTTTTATAAACGCGTAAAGTTGCAAAAGTAATTCAAATGATTTCATCGCAAAAAACAAACAAAAAGCAGCGATTGTTTTCAACAATTATGAAAATAATAATTACAATATAAAACTCCCTTTTGATTTCCAATGTTTATCAATAAAAAATAAAAAATAAGTAAGTTAACTAACAACAAAAAAAAAAAAAAAAAAAAAAAAAAAAAAAAAACTATCAGTACCTAAGCTGGAGTGCCGGATCAGTTTCATTTAAAAATGTTTATACATTTTTAAAAAGCAAAGTAAGTTTTCTAAAACAAATGTAGAAAGTGAAGAAAAAAGTCTATAGTTAGAAAAAATTATGTACCCGAAAAATTTCTAACGTTAACTTACTAACGTTGCATCAACTTTAAAAAAATTTAAATTAAGTATAAGAAATATTTCTATTATAGTTGCTATTACTATAGAGTATGTATCTTCAGGAATTCAGTTTTACTTAAAAACAGAAAATCCTCACAAACTTTTAAGTAAACGCAGAAAAAAAACTGAATATATCGCATCTATGTATACACAGACGATATTTACAACAACAACAACAACAACAAGAAGAACAAAAGACATCAATGACAAAAAAAAATGTATTCAAAGATTGAAATAAACACTTATTTGTATGTACATACATACATACATACATAAAATCAATTTGTAGATATGTATGTATACATATCAAATTTTTTATGAATGTTGAAGTATTTATCAGATCTACCTAATGAAAATATGTACATATGTATATGAAGCGTCGTTTAGTTAAAGCACAATGCAAATATAAATGATCTATACACTAGAAAAAATTTGCAGCTTAAAAATAAGCATGCTTGACATTAATTCAATAATTTTTAGTATAATAGAAAATGTCTATGGAGATATCTACAAACTAATGAGTTAATGAGTTAAATGGATACTCTAAATTAATATTTTGTCCCTATTGAAATAAGAAATTTCAATATGACTAAACCTTCGCTAATGGTTCTTATTAATTCAGCATGGTTCTTACTGATTTCAAGTTGGGTTTTCTCTGTGTGTAGAAAACTCTTTCAGTCAAAGAAGACGAATGTAGTTAAATAAACAAAATCTGTAATATAAACAAATTTCACACAGACCGACTTCAACGCGAGACAAATTTAAGCATGAGAAAATATAAAGCAATAGTAAGTATAAAAGCATACTAGGATTAGGGAAGTCCAGACATATGATATTATTTTATAGTACCAAATGTCGATACTGAAAACAATTTATTTCCACCTACATATAAATACCACCTCAAATACACACACAGAGCAGAATTCATATAAGAAATATCCAAGAAAATTTCAACAACACCCCCCCCCTTTTGCAAATCATGACGAGTCTTAAATTCTCCCTCAGATATACATACATAAATTCCCATTGTCATACATACATACATATACAATTACTTGTGCATAAATTTCAAGAACACAACACTCTCACCTACCTAAAATTACAGATAGTCTTAAACTTCTACAGACGTCTATACACACAGATTCTCACGGCTACATATTACAAGAACACCTCGGCCCTAATAAATCACAATCATCTTAAATTCTTACAAAAATACATACATACATACACATAACCAATTTACCTCAACAAGATCCTCAAATCACGATCAGCCTTAAACTACTATAGACAGACACATCCACAAATCCCCATGGAAACATATTACGTCAACAACCCTGCCCACCCAAATCATGGTCAGCCTTAAACTCCTACAGACATACAAACACACAGATTCCTCCGGTTGCATATTACTAGAACACCTCACCCCTCATAAATCACAATCAGCCTTAAGCTCCTACAGAAATACATACATTGAAATTCCTACAATCATACACACACACACACACACACACACACACACACACACACACATAAACACATACCCACACACACACACACACACACACACACATAAACACATACCCACACACACACACAATCGATCTACCTCAACTACACCCCGCCCCCTGCCAATCAAACCCTCACCTAAATTCTCACAGACAGACACATCCACAATTTCCTATGGTTACATAGTACGGCAACAACGCCACCTACTCAAATCACGTCCAAATTCTCACAGTCTATCAACATGAACATTAGCATTAGAAAAAATAACTTTCACGTTTTCCCGTCGTCATTAGGAAAAATCTTTTTCCCGTCGGCATTTGAAAAAATTATATTCATGTTTTGCCTTCGGCATTAGGAAAAATTAATAAACATGTTTTGCCGTCGGCATTTGAAAAAAATAATAATCATGTATTGCCGTCGGCATATACACTCATATGAAACCTCAAAAAAAAAAATCACCCGTTATCACAATTAATGTAACCCAAAAAAAATCACCCGTTCACACAAAGTTAATGTAAACAAAAAACTCCTAATGTAAACAAAAAACATCAAAGCGCCGCCGAAAACACAAATTTCCAAGAATTTTAAAATTTCAGCAACAATTTAACAATTTCAGCCACAATTTAACAATTTCAGCCCACAATTTAACAATTTCAGCAACAATTTCACAATTTTAATTGATCCAGAAGCGATAGTTCCCTACTACTAATGTTTTTTGGTTTGTTGAGCGGTTACAGCAGGTTTATGATTTTAGAGTGTAAGTGCGTGTGTGCATAGAGAAAAAGTTGCTTTGGTCTTTTTGCAATATTCTTTTTTAGCTGGTGGTCATGGAAGCTTATTTTAGAAAGAAATTATGTATGCTTGTGGGAAATCTATGAATGTTTTTGTTGTTGGTTTTATTTAGTTTAATTTTCCTATTTCCTATGTTTAAAGAGTTTGAAGAGGGGAAGGAAATATGTAATTTATAATCAATGAACATATTTGAAGGTTGGAAAAATTGAAGTGTAAGATATTTAGGATTGTCAAAGGGAATTAGAGATGCGTGATCATGGGAGCTAACGTTATGCTCGTGCGTGTGTATTTGTGTATGTTGGCAGATGGGTAAGTAGTCGTATATGTATATATAAAATAAGCGAGTGTGTAATGCCGAATACAAATCGTGCATATCTTGTGTTCTAATCATTTTTTAAAATGTGTGCAACGCCTTTCACATTATGTTTTTTTTTATATGGAAAGCAGTACCACACAACAAAAAATAAATAAAAAATCGGAAATGATAAACGTTACCACTAGTGCACACTGTTGCGATGTCACAAAATATCATAGTGTGCACTCGGCATTAAATTTTTTGTTTGTAATATTAGTTTTTTAGCTGGGGACATGGAAGGGTATTTTAGAAAGTAATTATGTATGCTGGTGAGATATTAATGTTTTGTTTTTGTTGTTGTTTGATTTTAATATTTTTATGTGTAAAGAGTTTGAAGAAATTAATAAAATATACAATTTATGCGTGTTGTATTTATTCATTCTTTTCACTTATTTTGTAAAGAAATTGAAGTTTGTGATATTGAGGATTCTCAAAGATTGGTTGTTATTTTCACTGCTGGCTGACATTTGTCTCTGTCTATTGACTCTTACATTGTGCGGATGACTTAATCGTAATTCATATAAATTCAGAAGTTTTATAATCTAGCAGCAAGTACAGCATTGTATCTACAAGTATCAAATCCTCAATAATTTCGCTTTTAATATGTAAACAATCAAAGGGACTTTTGAATAAAAAATATTAAATATAATAATGTTAAAAATATATATTATATATTGTATAAACTAAATAAACTGAAATCTTTAGTTTATGAGTGCAATGTGTGTAACAAGGTATATAAATATCAAAAATGCTTTTTGAATCACATTCAAAATCATGGTGTAGAGGACTAAGTGGTCATAAGTCGAGACTCAAATCAAGAACGACCACTACCACTGAATAATACAGGCTCTTCAACAACTACAATATGATCAACAATATCAATATCCTTATCAACAATATCCTCATCAAGAAACCCAACTACAACATCCTCAACAACAACAGCATCAATATACTTATCAACAATATCCTCATCAAGAACAACAACAACAAGAACTACTATGTCTTCAACAAAAACAACATCAATATCGTCATCAACAATATACTTATCAGCAATATCCTCATCAACAACAACCACAACTACAAATGTATTGGCAGCAAAGTCCTACTCCCATTCAATGATGCCCAAATTTGCAGCGACCTCCTTCTCCAATACATTGGTATCCAAATACTGACCAACACCAAACATTACAACATCACCCTAAACAACAATAACAACAACAACAGCAAGGTTCACATGATTTTGGAAGTAGCTCAACAAATAATATCAACATTGATGGAGAGTGTATGAAATATTATGAAATCAGAAAAGCATTCAAAAACAACATTATTTCTTATGGAATACAAAATAAAAAGGATCAACTTTTCTTTGAAGATTTTGTTGTCGAAAATGAATGAGACTTTTATAAAGAGGCTTGAATACCATTTGAAGCAACATACTATATTGAAATTTAATATAAGTATAGTTGCAGAATATCCAAAAATTATTGGTGAAGAATTAGAAATAATTATAATAGTACATACAGCAAAAATGAGCTTGTTGACTAGAGCAGATGACGTGAACGAATTTTTCTGTAAGCAGGTCACAGAAATTCAAAATAAAATGTCTGAGTTAAAGGAAAGAGATTCCGGATGGACTCTTTTTCGCATAGTTCGAGCTGAATAAAATATTAATAAATCTTCTTTAGTAAAAGGAGCTCATTGGATTAGCACAACGGAGAATCTTGCTAGTCGTGCTGCTTGCATTAACATTGAAAACAGTGATAATTACTGTTTTAAGTGGGCCTTAATTGCGGCAATGAGTACCTCGGCTATCAATGTTCCGACTCGATGCTCTTCATATAACATTGAAGATATTAGTTCTGCTATAATTTCGCTACAAGATGGAACTATAATTGAGTTTTCAAATTTGACATTTCCGATGTCACTAAAAAATATTAAGGAATTTGAGGGGCGGAATGATGTTAGTGTGAATGTGTTTGGATATGACGACGAGAGCGATGAACTAATTGGACCATTTTATATAACCCAAAATGAGAAGACAAAGTATGTTAACTTATTGCTATTGGAAAACATGGATGGGCATCACTATAACTATAAAAGTTATTTCAAAGTAAGTAATATATTGGAAAGTATTTAAAATTAAATAATACAATACGCGTTTTGATGTCTTACAGGCTACTAAAAGGGCAAACAACGACACAGTGTGAACTACTTTTATTTTGCAACAGCTGTCTGCAATACTCCCATCTTGAAAATATTGTGGAGAAACATAAAAAAGAATGTGGTAAAATAGTTACCACAATGCCAAAGGCCGAAGACTCCATACTGCGGTTTAAGAACCACCATAGAAAAATTGATGTCCCTTTTGTTGTATACGCCGATTTTGAATGCGTTTTGCAACAGATAGACTTTAATGTAAGTAGTAAAACTAAATTAAATCAGACACATGTACCCTGCGCATACGGGTAAAGATGCTTCTGAAAAATTTGTTACATTTTTGAATCAAGATTGTCAAGATATATATAACAATTATCTCACAAAAACAATTGAAATGGAGAACTTGACAGATGAAGAAAATGTAACATTTTACAATGCGATAACTTGTCACATATGTGGACAATATTTAAACAATGATCGTGTGAGAGATCATTGCCATATAAGCGGTAAATATCGAGGTGCTGCGCATAACAGTGCGTTTAAAAAATTTTAAACTTAAATTTTAACAATTCCCATAAAAAACACTAATTATTAAATTGGCTGCACCTGGTCAAAAAAATACTTGTGTGGCAACACTCTATACTTAAATAGCTGTTGTTGTTATTTACATTTATTTTCTTTTTACATACTCTTACAAATACAATTTGAAGCTGAAAAAAAAGTCAGCCAATGTATTAATGGTAAAGTAAGAAAATAAAAAAAACATGTTGATTATTGAGTTCTTGTTTCAACTTTGTTATTTGTTGTTGAGCTTCTCATTTGTTTAAATGAAAGTTTATAACATAATAACTCTAGTTGTTCTAAGAAACTTTGGGTAAAGGTTCCTTGATGATCTGCATTAGCAACAGTGAAATGCGCATAGGATCCAGCTAAACCCCTCAATAATCAATTTCAATGTATTTTTAATAAAAAATATTTTACTTGATAAGTAAAATATTAATTTGGGATCTATGGTATGTTTCTCTACACAATTTTATTCCCAAAATTGTATATATTATTTGCAAGATTAGTTTTTAAATAAAACACACTAATATGAAAATAAAAAAGGCATTAAAAAACAAATATTTTTGAGTACAGTTTTTAAGCTATTGTATAGCTTTTATCGCAGGCTTTGAGGGTGTCTACCGAATCAAGAAAATCCGTAACGAAAAAAACCCTAAGACTATTTTTATTTGAATCGCCCAGTGTATGTTAACCCCTAAAGTATGCTATTGATTTTATTAACATACAGTATTGCTAGAACAGATTTTTACATGTAGGAAAACACAATGTGGCGTACTTAAGAGCAATCGTGGTTGACAAAAAATGATAAACACAAACAAACAGACAATTCGTAGGTTTTTATTTTAAAATATAAATTTGCATAAGTTTATAAAAAAAAATGCTAAGCAATAGCTTTACCGTGGCAGTCCCCGAGTGCCACACGTATTTTTTTATTTAATATCCATCCTTAGATATAATTTATGAATTTTCTCATCTGTTACAATCTTGTGTTGCATTTTTTCTCCAATTTCATAACAAAGTCGTGTTAATTCAATCTTTACATCCCTTTCGTGTATTGAAACTTATATTCAACATCTCTCTTACTTTCATTATCAATTACATTTATAGAATTTAGAAAATCCCGATGATTAAGCATATCATGAATCCACTCCTTATAGCAGATGAGATGTAACCACTCTTCTCGATCCAGTCCAATGTATTGCTTATTTTTATAATTCGACCATATCATTGGCTTAATACTGTAGTAGTGTATGTGTAGCCTTACTATGTTTTGTTTATGATGTACCACTTATTTAACCTTAGATGTATATATTCCTTACTGTTTCTAAGTGCTTTATGTATTTCAGCATTGTACATATAATTCCTCTGGAATATTCACATTGTGTATATCTGTCTCTTTTATTCTTTTGTAACATATGCATACGTAGATAAATAAGCTTGAATGGTATGCGCAAAGGGGATGCTGGATAAAAGCATTATTAATAAATTGATACTCAAACAGCAATGACGTGTCGTGTTTCATTTCAAGCGCCTAAAATACCAAAAGCTGTAGAAAATCCACATGCAATCTTTAATTTCCAATTGAACAAGTATTCAAACTCAAAAACCAAATCATATATTTGAGGGTTTCGTTCTTGATTGTTGTGAAATATATTCTTTAAAGTACGTTTATCCATCCTCAATGAAAATAATATTTAAACGAATAGCTTTTTCGGTCTATTAATCTGTATATATACATAAATATGTACATTAAAGTAAATAATAAATCATACACATACAAATACATGTTATATTTATTCATTGTTTTTTTAGATACATTTTTGTAAGTCTCAATAATTTTAAAAATAATTTTTTTTCTTATGTGGAACATTGTACACCGACTAGTGTCCGGCCCTTCTTCGCATCCTTCGTTATACTAGGGGCAGCTGGCAAAATGCCCACTATCTTCGGAGTCCTCCTGCTCTACAACTCCATACTCTTCATTTTCAGTTTGCATAGAGATAAAAAAATGTATGGTTTCCTTATGCTCATAGAGCAATAAGTCTTCAAAGGAATGAAGGAATTCAAACAAGGTCTCACGGATTTTTATCATTTTTAATTTAATTTTATTTTATTTAAAGAATTTTGTTGAGTGCTATTTTTACGCTAATATTCTTGAAAGGTTAACGTACCTATTTATAGTAAAATATTATTGTAAAATCAAAATTTTACAAACAATTTTAAGTTCTTTTGAAATTTTTTGTTTCACTTACACTTTAGAACATTAATATAATTATCTCTCTGATCTTTGTTTTGAAATTTTTTGTTTCAGTTACGCTTTAGAACGTCAATATAACTATCTCTTTCACTACAATTCTATCAGTGACAAAACAAACAAAAATTTACATAAAAAATAATTACAATATGAGAAAAAGAGATAGCTACGATACTGATCTTTGTTTTTTAGACTTTTTTGCCTATTTAAAGATTGGTAGAAAAATTTAATGCATCAGTTTACAAAAGCAGATTGAGCAATCTGTCAGAAAGAGAAAAAAACACATAAAAATACATATAAAAATAAATTTAATTAATTGAAATTTATTTGCTGGTAGTTTAGCATTTCAATTATTTTATGTACACTTCTGACAATATGTCAAATAATAAATTTTCTTTAAAGTTCGATTAATGTTTTATTTTTCATTTAGCCTTGTAAATACTTTTATTGTTATCCAATGGATTTCTAATTGTATAAGGATGTAGAAAAATAAAATGAGTTCACCTGGATATAAATTATTTGCTGCTGGGTTTTGTATCAGTTTCAAAGCCTACTAAGCTTATTTTTTCTTTTGTGATTTTCAAAAGTATTATTATTTTATGAATTCTCATATAGTTTTTGAAAGTCTATGCATAAAGTAAGAGGTTTGTGACTGTTTAAAATTTGTGGTTAAAGTCTACTGATGATTTGGTTCAAGCGCCAATGAAATACGTATATAGACATGCTAAACTACCAGCAAATAAATTTCAATTATTTTATGTACACTTCTGACAATATGTCAAATAATGGATTTTCTATAAAGTTCGATTAATGTTTTATTTTTCATTTAGCCTTGTAAATACTTTTATTGTTATCCAATGGAATTCTAATTGTATAAGGATGTAGAAAAATAATATGAGTTTACCTGGATATAAATTATTTGGTGGGTTTTGTATCAGTTTCAAAGCCTACTAAGCTTATTTTTTCTTTTGTGATTTTCAAAAGTATTATTATTTTATGAATTCTCATATAGTTTTTGAAAGTCTATGCATAAAGTAAGAGGTTTGTGACTGTTTAAAATTTGTGGTTAAAGTCTACTGATGATTTGGTTCAAGCGCCAATGAAATACGTATATAGACATGCTAAACTACCAGCAAATAAATTTCAATTATTTTATGTACACTTCTGAGAATATGTCAAATAATGGATTTTCTATAAATTTAATTAATTAATATTCTGATAATGAATCCACCAAATTTGGTAACAAAGTTCAACAATTTAAATAAAAACACATTAATCCATATAAAAGAGCTCCAGGACTCAACTAAATATACAGTTAAAAATGCTAAACGGGTGATTAGTAAATACGGCACCACAATTCAAACTGAACTGGAAAATAGCATAATATTTTTACCAAATCGGTACAACACGCTAGCGGATGATGATATAATGGAACTGGCATCCGGGATATATTGCATATGTAAGCAAAAAGAAAATTCCTTAAAATTGGATACTGCTGCTGAAATAAGTATATTTCTAACAAATGCTCAATACCCACAGTGGGAATAATATGTAGAAACTATATTTTATAAACTTTTTTATTGATAAAACAGTAAAATTTAAAAAATTGTTCGTGTGTTGTATTTATTTATTCTTTTCACTTATTTTGTAAAGAAATTGGAGACATAAATTTCCACATTTAAATGAATTATAATCTTGATATTGATTGTAATTATATTTTATATTTTTACCTAAATATTTAACTAATTCTAATTTAGGTTGTAAATTTCCAAAACTGTCGATATATTCTTTATGTTCATTGTTTTTATAATATGCTACCCAATGGGTTCCAGGTCCTCTTGATAAATCCAAATTACTGATTCCGCATTCTCTCTTTCTCGATCGTTTTGGTAGTGTATCCAACATGAAAACTCCTCTAAAGTATCGAATGTTTGTTAAAAAGTCTCTCAGATCAACAGTATTGGGTAGCTTTACGATAAATTTGGTTTTTGTTTTTCTTGGCAAACCAATCCATATCCTTTTCTATATAGTTCAAGGTAAAAACCTTTCCCCATTGCTACTGCTTCGATTGTTTTATTATTTCTAGGTGCTTCATCAAGTTGTTGTTTGGCATTCTTTGCAGCATTTATTGCTTTTGCTATAGCTGCTCCGCCAGTAGAAAGACTACCAATTGCACTTAGAGCAGTAAGAATAGGTACCAAAGGTAAGAAGCCAAACAATTTTTTGGAACATTTGGAACATTAATTGCGCGTGGTATTACACTTGCGATTTCTTCCCCCTTAACGACTTGTTGATAACCTTACGTGCGATCCTAATGGCAGAGTTAATGTCTTGAGGTTTTTTCCTTCTTTAGAATTTTTGTTGCAGTTTAAATTGATGTACTGAACAGCTTTTTTCCATTTTGTTCACTTTTTTTTGCAACCCTCTTCTTCAATCCCATACCAAATTTTCTTTTGACTTTCATTGCGTTACACAGTGGCATGAAATAAAAAAAGTGGTAAAAAGTCCACAACTTTTTGAACTAGTGAACCGATTTCGACCAAACTAACTATTTTGGAAAGAAGAAGTGGTGAAGATTTGAGAAAGTATATTTGGAGGCACCCTGTTGTAAGACAAGGTAGCTCCAAAGAGCCTCAAAGTGGGAAACTGCGGGTGTCGAAATTCTTTCGGAGCTTGTAACTTTTTTAAAAATGGACCGATCTTAATTTTGTTCAGCGGGACAATCAAAGTTAAGAAACAAAAATAAAACATGTTTAGAGCACCATAACATAACTTCTATATTACTAGGCAAAAATCACATGGTTTTGTTGTTTTTGAAAGAAAACTTCATTACAATTTATATGAAAAAAATTTTTTTTGATATCTCAAAAATTATAGCAACGAATAATTTTGCGATTTGGATTTTTGAAAATTATGAGAAAATTGTGCATATTTTGTGAAAAAAGTATTCTTAATTTTTTTTTGGAATATTTTAAAAAATTATTAAGTATTTGATAAAAACTTTGATTGTTTCTGAGAGAAGAAGCACTAGGAAAGACTGTGAATTAAATTTTAGAGAGTTTTGATGGTGCACCCTACATCCAGCATTGGTCGAACATTCGCAATTTTTTTTGCAAAAAATCTAATTTTTGGATGTGGTAAAAAAATTGCACGTTCGGTTTTGTAAATTTTTTCAGATTTTATTATAAATAAACTTGTTTTAAGTAACTTGTAAGAAACTCTTGACATCCTGCACATAAATGTAGACAGGAGAGAAAGTTTTTTAAAAATGCTAAACAAATTTCAACACAATTTTTCCCAACAAAAAAAGTTTTATAAAATTATATACTCGGAAACATTTTGATTTATTTCAATAGTAAACATTTAACTTTGAAAACTGAAAAAAAATATTCTCATACCTTCAATACTTTTTTCAAAATCCAATTTTGATTACAAAATTAAATTTCCTTGATTTTTTATTTTTGCCTAAATTATTGATCTCATTTTCTTTACTTCAAATGTTTCTAAATTTCTTTCTATGTCATCACAATAGAGGACATAATTGTCTATTCAACGGTATATAATATGTATACCTTTGCCCTTATATCAGTCTTAAAATGTATACACAAATATAACACCTCAGGTGAAAATTTAAGTGTTCTTGCTACTATTCAAAGAAACCCACATTTTTTATGATCTCTTGAAGGTGTTTTAAATATTTTTTTGTAATTAATCACTTTTATTTGGCCTAAACATATAAAAATTAATATACGCAGACAGTATATATACCCACAAGGGCAAAGGCGCCTGCCCGCACACCCCTATTATGAATATGTTTTTATCTAATATTTGTATCGCTTTTGTATCCGTTGCTTATAAAATACATACCTATACATTTAAGTTTCGATGCGTTCAATGTTATTGTTTCATAAAAATTAAAAATAAATCAAAAATTTTCAAGTCAAATAACTTGAAAACTATAAGAGAGAAAATGGTGCTCTAAGCATGTTTTATTTTGGTTTCTTAACGTTGATTGTCCCGCTGAAAAAATTATTAAGATCGGTCCATATTTACAGAAGTTACAAGCTACGAAAGAATTTCGACAGCCGCAGTTTCCCACTTAAGGCTCTTTGGAACTACCCTGTCTTACAACAGAGTGCCTCCAAATATACTTTCTCAAAGGTTCACCACTTCTTCTTGCCAAAACAGTTAGTCTGGTCGAAATCGGTTCACTAGTTCAAAAGTTGCGGACTTTTTACCACTTTTTTTTATTTCATGCCACTGTGCGTTAGTAACCATATACACAAACGATTTTTCTGCAAGACTGCTATCTTTTGAAAGAACTCGTTCCCAAGTTTTATTTTCAAGAATTTTATCAGCTTTATGTCTACTATTTAAAGCATTTGCTTTGGAAAAAGCAATGCCGTGATTTTTACCTGCAGCCTCTAATAAATTTATTCCTTTGTTACCGCATTCTAAAAGTTTTTGTAATTTTGTTCCGGGTCCACAAAACTGGTATCCAGGAAGATGTAGTTCAACAGGTAGATAGTTTATTATTCTATTCACTAAACCTTTTCCAACGACTGGTTTCTTATAACTAAACGTTTTGCTATAATGTATAAGCATCTTATTTTATTTTTCTTCTATAATAAAAGTAACATTTATGAAATGTAATTAGTAATTTGTTATGAGAATGCGATTAGTAAAATGTTGTGATTCGCAATATTTATGCTTCAACGAACATCAGATAAAATAAAAAATAAAACATAGATCCCTCTTACCAAGTTCTATTCGTGCTCTAATAGTTGGACCATCAAATTGTGGAAGGACTAATATTAGGATTAGCTTGCTAGAAAGTCCTAATGGACTCAAGTTTGAAAACATCTATTTATACTCATAATCTCTTTATTAACCAAAATATGAATGCTTGAAGAGATTAATTTCAGCAATTAAAGGGATGGGATATTAGACATTTACAGATAATGAAACAGTTACTCCTCCTGACGAAGCGAAAACAAGTTCAATTATGATCTTTGATGATGATGCATGCGACAAGCAAAATAATATACGAGCATGTTTTTGTATGGGACGACATAAAGATGTTGATTCATTCTACTTGTGTCAAACTTATACTGGAATTCCCAAGAACTTAATAAGAGACAATGCAAATGTGATTATAATGTTTAAAAAAGATGAGACGAATATGAAGCACGTTTATAGCGATCATGTTGCCAGCGGCCTGAGTTATGAAAAGTTTCATGCAATTTGTCGAGAGTGTTGGAAAGATAAATATGGATTTTTGATGATAAGCAAATATAATGAATTAAACAATGGTCGCTATGGAAAGCAATTCGATTATTTTATAACAATATAAATTACTCTACATAAAAGTAAAATATTAGTACTTAATTTGGCTTTGCACATAATACATCTACTTATTACGTGAAGTATTTACCGTACCTGATCTGATAGCTGATCTGTTACGTGATCTTATAGCTGATCTAATACCTGATCTGATAGTGATACCTGATCTGATAGCTGATACCTAATCTGGTGCTTAATAGTTGAAAATGGATGAAGAAGTTCTAAAAGAGCTAATAAAGACAAGAAATGTTTTAAAGAAAAAATTTCGTAGTATAAAAATTGATGAAGCAGATACACATGAGCAATTCAAAGATACATTTAAACCAATAATAGAACCATTAACAGAATTTGTAAACAGTTCTAAAAATAATAAAAAAAAGAAGTACTAAAATAGAAATAGATGAATTTAAAACAAAAGTTTACAAAAATTCTAACTTTCCATTCCACGAAAAATCAGTTAAGTTAGAGACAAGTACTCCAAAGAAACTTGTTGAAGAAACGTTATGCAATAAAAATATTTCACTTAGTAATCGAAACGCAAATAAGGTTGATAATGTTGATACTGATGATGATGACAACGATGATTTTTACTCTCAATCGGAAACTCTAGACAATTCAGATATTAATAAGAGTTACACTGACCTAGCACTCTTGGAAAGCAGAAACGAATTAGATACTCTCTACGGGCCACATAAAGATTTTAATAATGAATGGAAGTTTGGTAATAGTAGTATTAAACTTACTGAAGATAAAATAGTGATTGGAAATCTAATTTGGGCATTTACACCAGGTTTATTTTCTTAACTGTTTCACAAAACACCAAAATATTACGAAAAACATGAATTAGATATATATAAAAAAAATTAAGGAAGCACAAATGCATACAAAAGAGAATATAAACCTGATGGACAAATCAAAGGAACAAGAGCATATAAATATAAGCATATTATCAGTATTAAGAAAGAAAGTGAAAAGAAAGTCCTTACAAGGGTGAGGGTTTTATGTAACTAAACACATACAAACCTAACTATATATAGTGGGGCGATCCTAATGAGTTAATAGATCGCCTTAGGCTATTGCTGGCATCACAAGCTGCAGATCATACTAACCACAATAACGGAATTGTCTCAATTACCGAAGAATTATATGAAGCAAACATTATAGAATAATATTTATCTGCATAAATCATGTCCATCGATAAGTTCGGGCACTATCTTAGTGATACAAGTGGTACTGTTTTTGTGAAAAATATTGCTAAGCTGCTGGGCTTTGTTATGGATACAACTAATAACATTGACGTTCAAAACAAAAGAATAAAAAATGTGGCAAAAGCTTTGGAGGAAAACGACGTTGTTAATAAATTGTTTCTGCAAAGTCAAATTCAAGAGGTTCGAGATGAAATCAACATGAGCTTAAGTCAAAAACTCAATGAAATTCAGAAAAATAAATTTCAAGTATGAAACTATTTTTCGAAAAACAAATTAGAAAGATAAATGAGTTAATTTATGGGTATGCAAGTCACACTGAACTCAACTTATCCCGTAAAATTCAAAATACGTTAAATAATGACTTCAAAAAGAAATTTAGTAAGTGAACTGCATAAGCAAGCACGAAAAAAATTTCCACTTCGAAAGGAATAGATGATCTTTGGCTAGCTGATTTAGTTGAAACGGGGAACTACAGACAATACAGATTATCGATTTTTGCTGACTGTAATTAATACATTTTCAAAATTTGCCTGGGCAGTACCCTTGAAAAGAAAAACTGCATTGGAAACAAGCCAGGCTATACAGAATATTTTTCAACTGGGACAAATACCAAAATACTTGCAAACAGACGACAGAAAAGAGTTTTTCAATAAACACCTTGGAAAATTGATGAATAAATACAACATTAATCACTACTCAACATATAGCAGAATGAAAGCATCAATAGTAGAACGATTTACTAGAACATTAAAAGGAATGATGTGGAAAGAGTTTAGCTTTAATGGGTCTTATAACTGGGTCGACATTTACAAAGACTTGATTAATACATGTAATAGAAAAATTCATAGTACCATCAAAATGCCACCGATTCAAGTTAACTCTACAAACGAGAAAAAATTATTAAATACGATATTAAACCGTTTAAAACTCTTTAAATTATCACGTGCGCATAAGTAAATATAAACATGTTTTTGGAAAAGGATATACACCAAATTGGACCACAGAAATTTTCACTATTAAAAGAGTTCAAAGTACATATCCAGCTACATATGTATTTACATATTAGAAGACTATCGTGGTAATACTATTAAAGGTGGATTCTATGATGAAGAACTTTCAAAAACTAGATATCTAAATACATATCTAGTTGAAAAAGTTCTTAAAACTAAAGTAGAGAAGGCACAGATGTTAAATGGTTAGGATTTACTAATCAACATAATTCTTGGATTAATAAAAATGAAATATTGTAGTTAAGTTTATATGTGAGTCCTTATTTGTATCTAATATATTAAATATTTGTAAATAATATATTAAATATAATTATATATAAATTCTTTTTATACAAAGTGCTGTGTTTAATTTCACTTATTTGTAATCAGACAAGCATAATGTCAATAACACTTACTCTTAGCTCAAACTCATCTCAGTTGTCTGCTAATTACTTTCCTCCTATTTGTTTGGATGGTGAATATGAATGTGCTCTAACTGATTTTGATTCATATAAAAGCAATCCTAATGTAGATGATTATAACAATATATTTCATATTGCTAAATATGTAATTAAAAAACCAATAGCATCTTATGAATTGAATGATATAGGATTATATTAAATATCACTATAAGCAGTATTGTCCGGAAAATAAAATTGATATAGGAGCTAATAACAACACAATGCTCTAAGGATCCCATATACTTTAACAAGGATGACACAATTGGAAAACTTTTAGGATTTAATAAGAAAATTCTAGCTCCTAACCAAGACCATTACTCAGATCTTCCAGTCAATATTTTCATTGTGAATATTTTGCGTGTTGAATGTAGTATAGTCGTTGACACATATACGAATAACTCACAAGCACACACATTACATGAATTAGCGATCAATGCTCCCCCAGGTTATAAAATTGTGGAGATTCCTCGAAATCTTATATATTTGCAGCGTTGTCAACTTGGTGCCTTTCACACCATTTTAGGTGCTTTTTGAAATTTTTTGTACGAAAAATTCTTTAGTTGGTGCGTGGTGCGCTTTTTTAAAATTTCGGTGCGTTTTTTAATTTCTGGTGGCACCAACGCCAAATTAACACAACAATGGGTTAAAACCGGAAAATTCTTGTTGTGAAACTTACCAACTTCCTGATAGTGTTAATTACCATATTAATACTAATGATGTTTACAAAATATCACAATTTGAAATGAAATCTGTTTTATTGCCCAATGATAACAATAATGATGGAAATATTAGCTTTTTTATTTGGAATAATTAGTTTTTGGCCTCTTTTTAAAAAGTTTTAAACCGAATTTATAAAATTAATATACAAAAATGTATCATCTTGTACAAATGAATTCCAAGATATGTATGTGCCCTTCATTATGAAAGTTGTATGTCTTCTATTTCTTTGGTCGAGATATTTAGTAGATTACATTGGAAACAATCCAGAAATAATTTTTTTTATTATGCAACAGTTTAATTTAGAGTTTTACTAGTCTGATCAAAATGTACTATATCGAATCAAAAATGGTATGACCTAGACCACTTTCATATGTACACTATGTATGTACGAATTTGTTTATTTTTTATTTTTGTTTTTTAATTATGTAATTACATATATTGTAAAAAGCTGTTTATTTTTATTGTTATATTTTTAATATGGATATATTAAACTTCTGATAAAAAAATAAAAATATTTCAATAAAATGATAAATAAAGAACTTTTATTAGTTTTGAATCCTTTCTATTAATCGTGGATCTCTTTAAAAAGTTTTGTACAGAATTTATGAAATTAAAAAAAATTATTATCTATGTAATAAAAATGAATATAAACAAATTTGCTAACTGTCTCTTCCACTATTTCAAAAGAAGGTCTTCATGCGCATTCTAAGCGAAAGAAAACTGATTTTCATTTCTTTATCTTACCTCTGTAAGACGTAAGTGTTTTCATACAAATTTTGAAACCACTAGTTCGAATGAATTGTCAACAAAGCGAACACCATGTCAAAATCAAGCACTTGCTATTTTGCTTTCGACTAGCAATATTTATTTGCAAACAACCAGATAAAATTTATGAAATTAATATGTTATCATTTTATTATTTTTTTTATTCAAATTAGATGAATTTATTTTTTATTTGTAGGAAATACTGATAAAATATTCATCAAAATGTTGTTGGGCATTTTTGTTTTGGTTATTGTTTTATATTCATTGTACAAAGTACTCGCACATTTCCAACATAATGAATGTAGTTTCAAAGCAAAACAGTAATAACATGCTGTTGCTGCGAGTTAAGATGTCGTATCTTATATACAACAACAAAATTATATTATATTTACAAACGTAATTACAAGACATAGACAGAAGTACAAAGTCCAGCATTGAATCATAACTGATAACAATATATACTTTAAGGAAAATATCTAATTTTGTAGACAGTAAGTAAACAATTAGGAATAATAATACCCAAACACATGTGCCAACTGATAACAATATATACTTTAAGAAAAATATCTAATTTTGTAAACAGTAAGTAAGCAATTAGGAATAATAATACCCAAACACATGTGCTAACTGATAACAATATCTACTTTAAGACAAATACCTAATTATAAATAAACACATTTTTGTAACAAAGAATCATTACTAACCGAAGGGTTACTAATACATAAATAAACACTCTTAAAGATAAGAATATGATAAGTACAAGTAGTATAAATAGTCCTTAAGAAACATTTAGTAGTTCAGTAGTTTTTAAGAAAATATACCGAATAAAGACGAACGCTTGTCGTTCAAAAAAAAGATATTTTTATTTTCTTTTTTTTTGCTCAAGAAAGGTGTAAGAACCTTAACTGGCGATCCAGCCAGGAGACTAACATATTGTTATTCTCCGAAAAGCAAATCTGGGAAAGCTATCCCTAATAAGGACCACAAAATAACAAACACTGACTCTTGGAAAGGACCCAAAGACTCTAGTGAAACACAACTTAGGCAAAGGAAGGTCTAACTTGTGAACTCTGACTACGATAAAGAAAATTCGAGCTCTAGAAAAAATAGAGAAGACTAAAATACTTATGTCGAAGAGAAGGCAAGCTCATTTCGATAACAACAGAATAAAATTGGAAAAGGAACCAACGACTAATCAACTAAACAGTATGGAAGCACTAACACAACAAATTGCACTAATGCAATTGACCATAGAAAACTTGGTCTCAAAGAACCAGCAACTCGAAAATAAAGTGAGTCAACTGCCAACAAATCCTCTGGCTCCAGTCGCAATACAACCTCTGCATCCCATTGGTATGACGTATAACGCACCGGGTGAAATAAACTTGGATATATTCAAAGCACTGCCTGAATTCACGGGTAACCAGTTTGAATACAGATCATGGAGGGGAGATGTGTGTAGACTGATGGATTATATTAAGCAGCACGAGGCATCAAACAGATATTGTGAGGCACTATCTATTGTAAGGACAAAAATTAGAGGTCCAGCCTCAGACGTCTTAATTAACCACAATACTATATTTAACTGGGAGGCCATAAAAAATCGTCTGGATTATACGTATGCAGACCAACGACCACTCTATGTTTTACAAGACGAACTAAGAAGAATAACACAAGGGAACAAAACCCTTTCGCAATATCATGATGATATAAACAAATCATTAACATTAATAACATCAAAGTTGTCAATGTCTGGTTATCCAGACACTACAGTTGAAATAATGATGAACGAAGCTGTTCAGGAAGCAGTTAGAGTATTTAAGGATGGAATAAAAAACTCTTATATAAGATCCACTCTATATGGTAATCAAATTAAAGATTTAGAACATGCATATGCAATCGCAAGGACAATTGAGTATGATAACGAACACAGGCGACTAAATCTAAGTTATGAAGAACCTAGGCAGGAAGGATATTCTCATCCAAAGGATCAACCTAGACAAGAATTTCAAAGGCGTCCGAATATGACAATATTCAAACAACATGAACATCATCATCAACAGAATTATACTCGTCCAGAACCAATGGATATATCATCAGGAAATACTCGACAGTTTGTATCAAAACCTTGGATCAACAACAGATCAACACAACAACAACGATATAACCATCAACAATCGAGCTTAAACCAACAATGTACTTACAACTCCAATATAGCTAAAAGGCAACGAGAACCCAGTGGCAACTATCAGCAACGAAAAACTATGAGAACGAACAACCTATGCATGGAAGATGACAAAGATGACATGTATGTAGAAATCGGAAACTCATCAAATTATGTAAGTAATAAAGGAAAAAATCCTTTTAAGCATTTAAACTAAGATACGGGTTGCCTTGTCTCACCTTGTCAGATGGTAGTAGAGACTATCTTGTACTAGTTGACACAGGCCCAACCCATAATTATGTAAATTCAAATATTAAGTTAGGCGAATCAGAAAATTTAAAAGAAAATCTTAAGGTTTATTCAATTCACGGTACATCCATTTTGAAAAAGAAACAAGCTGTTAAAATATTTAACAAAGTATTAGATTCTTATGAAACAAATGAATTAAAAGATTTTGATATATTATTGGGTTACAAAGGATTAAGGACATTAAAAGGAAAAATAGATTTAGATAAAATGATACTTAAATTAGGGGCAGAAGAAACAGTTAAACTTAATTATTTAGTTAATGAAAAATATGAAAATTATAGAAGAAGAATAGATGAGTTAATGGAAGAAAACAATGGCATTGGGCCATTACCTTTTACAAATCTGCTAAAGGCGACAATTAGAACTGTGACAGAAGATCCCATTTATACAAAACAGTACCCATACCCAATAGCTGAAAATGAATTTGTCAATAAGGTAGTTAAAAGATTACTTGATGAGGGTATCATTTCAAAAAGTAATAGCCCTTTTAACTCACCGATTTGGACAGTCCCTAAAAAAGGTTTAGACGAATCTGGTCAACCCAAGCGTAGAATGGTCGTAGACTTTCAAAAGCTAAATAAAAACACAATTGCAGACAGATATCCTATACCAGATATTACTACAGTACTGCAAAATTTAGGACAGGCTTCACTATTTACGACACTTGATTTGGAATCAGGATTCCATCAAATAAAAATTAAAGACTCTGATCAGGAAAAGACAGCTTTCTCTATATTAGGTGGACATTATGAATACAAAAGAATGCCTTTCGGTTTAAAAAATGCACCTGCCATTTTTCAAAGATGCGTAGATGAAATATATCGCGATTACATTGGAAAATTTGCCTATGTCTATATTGATGACGTTTTAATATATTCATCATCGGCTGATGAGCATATGAAACATATTGAAATTATCTTCGAAGCCCTAAATAAAGCAACTTTAAGAATATCCAGGGAGAAAAGTAAGTTTTTTCAAACAGAAGTAGAATACTTAGGACATGTAATTAAGCATGGAAAGATCTCAACAAATCCGGAAAAAATCGTAGCAATAGATAAGCTGCCCATTCCACAAAACTTAAAGGAACTTAGAGGTTTTCTAGGAATGACAGGTTACTACCGTAAGTTTGTAAGGAACTATGCAACAATAGCTAAGCCACTTACTGTTCATTTAAGAGGAGAAAATGGCAATGTTACAAAAAATCAAAGCAAAAATACTATAATAAAATTAGACCAACCACCCATAGATGCGTTCAATAAACTAAAAAATTGTTTGAAGTAACAAGTGGAACTTCAATAACCCAGAGCTGATAAACCATTTGAACTCACTACAGATGCATCAAACGTAGCTTTGGGTGCAGTATTAACGCAACTAGGTAAACCAATTGCTTTTATCAGCAGAACCTTGACAAGTACTGAGGAAAATTACAGTACTAACGAAAAGGAATTATTGGCCATAATTTGGGCATTACAAAAATTCAGAAACTACGTTTACGGAAGTCCAGACTTAACAATATATACTGACCATCAGTCACTAACATTTTCCGTTTCGGACAGAAATCCGAACACAAAGCTAAAACGGTGGAAAAACATAATAGAAGAGTATGTTGCTAAACTTCAATATAAACCAGGTAAAGAAAATGTTGTAGCTGATGCATTATCAAGACAGGTTATTAATGTACTAAGCACTACATCAGAAGATACAATACATTCAGCAGAATCATCAGCAGAAAATATTTTTAAACCCGTTAATACTCCACTTAACGCATACGGTGTACAAATTGAATTAGTACCAAATAAACATATTGACGAAGTTAGAACTCGTACAGTCTTCCCAAAAAGAGTCAGACACACAGTAAATTACACCAATGAACAGGAATTAATTAAACAATTAAAAAAGATAATCGTACCCAACCGAGCTACAGCCATACATACAACAGCCGAAACTTTATATTTAGTCGGCCCCATACTAAAAAATAGTTTCATAAATATACAATTTGTTTACACACCGATTAAATTAAAAGACATAATTGATAAACAACAGGAAAATAATATCGTCGAATTCACTCACAACCGCGCACACAGAGGTTATAAAAATAATATCAAGGAAATTTTGGAAACTAGTTACTGGCCTGATATGGCAAGACATTGCAAAGCATTTAGCAAGAAATGTTCACCATGCTTGTTCGGTAAATATGAGAGACGTCCAACAAAAGAATCTTTGAGAGATGCCACAATACCAACGGAACCTAACCAACTCATACATATGGATATATACTATAATGAAAATAAAACATATATTTGTGCTATAGATAAATTTTCTAAATATGTCGTAGTAAGACAAGTCTCCGATAAGACTCGTATGGATGAAAAGATAGAGGAAATAATAGTAAACAATTATCCAAGCTGTACACGACTCATGACAGACAATGAGCCATGTTTGAACACACCAGATAAACACACCCATATATAGATCATCAGCAAACGGCCAAATAGAGAGAGAACATGGGACGATAACAGAACTATCAAGAATACTAAAGATACAAAATGAGACAAGCTCAACTGAGGAATTATTTAAAGCAGTTAAAGAGCTGAACAATACTATACATTCAGTCACTCAACACAAACCAAGCGAGGTACACTTTGGTAGTATCCAATACGATAAAGGAAAAATTTATAAACGCATCAAGGAAGCATCAAACAAAGTCTTAGAAAGACTAAACCAAGGAACTAAACATAGGACATTTACAAAAGGGGAACAAATACTCGTCAGTATTAAGAACTTAAGAAAGAAAGGCGACACTAAGTATAAAAAACATATTGTTGAAGAAGATCGCGTGGACACGGTCCTCACAAAGAGGGGAGTTATTGTACACAAGAACAACATTAAGAATTATACGATTAAAAAAGAAAATGAATTACCAGACGTTACTCGTGGTGGTAATATTCGCCGTCCAAGAAGCAATATCAAAAGTGCAAGTAAGAGATGTGAAGGATCAGAAGTTAGTTCTGACACAAACTGACGACGTATATCTATTCGAAGAAACAACGTTTTTATTCCATATTACGAATCTCACAAAAATACTTACCCCATACGAATCAATTTTTAAAAAACAAGACACATTTAAAACGGAAGAACTAACCTGGTTGAGGAAGATTGAAACATTAGCAGACCAGTTGAATGAACATGGAATAACTGAAGAGTTTAAAAAAATCGAAAAACAAGAAAACGTGACGTTCTATAGAATATTCAAGCGCTCAATAAACTTTTTGGGATCAGCACTCAAGTTCATCACAGGTGACCCAGACCATTATGACTTAATTGCGATTGAAGAGAAAATAAATCAACTTATTAACAACAATGAAATACAACACCAAATGAACTCACGCTTCGAAAAACTTATTGAATCACTTGGTGCAAGGAAAGTTGAGAACCATCTTATTATACAACAACTTCATGATCAGTTACTACTCTTGGTAAGAACTATAAACGCCGCAAAAAATAATCAGTATCTTTCAGAAGCAATCGACTTGAACGATGTTAAGGAAATTATAAATAAAGAACGGGCATCAATACCAATAATAAATATACTAGAGTATTCTACAATTCACATAGCAAGATCTAATGAGTTAATTATTGCCATTTATAAATACCCAATTGTAACAAAGCTTTGCAAATTTTTTAAGATAACGCCACTCAGCTTTAAACACGGGAAGGTAATCACAGATAAAAGTATAGCACAGTGCGGCATTAACTACGTCAGAACAAAATATTGCAAAAATTATTTAGGAGAAAATATATGTCAGATCAACAAAACTCAAAACAAAACAATACCACTACTTGAGAATAGGAGCACCAAATGTTCAGTAATTCAGGAATATAATGAAAACTTGTTAGAAATAGATGAAGGACACATATTAATTGATGGAAATCATACGGTTGAAAATAAATCAATGACAGGTACATTTCTAGTTTCTTTCACAGACCTAGTTAACATTGATGGAACAACATATAGAAATCTTCATGATAGATTAATTGAGGCTATACATACCAAACACAACGAAAACTTTGAAATAGCGAAAATAATACAATCAGACAAGGAAAATGCATTCACTAACATAGACTCATTACAGAGATTTCTTATACCATATGAAGAACATCCCTTCAGAACAGTTTCTTACTCTTTGCTTATAATAGCAACCACAATAGGTATAATTATATGAGGACTGAAAACATTTAAATACATTATTGCTTATAGACAAACCAAACAAACAGAAGCTTACAACGTCTATTATAAATCAGTTTTAGAAAAAGCTAGGAAAGAGCGGGACGCTATTGTTTAAGAAGGAGGAGAGTTAAGATGCCGTATCTTATATACAACAACAAAATTATATTATATTTACAAACGTAATTACAAGACATAGACAGACGTACAAAATCCAGCATTGAATCATAACTGATAACAATATATACTTTAAGGAAAATATCTAATTTTGTAGACAGTAAGTAAACAATTAGGAATAATAATACTCAAACACATGTGCTAACTGATAACAATATATACTTTAAGAAAAATATCTAATTTTGTAAACAGTAAGTAAGCAATTAGGAATAATAATACCCAAACACATGTGCTAACTGACAACAATATCTACTTTAAGAAAAATACCTAATTATAAATAAACACATTTTTGTAACAAAGAATCATTACTAACCGAAGGGTTACTAATACATAAATAAACACTCTTAAAGATAAGAATATGATAAGTACAAGTAGTATAAATAGTCCTTAAGAAACATTTAGTAGTTCAGTAGTTTTTAAGAAAATATACCGAATAAAGACGAACGCTTGTCGTTCAAAAAAAAGATATTTTTATTTTCTTTTTTTTACTCAAGAAAGGTGTAAGAACCTTAACTTGCGCGACTATTTTGTTGAATTCTTTCTCATTGTTCAATATGGTTGTATTTATTTTCATGTAAATGTGAGTAAATTTACAAAAATCGCTAGAACTACTTGAAATTTACAAATTGTCACTACAGGCAACTCCCGGTATAACGAACGATATAATGTCAGACCCATTCGTTACACCGAAAAATTCGTTATAACGCAAAGTTTTTTTCAGGTGTTATTTTAACTATTATTATTGTAGACAAGATACAATACAATTAAAAGAATGAAGGCAATTGTTTTTAAGTAAGCAACCAAATAGAAATTAACGGTATCACATTTTTTTGCATTTACATTACAGCTTTAGATTATGTTTAATATATTTTTTTGCCGTTCGTTATAGAGAACACATTTATCAAAACATTCGCTTTATAAAGTAGAACTAAATGCTAGAAATATATTCTTAGCAAGTTTTTGTTTTTTATTTTGTCATTTTTTCTTTATCATTCGCTACATAAGGCTGTTAATGTAAAAAATTTGGACGTTCGTTAAATCGAGATTCGTTATACAGAGATTTGCCTGTACTTTGATTTATAAACACGTGAAAAACAAACAAACGTAACAAACGTAATCATAAGCAAAAGAAAACTGACAACATAATGGAATGAAAATTTATTAAAGTTCGAGCGACTAGTTTGCTTTCGCAAAGGTTTTCTTTCGACATAGTGGAAGAGGCAGTAAGTTTTTTTATGCTTTATTTTTTTAACGCTGAACTGTAAAATCCTGTTTTAAAAAATAATATACTTTTATGCAAAATTAATTCAATAAAGATTTTAAACTAAAAAAAGAAATTCTAAGATTGTTGCGTTTTTTTTTTTTTTTTTTTTTTGTAAATGGCGTGTTTTTTCTCCATTTTGGTGCGGTTTGAAATTTAAAAGTTGACAACGCTGTCTATTTGCCAGTTAACTGCCTAGAGATAAGTTCTCTATGCGTAGTTGATCAGAACGGTGATTTAATTAATTTCCGAGGAGAAGAAATTAAAATACGAATACATTTGGGATCTAGCAAATAATAATAATATATGACGTCAACAAATCTAAGAATAAAATTGGATACACTTATAAAACACTCTTGCAAACCAAACCACGATTAAAGAGATCATTACACAAAAAACATTTGACACTAGAAAATAAAAACTTTTTGAAGTCACTCAATTTAAAGTTGACAAAGAAATGAGTTACACTGCAATTACACATGCCACTAGTGGCATGCCAGTGTTATGTACGTATTATCAACGAAAAATTGTTCGAAAAAGTCGAATCTCTTGCCATTTGCTTTGCTGTTTACACATGCCATTGCAACTTCATTTTAAAAATGTCGTCGAAGCGAGCTGGCTCAGTCTCGCATCCATTTTTACTTTTCATTTTGTTTATAGAATAGAGTTACTTAGTACGTCACAAAGGCACACTCTTGAGGAAACTGTTAACACTTATTATCCCGGCGTCATGCAGGTTGGGTCATTATGACCCATATTCTCTTAAATAGCTGTGTAAATTTTTTTAACGTTTTGCGACGTTGGCAAATTTCTCAGTAGTGGAGCATATCGTTTTTGCATGTTGTTTATTATTCCGTTTCAGTTGATAATTGAACGGGAGTAGAGATAGTTGACCGTCAACTAAGAAAAGGTAAATATTACCCAACCTATCCGTCGGTGTAGTGAGATTTCACCAATTTAAAAAAAAATCTATTTAGTGTATTAAGCTCTGATTTCAGTTTTTTGCTAAAATGGACCGCGAAGAACGTGAGCGTTAGAGAATACTCTCTTTCTTAGAAGAAAGCTATTCAGAAGAAAGCGATTCTGCAGATTCAGATTCAAGCGTAGAGGAGAATCATACTAGTGTGCGCAGTGAAGGAAGTAATACAGAGGAAGAAGTTTCAGAATATGATAGTGATGATATACCTCTTAATTTGTTGCGGCAGGAAATACTACAAACCGAAATTTATGTAAGCTCTCAAAACTTGACACACCTGCACAGAATGCAAAAACTTTATTTTCTCTGAACATATAGCTCCTTATTGCAACGAATGCTCAAACTCCTTGCAGAGAGATAAAGAAAATTACACTTTTTAATATATAATTAACACCCATGTGATGAATTTAGCAATTATTTTTTGTTTTGTTTTCTTAGATTTTAAGTTTATTGCATACGACTGAAGTTCCTTATATTTTTAAGTTCGTTTATTGTTTTTTTTTTAAATTAAAAAATTGAAAACAGTTTAAATATTTTTTTTTTTTGCATATAACAAATAGCTAAATCAGTCATGTATATATTGCTTACAGATACGTTTATCAAATTTTAAAAATTATGCAAAATGCAATGTCAAAAAAACTAGGGTTATATTTACGCACCTGACTGTCGGTGTTTCTTTTATCACGCGCCCGACCCCGGGTTATTATTATTATTTTAATAATATTAGTGCTTTACAATTAACAAACTTCAGTTTTTCACACAGAAAATAAGTAATAAATCATAATAAAACATTTAACAAGCTTAAATATTTATTTAACTTTCACAGTAATCCAATAAATTTACATCAAATGTTTAACAGGGTAACACTTTTCTTCGTTTTGACATTCAGTGGCATGCAACTGCCAAATTTTCACTGGCATGCAAATTTTGCTGCCACTGGGGCTGCCATTGCGAAAATTTTGAGTGTGTTAGTGAAAAATCGTGAGTGTATTGAGTTTTTCGAAATGGCATGTCACTATAGTGGCATGTGTAAATGGTATGTTACATACTAGATGTTCTTAAAAAACCTCAATCAGACGAGAGCATAATTAAAAAGGACTATCACACATATACACAGTATCTACAATCCTTCAACAATAATTATGAGATTAAAAATTTCAATACAAAATCAAGACGTATATGTGCTACCTAGCGAAAGCTACATACATGTTGAGGGAAGTGTAGTAGATGATAATAACAGCAAAATATCTGCCTTTTTATACCCTTTACCAAAAAAATGGTAAAAGGGTATATATAGGTTTGTCATTCCGTTTGTAATTTCCAGAATATTAATAAGCGAGCCATAAAGTATATATATTCTGGATCTTTATGCATAGGGAAGACGAATAAGCGTTGTCCGTCTGTCCGTCTGTCTGTACGTGAAATCGGTTTTCCGAAGCTCCCAGAAAGGCTAGAGACTTCATTCTTGGACTGGTGGGTCAGAAATGGTCGAAATAAGATTGGTATTGAAAATCAGCAAAATCGAGCAGACGGTTTCAGAGCTGGGAGACTTAAACTTCATTTTGCCATACAAAATAACTACCGAAAACTAGTTTTTAATAATTTTTAATTAAATAAACTTATTTTATACTTCAGTATGAATAAAATTGGCATTTCTAACTAAAAAAATTAAAAAGACGTTTCCAGGGTTGGAAAAACTTCACTTTTTTTGTTATGCAAAAGTAACTTACTAAAACAAATTTTTCCTTTTTTTTTCTATAAACTAAACATATGTAATGTTCTTAAAATAAGAAGATTGATGTAAGAAATCAGGAAAACAAATAGGATGATTCCAGGGTTGGAAAACCTACGATTTTTGTGATATATACAATTAACTACCGTAAACTAATTTTTTAATTATTTTATACTTCACCACGAATAAAATTGGTATTTCAAATAAAAAAAAAAAATTAAAAAATTTAAAAAGACGTTTCCAGGGTTGGAAAACTTTAACTTTTCTTCTATACAAAAGTAACTTACTAAAACAAATTTTTCCTTTTCTTTATAAATTAAACATATCTTATATTCTTAAAAAAAAGATTGGTGTAAGAAATCAGAAAAATCAAAAAGGATGATTCTAGGGTTGGGAAACTGAAACTTTTTGTGATATAAAAAATTAACTACCGAAAATTAATTTTTATTTTTTTTATTAAATGAACTTATTTTATACTTTAGTACGAATAAAATTGGTATTTAAAATTAAAAATTAACCTTTTAAAATTAAAAAGATGTTTCCAGGGTTGGAAAACTTTAACTTTTTTTATACAAAAGTAACTTACTAAAGCAAATTTTTCCTTTTTCTCTATAAATTAAAGATATCTTATATTCTTAAAAGAAATAGATTGGTGTAAGAAATCAGAAAAATAAAAAGGATGATTCCAAGGTTGGGAAACTTACTCTTTAAGTGATACAAAAAATTAACTACCGAAAACTAATTTTATAATAATAAGTAAAATATTAATTTGGGATTATTAGTGCGTTTAAAAATCTTAAACTAATTTTAATTTTTTTTAAATAAATAAAATTATTTTATACTATAGTACGAATTAAATTGGTATTTCAATTTAAAAAAGTTTAAAACACGTTTCCAGGGTTGGAAAACCTTTTTTATAGGAAAGTAACTTACTAAAGCCAATTTTCCCTTTTTCTCTATAAATTAAAGATATCTTATATTCCTAAAAGAAAGATATTAGTATAAGAAATCAGAAAAATCAAAAAGTTTGATTTCAGGTTTTGAAAACCCACACTTTTTGTGATATAAAAAATTAGCTACCGAAAACTAATTTTTATTTTTTTTTATAAAATAAACTTATTTTATACTTCAGTACGAATGAATTTGGTATTTCAAAATAAAAAAAATTAAAACGACGTTTCTTCCAGGGTTGGAAAACCTTATTTTTTATACAAAAGTAACTTACTAAAACAAATTTTTTTTTACTATAAATTAAACATATCTTATATTCTTATAAAAAAGATGGTGTAAGAAATCAAAGAGAAATCGAAAAGGAGGATTCCAGGGTTGGGAAACTTACACTCTGTGATATATAAAATTAACTACCGAAAACTAATTTTTATCTATTTTTATTAAATAAACTTATTTTATGCTTGATAACGAATAAAATTGGTATTTCAAATAAAAAAAAACAATTAAAAAAATTAAAAAGACGATTTCAGGGTTGGAAAACTTTATTTTTTTTGGACCTAAAACAAATTTTTCCTTTTTTTATAAATTAAACATTTCTTAAATTCTTAAAAGAAAGAGATTGGTGTAAGAAATCAGAAAATCAAAAAGGATGAGTTCACGGTTGGGACACTTACACTTTTTTGATATATAAAAGTAACTAAGTCTAATTAATTTTTATCTTTTGCTTTATAAATTATATATATTTTACGTTTTGGAAAGAAAAGTTGGGTATAGAAAATTATAAAAATAAAAACCACAACTCCAGAGCTGGAAACTATGATTTTTTTCTGGACATTAAAGTAACTAAATAAAACATTTTTTTTTAAATTTCCTTTTTTCACCTAACACACGTTCTATATTTTTTAAAGAACTTATATATATAAGTAGTAGTATAAGTATAGTACAAGTAGTCAGAAAAATCTGAAATTATGATTCTAGGGTTTGAAAATTATTATTTTTTCTTTGTACATAAAAGTAACAATGTGCTCATGTGTGTATCTCTATACTACATAAACGCACTTTGGTAAAGGGTATATAAGATTCGGCACAGGCGAATATAGAACTTTACTTGTTAAATCTAAAATTAAAAAATAACTTTGTGGTACATCTCTTTGACGAAATTCGATATGAACTTAATGGCATAGAAATTGATGATACAAGAGCTTGAGCGATTGCAAGCACCCTGAAAAATTTTTTTTCTTTGTCACCAGCGGCTTGTATAATGCTGGATGGAACAAAATCGATGATTTGGATATTTCAAATGGACACTTTAAATTCTATGTACCACTGAAACTATTTTTAGGTTTTGCTGAAGACTATAATAAAATTATACTCAGCGGTAAACATGAATTGATTCTCTTACGTAGTAAGAACGATGAAAAACTCGTATACTCAACGGTTTGATAATGAAAAACCATACATACATACACATATATATATATGTACATATGTATGAATTTGTAAAATATACATACATATGCGCGTACAAACATACATTCAAGCGTACAAAAAACTATTTTTATTTAAAAATAATAATAATAAAAATAAAAATAGGTACGTATAATCAAAATAATTATAATGATAATAAAAATATAAATATTTTTTATAATTATAATACCTTGTAATGTAAATATGTATATACAGGTATGAAGCTTAAATTGTTATTTCACTAAATGTCAAAGTCATTACAATGTTTGTAAGTATAAAATAATGATTTGATACCATTTAAATAATTTTGGTACTTTTTCCATGCAATCAAAAATAATGTGAAGATGTTGATTTTTTTATATTGATAAACACCCAGCAAACAAAAAGTCCTGTGTATGTACATACTATAGGGTTGCATTAGTATACTCGTTTGTATAGCCAAAACAAATATACCATGGTATGTACCATATAATTGTAGTGTGAGCGACAGAACTAGTATAAGCGTTATTGTGTGTGCGTGCATTTCCAAATTAAAATACAATTAAAACAAATAACAATTGCTTATTGTATTGCTGCTGAGCAACTGTTTGATCTGTTTTTGCCCAAAAATACATATTGTAATACAAACATATGAAAAAACCATTGTTGAAACAAATACATGACGGACAGATGTATGTGCAGACGTTCGCTATGTTATTTTGTGGCGCAGCCAAGTTACAGAGAGAGAGACAATTTTGCTCTGAGATTAATTACACATGCATGTGATTCATGTACATGTATCATTTACTTACATGTGTATGTGAAATTTTACTTTCATTCATTGATTCATCAAACATGGATTTTTTTTCAACACACCATGTGGTACTTATGTTAAAACCAGTTTTATGTATCTCATTTGTTATAGAAAAACATATAAATACAAACGTGTTTTTCTCATTTGGTCATTGCACAACCATACAATAACTGCTTTAAAAATCAACATTTACAACTAGTAAAAGAAACGCTAGATAACATATTTTTTCATACAAGAACCAAAAAACACGCAAAACTGGTGCAAACAGATGCATCTGTGCAATGCTATAGTACATACATATGTACATATGTATTTCTGTTAAAAAATATACATATGTATATTGTTTGTAAATAAAACTAAATTATTATGAGTAGATACGAACATTAATAAGATAACAAAAATTAAAAATTTTAAAACCCCCCGACTTTTTTCAGAAAAGATGTTATATCTTCGAAACGGCTGGACCGATTTTTTCAAACATAGCTAAGAACCCTCTCGATCAAGTCATCTTTCAAACAAAAAAAAAAAAAACTAAATGAAAATCGGTCCAGCCGTTTGGCCTGTACGTGGACACAGACAGACACACAGATACACAGATATACAGATACACAGACACACAGACACACACTACAAACTTATAACACCCCTTTTTTTAGTCGGGGGTTAAAAAGGTTAAAACGAGAAAGTAAAGATTTTATTGAGGTGCTACTGCAAGCATACACATTCTTGGAAATTAAAGAGCTAAGTCCCTATTTACACTATGCAAGTCTTATTGCTAAGCTGATTAGTTTATTAGGAGAGAGAGACGGGTGGAAAAGAAACGTTGATGTTCCCCTCGTCTCTCTCTCACTGAAACTAATCAGCTTAGCAATAAGACTTGCACAGTGTGATTTGGGACTAAATACTTCGTCTTTCCGATGAAGTTGCTCAAAATCTGTTCTGGTAATGTACAATGACAAATATTACGGTTGAGCGTTACAGCTGCTATTAAAATTATTATAATTGAGTTCATTTAAATAAAATAATAATAATAATTTTCAAAACCTCTAGGCGCATTTTCGTTCTAAAAGGTGTTATTTCAAAAACTCAATTAGTTTTTTCCAACAGGCTAAATCTTGCCATCAAAAGAAAGTAAATTAAAATAGTTTCAGCGAAATTATTAAAAAAATCTTGGATTAATTAAAACATTACTATTTTATATATTATTTACTTATAAGTTCTAATACATACATACATACTCGTGTGTATGTCCGTATACATATGTATGTAAATTTCAATCAAAATGAATTTCATGAATTTAAATATTATACGTATATGAACTTTCGCGTTTGATTTCAAATAACTCGCAATTTAAAATCAAAAATGCGTATTTGCTGGGCACAATGCAATTAGTATGTATGTGTGTGTGCACTTTTTGTGTGTCGAAAACACATGACATTTTTAAGTATTCTATAAGCGATCAAACGTTTACATTTACATTACATTTACATTTACCTTACATCTGCGATTTCTACAGTCGGGTAACGGAGCCTTTAGAGTCAATATGATGTTTCCATGTAAGCATTCGATCAAGGTGTATACTAGGGCATAACATTGAGTGTATTTGAAATTAAGTACATTTGCTTTTTTAAACATTCTCCGCGTAACTCAAATGCAAATGATGGACAAAGCAAGCTAATGCAAAGAAAAAAAAAACAAATACAAAATTTTACTCTGTTTATACGTCCCAAGAATTTATATTACTCAAACTTGTAAAACATAAATAAAGTAAAGCAAAACAAAATTTTGCTGGTACACTCTAAGTGTTATCGAATATACTTAAAGTATTTGTTTTTCTCAACTATGTACATATGTATATACATATGTATGTACATATGTATTATTATTTTATTTAACCGTTAAATTTTTAATTATTTTATTTTTTCATTATATTAATTTTTAATTACAACTCTTTCTCTTTTTAGAGTCCCGTATACCAAAGGTGAAAAGGAACCCTATTGTTTTCGCTACGCTGTCCGCCTGTCCGTCACACGGTATTTTCTCAGGAACCGTAAGAGCTACGGACCTGAAATTTGGACAGAGTATGTAGAACCTTGGCTGCTACAACAACAAATACATGAGAATTAAAAATTAAAGGGTGTTCCAAAACGAGCAACGAAAAATTTTAAAATGCCATGTAATATACATACAATTGTATGAACATATGTATATTGAAACTTGAAATTTGTAAAATTAGTGTATTTTTATACAGACTACAACAATTAACACTAAAATTTAAAAAAAAATTAAATTAAAGGGTGGTCCATCAGTTAATGCAATTTTGACTATGTAATTTTGACAACTTGCTATATCTTGGAAACCGTAAGAGCCAAACACTTGAAAATTTCAAAAACGGTACAACTAAAAAACCGAGAATTATGAAATCGCCAAACCAAAAAAAAAATCGCCAAAAATTAAAAAAAAACGCCAAAACGAAAAAAATCGCCAAAAATTAAAAAAAATTTCTAGCACTAAAATAAATCGCCAAATTCGAAAAAATCGCCAAAATGAAAAAACCCCAAAATGAAAAAAAAACGCAAAAAATCGGAAAAAATCGCCAAAACGTGAAAAAGTCGCCAAAACTAAAAAAAAATTTTATATTTGTGATTTGAACGGGCTAAAGTTCGTATCGCTTTTTAAGCCAAATTACATGTGATAATTATTAATGAACAAATAACACCAAAGTCTGTTGTAAATATTCTGACTAACAACACATAGTTGAACGGAACAGCCAGCCGTTTTCGAAGGCCACTAAACCTTCATCATCAGCGTTCTTTTGTGTTTGGTCCACTGTGTGTGGTGTCAGTTGATGTAGATTTCTGCTTTATATACTTAGCATTTTATTGCAAATGGAATATGTGAATTGTTTTGATTCATCGTATTTCAATTTGCTGAAAGCTTTTTTGTATTGTAAGCTCAATTTTACCATCACTATATTTACAACAGTCTTACCATTGTCGTTTTGTTCTTTTTACTAATTATACACATGTTACTTAATTTGCTTATTTTTTGTTCTACTTAAGACAAACTTTTTTGGTTTGTTACTATTAAGTATATTTTTATTTAATTTTTGCCACAGGTCCATGGCTATTAATTTTTAGTTAATTTTTAATTATTATTCGAATTCCATTTGTTTCTATATTTGTGATTTGAACGGGCTAAAGTTCGTATCGCTTTTTAAGCCAAATTACATGTGATAATTATTAATGAACAAATAACACCAAAGTCTGTTGTAAATATTCTGACTAACAACACAACGGCTGACTGTTCCGTTCAACTATTTAATTTTAATTTGTATGGGTATAGCCCCGCCCTCATGGTTAAAATATCCGAGTTTTCAGATTTTTGTAGTTCATTGCTCCTAGATCTACTCGTGTACCAAATTTAAGCTCTCTATCTATAGCGGAAGTGCTTCACCAATTTGATGAGTGTGTCAGTTGTCAGTGGTCAGTGAGTATGTCTTAAAATATGTACTTTTTGCACTTTCATATCTCGGGAACCTTTCATTGTAAAACTTCGCATGTGAAGTTACATGAATTTATTCTAATTATGGTTTAAATTTTATAATTTTACGATTGCGGGAACAAAGTTATGAGGGGGTAAAAACAACTCGAATGGCTTCCTGTAAATACACTCACTGCGTGCATTGGCCGGAACTTGGTCTGGCGCATTACTGTGCGCCTAGATAGTAAAAAAGGGAAAAATAAGAAGAAAATTTATTTTTATTTTTTGGTTTTTTTTATTGAAATTGGTAACTATATAATAGTCATTTTTACTGTTTATATGTATTTATTATACTGTTTAATGTAAATGTTTAGTTCAATTTACTGCAAATTTGGACGTGGACGAGCATCTAATAGGAGAAGTACGCGGCCGGCCAATACTGTACGATCTGGGCCAAGAAAACTATAAATATATATATATGTTTATTTTTTGTAGTTAGTGGTCGGTAGTCGTTAAAAGAATTAAGTAGCTGGCGACTTGGCTATTTTTGTAGCCAGCTACTTTTGTAGTCGGTAGTCGATGGTCGGTAGCCTTTGATTGTGTTTATAGCATAAGCTGCAAGAACTCTTAATTAGAGCATAAACAATAACTAACAATACCAACAACAAACAATTAAAGAAGGCATAACCAAAAAAAAATTTCAAATACTGTCGCCGCCAGCTGCAGCAGCGACACAAACTTTAAACGGTTTTTTTTTACAAATAAACATACATATGTACATAAAAAGATATGTATGTACAATGTACATACATACACATTGTACATACATACCCATGCACATACATAAATAAAAAAACAATAACAACATAACTGATGAGTGTTCGGGCATGCACTTGTCTTTCTCTCATCAATACGAATAAAAAAATAAAAATAAACAACAACAACAATTTTAGTATACTTACAAATTTTTCGCCACAGCCACCACTTCCAAATTTTTCAACAATTGAATAACAATACTAAAACACTTAAGAAATTTATTATTCGACATATTGTCAGAAGTTTATTTTAATTTGAAATTTATTTGCTGGTGGTTCAGCGTTGTCTATATATTTCATTGTTGCTGTAACAAATCATCAGTAGACTTCAACCACACATTTTGAATAGTCACAAACCTCTTATCTTATGCACAGACTTTCAAGAACTATTTGAGAATTCACAAATAATAATATTTTTGAAAATCAGAAGTATAAAATCCTATAGCTTTGTCTTGATGGTTTTGCTTGTATTCTATAGAATTTAAAATTTATATTGTTTTATATTCTACTCTAATGACTTTGAATCAACTTGTTGCCCGGTGTAATTGACGTAATAAGCAAAGCCACTTATTTCATCAATTTTTATTGATCGTATAAATATAATAATATTATTCTAATGATTATCAAGAAGTAAGAAAATTTATTATTTTGCCGTATAATTTTGTCTTTATTTTTTAGGAATGTATTACTTTGATATTGAGACCGCTTTTAGTAAATTATGTGCTTTTTAGTGCTACTTTAAAATAAATTTTTTATAGTCAAAAATATGGGCAATAACATAACAATAAAATTTACGATAAAAATTTATGTTAAATTAAAAAAAAAATGTAACAAACTTCGGTAGTATAAATAGCGTTGAAATAATTAGAGTTACTTGGCGTAGCTGAATAATAATCGAAACAAAAAATCATAAAAATAAATTTCACGATTTGTATGTGTCATAATTCACATTAGAGGCAAAATAAGAAAATAAAATAATAAAATTTGTTTTTGTTTTCAAAGTATGTAAATAATCGAACGGAGCTTTCGATCCCATTAAGATGAACCGGCAGTTATTTCTAAAATTTTCTTCATGAGTTTTATTTGGCAATAACATCTTGTATAAGCGAACTTTGATCCATTAAAAAAAACCATTATATTATAATATATTCGAAAAGAGGTGGTAGAACTTATCTCTCTTTATTTTCCCTTAAATTGTTATACAAAATCAATTGAGGATGGAACGCTTGCTTGTCCGTTATAATAAAGGTTGTCGTGAGCAAAAAAAAAAAGTCGTTTGCCTTCCATAACGAGCTAATTCGATCATCACGCATTTTTCTGATGCACACTTGCATCCTTCTGTATCAGATGCTGTAGGATAGTTAAATGATCACTGAACTATAAACACTTCAGCGGATAGGTACTAATCCTAATATATCAGAGGAACCTCCTTTATATATCAGAATCATCCGCGATGTAAAATAATTAAAAAAATGTCTACTAAACGCAGATTCGAAAATTTAGTGCACCTCTTTGACATCGGAGCCATAAAAAGTAAAAAAAATTCCAATAACCAGAGTAGTTTGCGTAAAATAATTCAGCTTTCCTCTATCTCTTCCTTTCCAGTTCACACTCCTCAAATCGTTCCTGCAGAATACCCAATGTGGTACGTAGGGCCGTTCTGTTTAAACCACATGTCCAGGGTGACCGATGACATTTTTCAAAAAGTGGCACCAAATAGGGGATTTATCAAAAAAAAGGGGTAAAATTAAAAAAAAATCGAGAAAGCTACACTAAACTTTTTTATTTTTAATGTACATATTTTCATATAACTCACCTTAAAAAAAGGGGGAAAAGTGGCAAAGCAGTCGCAAAATTGGCAATTTGGCACTTTAGTCGGTCAAACGGTCACGCTGCACATGTCATTAGTGTTTTGAACATCCAATTCTGTTCATAAAATGGATCGCGATGCATTTTACTATCGCGGGTGGAACGTTGCCAGAAAAAACACCCATTTTAATCAAAAAGAATTTATTACTTGTAGATTGAACGCTATATCCGACCAATATGATTTGCAAACAATAAACCGACTGATGTATGTATGTAGCTCTCACAATATGGCCGCTATCAGCTGCCAAAGTTCGGAAGTACCTATGCACATATTTTAATGCCCATATAGGTACATAGGTATATAAACCATATTATGTTAATGCAAAAACCATTAATAATGCTAAAACGGGAGCAGTGAACTATTTAAAATCAAAATTTAAAGTGATCTTGATGTCAATAGTCAGCAATTCTCCTCAACAACAAAGTAAAACATCATTATCGAGTTCAATAAACCTCACCAAAGTATTTTGCAGCTGAAACACAAATTGCCGCTAAACAACAGAATCTTATGTTTATAAACATAATTTTTCGGAGTTGCACTCAGATTGCTTTGACCTTCTTTCAATTGGAAATTTCATTTTAGTTCTTGATCTTTCTCAATAGTGTTCGGTTGCAAATTAGTTTTTGTTTGGTTTTAATTAAGTTTTTTTATGTGATAAAAGTGTAATAAATCTAATAAAATTAGTGTTAAATTAAAGGTGGATGTAAGCCCAATAAAATTTCCAAAAATTAGAGCAATTCGTTGTCTATAAATGAAATATGAAAAATAACAAGCATACACTAATCAACAGTACTTCTTTTGAGTTTTTGTTTTGTTTTGCTGTCTTGGCGTTTTCGCTTGTTAACACTGATATACACGTACACCAATACATCCATCGTGCTTCGCTTACATTACGACAGCTTTTATTATTGGTTTAGTATAATACATGCGACGTGAATACATTTAAAAATCATGACGTTTTTACATTTCAAGACTGTTTACGCAGCTCTCTAGATCCATTAATTTTGAATATACTTCTTGAAGTCAAATGAGTCTCAGAAACCAACATTATATCAATATTTTCTTCCGTAAGGAAGTGCTCAAGTTCATTTTTATGTTGGCGAATGCCGTTTGCGTTCCAGAAACATATTCTTAACGTATTAATGGCTTGTTAATTAATGCTTGAAGCAGTGTATTCTGCATTCGAAGCATTTCCTGCATCATGCTAGTCATATTTGTTGTAAAATTGTTTATTGTTTACACCAAATTATCAATAGTAGCTTCAAGGCGATTGAAATTAGAGCTTGAATTTGTATTTGTTGAATTATTTGCCGGTGAAACATTTTGTGTGGGAATAGAACTAGCCCTAGCAGCATCTACATACGATACACGGGAAGTAACTGGTTGGCTCATTTGCGCAGAAGTGGCGGAGGAAGCGTTTGCTGTTTGAACTGGAACTAATTTAGGTTTTTGCACCATAGCCTGCTTGACGAAAGAGTACACAGGACAACCTCTATAGTTAGCGGTGTGGTTACCTACACAATTACTGCATTTTTTTCTGCTTGATCTTTTGGTTTGGTACAACTAGCAGTACCGTGCAATTCACCGCAGATAACACAAATTGTGGGTAATTTGCAGTAAGTTTTTGTGTGACCATATTCTTGGCAACTATGGCACTGTATGGGACCTGATCGCTTATGTGGCTCTTCAACTGTGATTTTTCGATATAAGAGGTATTTTAGGTTATAAATTCGATGTGTCTCGTTTTTTTTAACTTTATATCATTCGGCTCCAGTTCAACACGAAATATAGGCTGGGGGATTTTCTCCCTATTGAATATATTAGTAAAATTTTTTACCTTAAATCCTTGTATGATGAGTGCATCTTTTACTTCTTCGGGATTAACATAAGAATCAATGCCCTTCAACACGATTTACATACCTTTAGCACTCTTAAGCTGGTACGTATAAAAACTTGTTTTATTTTTTTCGAATTCTCTTACTATTTTGCGGAAATCTTTTTCTTCGTATTTTTGAATTTTAGTTTCGTCAATGTTACCACGTTTTATTGGAATAACGTGAAATGCGTTCTCACCAATTGCCGAGACTAATTTTTTAATAAGGGAGCTAGAATTTTTTTTCAGAACTCACAGTAAAATAAGCATTTCTGCCGTTAGAACTCACTTCAAAATTTTTTTCTTTTGAGGTACTCATACAGAGTATTATTCCTCAAGGGTACTTTGTGTTTTTTTTTTTGTTTGCGGTTCTTTTTTGTTTTTGTTATTTCCACTATGTAAAAATATTAGCAAAGCAATAAAGCTTATTCATTACAGTCAGTATGTACCTATTACGAATAATATGTACTACGAATATTTTTTTTGTATAATGTTTTTTTTTTGTTCAGTAAGTATGTATTTAAGAAAAATTCCGCTAATCGACTATTCACTATGAAGGTACAACGAGAACTGAACTGAACTTTACTGAATTTATTTATTTCCTCTTAAATAATATTTATAAGTCTTCTTGATTATTTTCTGCAGAAATTTTCTTGATTTTTATTTTTTAATTTTATTTTTATGTTTAACCTCTATCAATATGTTAATAATATAAAGTAAAAAATAAGTTATGGGCAAAAACATTAACTTTAATAAACGTACAAATAAAATACAAAATACTCGAGTATTATACTAAATCATTCAAATATTCTTTATTTGCTTTGTTGACATACCTAAGCCACTCAAATTAGCTTTTCTTATTTGGTACAAACACTAGTCTTATTATACTTGTTTTTTATAAGAGAACATTCCTTTGTATTTATTAAGTGATGGTAGCAAGAATGATAAAATAAAGATTACGCCTTGCGCATGATTTACCGTTTGATGACGTAGTACTCCTCTCGCAAAGGTTACCAAGCTTGTATCATATGTGAAATTTATAATTTCTTGCAAAACATTTATTTATTTTGTTGTAGTTGGCAGCCCTGTGATTAATTTACTCAGAGAGATCTCCAAGAAAAAAATTAAATGTTGTAGCTTAAAAGCTGCAAGACTAAGAAAAATAAAAAACAAAATAAAAATAAAGAGATAAGAAAAAGAGCAAATATGAAATGTGAGTTTGTGTGTGTGTAATAGTTCTACAGTTGAATTTTACTAGCCAACGATAACACAGGCTGAGTGACGTCAGAATTCCATCATGCCCAGAAATGTATTTTTATTCTTGCGCGCTGGCGTAATCTTTATTTTATCATTCTTAGATGGCAGCATAAAGCAAATCGACGAAAAAAAAGATATTGTCTTGTAGTATTTGTAGTACGTACTTATTCTAAAGCCTAGTGTATAGTAAGGTATTTTACTTGCAAATGTTGGGGGATATTTTGATTGCTGATTCGACTCGGGGAACAAGTATCTTTTCTTAGGGTAAACGTTATATGAACACACTTTTGTTCATCTATCTACTTATATAATCAATTGGCGAATATGTTTTTTATAATTCCTTTTACGCTGGTACCACCACACCGATTTAAAAAAGATTTATATGGTTTTGAAGGATTTTCTGTACAGATGTCCAGAATCTATGTATGAAATCGGTTTAGCATATTGGGAGCTATAAGCGTTTAAAGTTGCTACTACAACATGCACACATATTACACACGCATTTATTAGCTTACAAGTAAAAAAGAAACAAAACATGAGTGTGTGGGTATGTGTTCGTAGTATTTCTCTTGATCTAATTTTTTTTTCTCTTATTTGTTGTTGTATGAAAGCCATAATACTTAAAGGAAGAGAGTTGAATAAATTGAATTAGCTTGGTTAAAGGAATTTTGTTTGTTTTTTTTTAATTCATGTATTATTTAATTTATGGTTGCATATGTATGTATGTAAGTATGTGTGTGGATGTGTTTTAATGAATTTTTTTATGACGCTTAGATACATTTTCTTTGAATCTTTATAAAATTATTTAAATTTTGATTCTATGATACGGACGATTGTGTTGTCCGTTTGGTGTATCTAGTTTACTTTAATTCTCCATAAGTTCAACCATATTTCCAGCTGAGTAATATGTTCCTGGAGGTTGCGGCATGCCTCATAAGGGCTTTCGTGCATACTCACACAGGCTGTATCATCGGCAAATATAGAGATGTGAATGTTATTGCTCGCAGGCATATAACAAGTATATATTAAATACAAGACTGGCCCCAGAATACTACCTTGTGGTACACCGGAAGAACTGTGAACTTCCTACCAATAATAAAACTTTCCAAAAGTTTTTTATGTTTATTGATAGATACGTCTTCAGGCCGTAGGCCTTCTTGCCATACTTTATCAAATGCCCGAGAAACATCAATAAAAAGGGCAGAACAATACTTATTTTCCTCAAATGTCCTCCTTATAACTTCAACCAATCTATGCGTTTGCGCAATAGTGCTATGCTGCCTTCTTAAGCCAAACTGATGGTCCGGGACAATTTTTTCATGAGCAGCTCTTCGAAAAGCTTTGAGATTGTTGATAGTAAGTAGTAGACCTATATGACTAAGCCTTGGTAAGATCTTTGCCCGGTTTCGGAATCATTTTTATCTTGGCAAGTTTCCAGTTATGTGGAAAATATTGCATTCGTGAAATGGCATTAAAAATAAATAGCAGGATTATTATTGTATTATAAGGCAAGTTCATCAGCATCTTGTTACTAATTCCATCAATACCTGGAGCTTTCTTCGGATTAAGCTCAGCAATTACTTTTTGAACATCACGCGTCTTAAACTTTATGGGCCGAGGGGGTAGAGCAACTACACTCGACAAATCAACAGCACCAACACATGTGTTTGGGGTAAATACGTATTTTAAATTGTAACGTCGGTTTCTGCCGGGTATACTCAGCCTGAAAATGCCAAGGTTGTTACAAAAAATAACACGTTTTCTTTATGTTTAATTATTAGTATTCTTTATTTAATAGTTAATAATTTTAGGTTTTTTTTCTTAAATACAGTTTGCTTGATTAAAGTTCGTAGTTTTATACCATCTGTTTCGCTTATGACTTCTAAGCTTCCGGATTTGTTTTCACTTGGCTTCCTGCGAGTTATCTTCTATGCTTCCATGTTCAATCTTAACCTTACTCTTGGGGTCCGATATGGTGATTTATGTTTCCGCACCCTTGAATGTACCAGCTACCGTCCTACTTCTTCCCGTTTCAGTGGAGACGTTGAATTGGTTTAGTTGTGAGAACAATCGTTGCAACACTATCTAGATTTCCATTTATTGCTTGGCGGCAATGTTTATAACTATTTGCTTATCGATGCATTACTTTATTGTTTCGCGACTAGGCAATCGCTAACAATGTTTATTAAAATCTACTTATCTTGGTTCTACTGTATTGTTTCGCGACTAGGTAATCGCTAACAATGTTTATTAATATTTACTTATACAGGTTCTACTGTATTGTTTCGCGACTAGGCATTCGCTAACAATGTTTATTAGTATTTAATTATGCAGGTGCTACTGTATTGTTTTGCGACTAGGCAATCGCTAACAATGTTTATTAATATCTACTTATCTAGGTTCTACTGTATTGTTTCGCGACTAGGCAATCGCTAACAATGTTTATTAACATTTACTTATCCAGGTTCTACTGTATTGTTTCGCGACTAGGCAATCGCTAACAATGTTTATTAATATTTAGTTATCTAGGTTCTACTGTAGTGTTTCGCGACTAGGCAATCGCTAACAATGTTTATTAATATTTTTTTATCTAGGTTCTACTGTATTGTTTCGCGACTAGGCAATCGCTAACAATGTTTATTAATATTTACTTATCCAGGTTCTACTGTATTGTTTCGCGACAAGGCAATCGCTAGCAATGTTTATTAATATTTAGTTATCTAGGTTCTACTGTATTGTTTCGCGACTAGGCAATCGCTAACAATGTTTATTAATATTTACTTGCTTACCCTGATCAATCCTGATCCACTGATGACTACCATGCGATTGAATCCATGTTCTGCTGTATTGCTTTGCGACTAGGTAATCGGTAACAATGTCTTAATTTCTATTCATCGAGGTCCTACTGTATTGTTTCGCGACTAGGTTATCGCTAACAATGTTTGTTAGTTGAATACTAACTTACCCTGATTCATCCTGATTAACTGATGTCTGCGCAACGACTGATCACCGTTTGCAAAATCTTCGGCCTTTTATACTCTTTTTTTCCCTTTATGTTATTGTTGTAATATTTGTCGAGATTTCTGCATGCTTATTTTTGTTATTGTTCCTTATTTATTTTATTCAATTGTATTTGTTGTTGTATAAATATTTTACTTTAATGCGTTTACATGTTTGTATGTATATTTTGTTAGTGACCGTTAATCCCTTTGTTTGTAAATTATTTTTTTGGATGTGTTGTTGTTGCAATATTTGTTATTTTATGTTTTACTTCTTTACAGGGTGTGACATCAGTTTGTGTGCAAACTGTTCGTCACAAAATGATCAGCAAATATGTTACCTTTTTCAGTATCGCTTCTTGCCCAACCTCCGGTAGATGTGCGCAGAGGTGGTTTAAACTCAACGGGTGTTTTTAGCTTTCTAGCAACGCGCCACAAAGAGTAATTTGATGCTTGTGTCAAGACCTTCCAGATAATTTTTAGGAGATGCAGTTTTTTCAGATGCAAGCAACTCTTGGAGTCGTTTAGTGCACTCTTTAAGTCCGATTTTATTTTGGGGTGATCTGTGCTGTTGCCATTCCTTTCTGGCTCTTCTTTTTTGAACGAGACGTTCAATATCCGTGGAATAAAATCTTTTGAACCCAGTCTGCGGATGGGAGGTAGTAGCATGTTCAGCAGCCTGTGTAATCATTTTGTTAAGGTTGGCAATGTTAACTTCAATATCTTCGGGTGTTCTTAGCGTAATGTTTCCCGTGTAATGACTACTGAGATACTTTTCGAATCGCATCCAATTAACACGACTAATCATCTTTAGAAACCAACCAAGTCTCAGAAACCAACATTATATCAATATTTTTTTCCGTGAGTAAGTGCTCATGTCAAAACTCTTTTAAACAATTTTTGATATATATATATATATATATATATATATGTATATATATATACATATATTTATATATATATATAAATTTTTTTGAATTTACATTGAAACAGATATTCATTATTTTGACTCATTGAAATAGTTTAACATATATAACAAGTACCTTTACATATTTGAAATTTATAATGAATTTGTACTAAAAATTGGAGCTTTTCATCCATGTCTTTTATATTATAATCATTGTGAATTATTTTAGGCAAAAGCGCCAAATACTTTGTAATGACCTGTATATAAACAAAAAATTCTTTCGTTTTGTAACCTTCAACAAGGCAAGCTTTCTCTGCCAACTGGCTCCCCAAAAAACGCAAGTAATAAAATAAATGTAAGTTGAATTTATTATAAAAAATCTCTATCTTTTAATTTACAAATTACCTATATTGGAACTCCCTCCTCTCCAAGGTTAAGTACGTACATACATACATACTTTTTTTCAAAAACAGATAAAAGGTCCCTTCCTAACCTACAACCTCCATTCTTGGCAAATTGCTAATCCCAGTAATTTGCTAACTCGTAACTAATCAGCTCGGTTAATAATTTTATCTAATTAATCTCAAGTTTATATTAATTTATACCCCAAATTAATACAAACTTTTTCAGCTCAAGTTCATTTTTATCTTGGCGAATGCCGTTTGCGTTCCAGAAACATATTTTTAACGTGTGTAATGAACAAGACAGTAGTTGAGTATGAACTAACCTTTATTGTTAAGATCATATTTATATTAAGTTACGAATGAGAATGTATGATAAATAGAGTAATGCATTAACAGGGTGATGAGTATTATTATGACATCCCCCGCTTATAAAAAAAATAAACATAAGAATAAAAAGAAATTCAGTTAATTAAGTTCATTATAGCAGATTATACTTATAGTATGTATGTACATGAATTCAGGAAAGTTACGGCTTGTAAAACTCGGTCTGTTTTATTAGTCGGCCATATCTTGATGTTTTAGGAATGGGCATGAGTGTTGTTGATATGGGTTTAGATTCCATCATCTGTGCTGAAGGTTTAGGCGTTTCGGGTGTCGGTGCTACAACACTATGTGGTAGAGGTATATTTGCTTTTGTCTGTTGTATGGGAATAGAATTTCTTCGTAGAAGCTTTCCATCATCTGACTTCACCAGGAATGAGCGAGGGATATTTTTGGGGCTATCTTCAATGGTTCCGTTTATCCAATTACGATGTAATCGTTGAACTCTTACTCTATCACCTAGTTGGATCAATTGATTATTTTTTGTGTTTTTGTCAAAATTATTTTTATATTTATTTTTTGGTTTACTGATGTTTGTTTGTACTTGAGATATTATTCTGGGTTTTAGGACCTCATTAGAAGTTGGTACTGTACTTCGTGTTATTCTACTCATTAATCTTTGATTTGGTGATTGCAAATCTTCAGATCTTGGTGTATTTCTATAGTTTAGAAGGGCAATGTAAACGTCGCTGTTGTCTTTTGAGCATTTTTTTAAAATTCCTTTTGCTGTTTGTACGTACCTTTCGGCTAATCCATTTGATCTGGGATATTATGGGCTTGATGTTTGGTGCTGGATGTCTCAGGCCTTAGTGAAGTCAGAAAATTCTTTTGATGAGAATTGTGGGCCATTGTCAGATTCTAATATCAAGGGAATTCCATGTGTGGCAAACCATATTTTTAATTGTTGAATTACTTCGTACGACGTTTAATGTTCCAGGCGTGCGAAGTCCATGAAACCGGAATAGCTGTCGACTATTAACAAATAATTATTGTTTCTAAAATGAAATAAATCAGTAGCTATATTTTCCCACGGTAATGAGGGAACCGGCTTCATAATCAATGGTTCTTTCGGTTTTGATGGTTGGTATGACTGGTAAATAAGACATTTTTCAACAAATTTTTTTATGTCAGTAAACATTCCTATCCAAAATACGACCGATCGTGCTCTACTAATACACCTTTGAATTCCTAAATGCCCCATATGAATTTTATGTATTATTTCTTTTTGTAAGGTTTTCGGTATTAACGTTTTGGTAGATTTATATAGAATACCATCATCATGTGAGAGTTCATCACGAAAATTCCAAAACTCTCTAATTTGTGTTGGTAAATCAGTGATAGATGACGGCCATCCATTAAGTATAAATTTCTTTAGTGTTTCTAGGCTAGAGTCATTTGACGTTTCATTTTTAATTTTTTCTTTTGTTGTTGGTGTAAACTTTGAAAGTACATGAATTTCGATGTTCTCTTCTTTTTCGTACCATTCATTATTTTCGCAGTCTCTACTAAGCGTATGAGCCAATTTTATTTCTGTTCCTTATCTGTATATTACGCGTGGGAAATATGGGAGAACATGTAGCAAAATAGTTTGTAATCTCTGAGATGCTGAGTAAAGTGGCTTTTTAAAAATCGTTTCGAGCGGTTTGTGGTCGGTTTCAATTACTAGTCTTTTGCCGTAAATATACTCGTGAAACTTCTCATGCAAAACGAATGGCTGTTGCTTCTTTTTCAATCTGAGCGTAGTTTTGTTGCGATTTCGATAGAGCTTTTGAAGCATATGCTACCGGTTGTTGATTTTGCAGAAGAGCTGCACCTACGCTTGATTTGCTGGCATCAAGCAGAAGTTTAACATCAAGGTTTGGATCGTAATATCGAAGTAATGGAGTTGATGAAAACGCATTCTTTAGCTTATTAAACGACAATTGATGTTGCGGCGACAAGTACCATCTTTTTTTAGAAGATCACGAAGGGGTGAAGTTATATCCGATAAATTGGATAAACATTTACAGAGGTACGTAGCTATCCCTAATATTCGTTGAAGCTGAGTAAGATTTTCTGGTTTTTTCAACTGGTTAATTGCTGCAATTTTATCTGGATCAGCAGCTATGCCATGAGACGTTAGAATATGTCCTAAAAATTTTACTTTATTTACATTAAAAACACATTTGTCTTTATTCAATTTTAAACCTGAATCTACTAAAATTTTTATTACTTTTTCTATTTGTTTCTCAAGTTGTTCCTTTGTTTCTGCATGAATTAAAATATCATCCATCGATACTTCAGTGTTAGGCGAGTTTTCTAATAATTGAGACATTAATTGTTGATAGACCTCCGGAGCAGATGCTTGACCAAATGGTAAACGCTGGTATGAATAACGGCCCCATGGAGTAGCCATTGTTAAGATTTTCTTCGTACGTTCAGTAACCTCAATCTGCCAGAATCCTTTTTTACAATCTAGTAATGTAAACCATTTAGAACTTTAAATATTTGCAGTGATTTCATCAATTGTATTCAAAGGGTGATAACGTCTGTGAATATTTTTATTTATATCGGTAGGGTCAATGCATACGCGTACCTTACCTTTCTGCTTAACTTCAACCATTGGTGAAACTGCGGGAGTTATTTCATCCGTTTTTGTTAAGACTTGAAGTTTTACCATGTTATCTATCTCTTTTTTCACAGAGTCTTTAATGGAATGTGGTATTCGCCGCGGAGCATAATGTTAAAATGTTGGATTGTCCACCAAATCGATATCATAAACAACATTTTTTACTTTTCCGAAGCCATCAAAAATATTATTATCGATTATAAGTTCATTTATACGTAGAATTAAAGTAAACCGTTCGCAATCATTTTTGCTAAGCAGAGCCTCCAAACTTGGAAAATCGTCAACTACTAAAAATTTTGTTTTGTATTTTTTATTTTGAAAAATGCATAATAAATTTAATTCTCCGCGAACGTCTATTTTTGCGTCACCAAATGCAATCAATTTATTGTTTACCGGTCGCATATAGGTTAATTGATGTTTATTTACCAGAATTACTGGAATGACGTTGCACTGTGCTGCTGTATCAAGCTTGAATTCAATATTTTTGTTATCAACGATGATTTCTTCATATCAATTGTTTTTTTCGTCTTTATTTGTTTCTGACATTTTGATTGTTAAAACAAATAAATCGCTGTCAGTATCAGAATAGGCGCTTTGATTCTGCTGCAGCGAATTGACTTGCTTCATTTCATTGCGTTTATTTCTATAACAGAATTTAGCGTAGTGTCCTCTTTGTCGACAGTTTTTACACTTGCTGTTAAATGCTGGGCAATTACGAATTTCGTAAAATGACTCATTGTTTTTATTTGTTGTACTTGATCCTTTTGGTTTTGCATATTTTCTTAATGCTTCTACTTTTAGATCATCTTTTTTATGCAACTCTTTGAGTTTTTGTGTAGCCATTTCACTTGCTCTACAGATTTTTATGACTCTTTCCAGATTAATATCATCCTCTGAGAGTAATTTTTCTCTAACTGCGTCGTTTCAAATACCTACAACAATTTTGTCGCGCAACAGAGAATCTTCAATACTACCAAAATCACATTTTTTTGATTGGTTTTTATTTTTGAAAACAATTCCTCAAAGGTTTCTCCCTCATTTTGGTACAAGGTATTAAATGTATATCTTTCAAAAGTAACACTTATTTTTGGTGCAAAATATTCCTCGAATTTCTGCTGAATTATCGCTATATCTTTTTTTTCGTTCGGTTGTAAGGAAAAAGAATTAAAAATGTTGACGGCATCTCCTCCAATGGATGACATAAATGTAGCCACCTGGATTTCGGCTGATTTTTTATTAAATTGTGCTGCAATTTTAAACCATTTGTATTGTTGTATCCAATTTCTCCATGATGTTGATGCATTGTTTCCCGTTATTTCTAAAAGTTTCGGAGGTTTAACAAATGCAGATGATTGCTGCTCAGTTTCGTTAGGCTGCGTCGCCATTCTGACACCATGTAATGAACAAGACGGTAGTTGAGTATGAACTAACCTTTATTGTTAAGATCATATTTATATTAAGTTACGAATGAGAATGTATGATAAATAGAGTAATGCATTAACGGGTGATGAGTATTATTATGACAACGTGTTCATGGCTTGTTAACTAATGCTTGAAGCAGAGTATTCTGCATTCGTAGCATTTCTTGCTTCATGCTAGTCATATTTGTTGTAAAATTATTTATAGTTTGCACCAAACTGTCAATAGTAGCTTCAAGGCGACTAAAGTTAAAGTTTGAGTTTGCATGCGTTGAATTATTTGGAGGTTGAACATTTTGTGTGGGAATAGAACAAGTCTTAGCTGCATCGGCATACGATACACGTGAAGTGACTGGTTGGCTCATTTGAGCAAAAGTGGCGGAGTAAGCGTTTGCTGTTTGTGCTGGAGTTAATTAGGGTTTTGCAGGACATTCTCTGTAGTTAGCGGTGTGATTACCTCCACAATTGCTAAATTTTTTTCCTGCTAGATCTTTAGGTTTATCACAACCAGCAGTACCGTGCAATTCACCGCAGATAACACAAACTGAAGGTAAATTGCAGCAAGTTTTTGTGCGTCCATATTCTTGACAATTATGGCACTGTACGGGTCCAGAACGCTTGTGTGGTTCTTCGACTGTTATTTTTCGGTTTAAGAGATATTTTAAATTGTAAATTGGATGAGTCTCATTTTTTTCAATTTTATGTCGTTTGGCTCAAGTTCGACGCGAAATAGAGGTTGAGGAATCTTCTCCCTATTTATTATGTTGGATACATTTTTTACCTTAAATTCCTGGAGGACGAGTGCATCTTTTATTTCTTCGGGAACAACAAAAGAATTCGGGAACAGCATCTTATTCCAAAAGCATTTCGTAGTTGGGATTGTCACATTAATCCTCAACTAAATACAGGAACTAGTTACATATGGAATGTTAAATTGGCTTCAAAAAGAGAACGACTCCATTTTATGTTGATTGCCTTTCAACAAAAAATAGGTTTGTTCACTGTAATCTAAACAATTTAAAAGTGCATTTAAATTCCGAATCGTAGCCATATGATGATATAAAATTTAAAAATGATCGGTGTGCCATTCTATATGATATGCATCTACTCCATGAGAGAATCACAACCGATTCTAACTGCTCAATAATTTAAAAATAGTGTGCCGATAGTGGTAGTAGATGGCAGTCACCACAATGAAGCCCTCTCTAACGGTCCTGTTGATATAAAAATTTAAATTGAAACGGATTCCTACCGATACATCAGCTTTTTGCATTCTCATCCACGACCGCATAATAGAATAAATGCCCTTTAAAGGTCAAGTTCGTAAAATAATGTAAATAAAAAATGATTTGGGATAAAGTTTTAATCGATATTCAAGGATTTAAACATAATTCAAACATCTTCATTGCAAAAGAAATAGCAATTGTTTTTAGCAATAACGAGCATATAAATTTTATTATTAAACCACCATTTAATTTCAAAAGATTGTCAATAGCAAAACAAAGAGAAGCCAATTGGCTAACAAGAAACTTTCATCATCAACAGGGAAACCAAAAATAAGCTCTAAAAAAGTGTTTTATGCGCATTCAATTCAATGCACTAAAAACTTGAAAATATGCACTAAAAACTCAAAAATATGCTCTTAAAAATATAATAAATAAATGAAAATTTATTTTTAATCCAAAAATTCAACAATATTTTCATATAAAATAAGACAAAAATAAAATAAGCAAAAGAAAGGAAACAATAAAAAAATTAACAAAAAATAACTGCCCTATTATAAACAATAGTTTGGGTTTGAAGGGCACGTTAAAAAAAATTGCCATAAAATTTTTGTCTTAAGCAAACAATATAAATTATTATTTTTTGGATACTAGTGAAAATTTAAGTTCGATTTCAAAAGACGATATCAGAATTAAAACTTTGTAACTGTATTTTGTATAAATAAGACAAGATTTTTATTTAAAATTTGTATTGCAATAAACAACAAAATATTGACCTAGATTTTCAAATAAAAATCGTTGCCTGCCACATCTAAATAAGACAATGTTCCTTCAACGTCTACTGATGTAATCGACGTATAGTCCGTCATATTAAAAAAACTTCCATAAAGTATCAAAATATGCCCTAAAAGCGTAAATTATGCTCTAAAAGTTAGAAAATATGCTAAAAATATGCGTTTAAGAATAACATATGCGAAAACATGCTTTAAAGCTTAAAATACGCAAAAATATGCACTAACAAATCGATGCCAAAATTCATAAAAAGCTCTGAAACGGATAAATATCTTGTCTTCGCATTAATACGTCACACAAGAAAAAACATGCAATTGCATATTTGCGGTTTCCCTGATCATCAATAAATAAAAATACAACCCAGAGTAGAATTACACATAGATTATACATGAATGTAATTACATGGCCTACACATGAGAGTAATTGTACACTCTGTGTAATTACGCACCTATTGGCAACACTGAATGATTATAACAGTGTGCTGATTTACACGGGCATAATTGTGCTGGCATAACATTCCAGTTTGTAGGTGAGAGAGGCAAAGAGAGTGGTTTTGCGGTTGGCATAACTTTTCAACCAGCTTCAACCCCGCATTAGCAGCATAAAACCAATACACATACAACTTAAAAAACAGAAAATGTTAAATGAATACTAAAAACACTAACACATACACAGCTGTGTATACGAATACATTTTGTGCCAAATGAATTAGTCTCGTGTAATTTGGAAAAGAACAAAAATTGTGCGGCTTAAAAATTGTTCTCGTCTAAACTACCTCAGTGAGATTACACGAGACATATAGTGTTTTCACACTGACATGATTTTAATAAAAGTTGTTTTTAACGTTGAAACCAACTGTTAAAACCTGGTTTTACCATACAAATTGTTTTTCTTAAAACCAAATTAAAACCATTTTTGAATTGGTTTTAAGTTGGTTTTATAAAATGCAACCTTGTTTTCGCTTTGATAAATTCAGTGCTGCCAAGTTGAAATGACCGACAGCAGCTGATAATGGTATGCCAGTGAATAACAATAGATGGCGCCTGAAAAATTTTTAACTAAAAATTAATGCAGTAGCAACAATAATCAAAAAATTATGGAAAAAAGAGTTTTTTGGAAGGAAAGAAACAAAAATATTTTAAATTGAACTGTGAAAGTGAAAATAGACAATATGGCTGACATTCATCTGCCTATAAAAAAGGTTTATCTTATAATGTATTTGTGCATTTTTATATTATTAACAATATTTCCAAGCACTTCTTCATTCTGTATAAGAAGTTCCATAATTAAAAAAAATTTTATTTACAAAATATAAAATAATTTCCATTTTAGAGCGCATTGTGAAATATCTCAGTTTTTCATACAAACAAAAACAGTTGAACAGTATGTCCAACAAGTTTTATTAAAAAGCAGAAAAAATGCAACAACAAATACACGCATTTTGGCAGGAGATTTATTTTATTTTGAGCAAAGTTATTAGACAGCCTGTGAGTTGAAAACTGAATTTAACAAACTTGCAGTGTGAAAGCAAAATCAGCTGTTTGTGGTTTTGACGTTAAAACCAGCTTTTAACTTTCAGTGTGAAAACACTAATAAGTTTGGAAATTTTTGTGTTGGCAATTGTCAAAATCTGTTGCTAACACAAAAAGATAATAAGTTTATTACAAAAAAATTAAGCAGAAGCACAAAATATATGCTCTGTGGCAGAGTATATATTAAAAAATCAAAACGTAAAACGCGCACTTTGTATGCATACGACAACCTAAATTTTGAGTTTTAACATTATACGTCTAGCCAACCCTTAAAATAAGTTTGTAAACAAACTTTTTTGTGACGTCATTCTGCCGACATTATTTCTTATGTTCAGAAATAAAAATTGCTCGTCTATTCGTACTATAATGATTCATGAATGCCACGTCTGCAATTGTACTTTAGTTACTCTGTAATTGTTATTTTTATTAACAAAAGGCATCTGTTTATGACATTTTTACGCTGTTTATACCAACAAAATGCATGTGTTTTTTGGTGTTGTAATTTTGTTGTAGTCGTGCATATACCTAGTATAATTTTACCATGGCCGATGCCATTCGGCATCAAAATTTTGAAATTCTGACATTTATCTAAGGCTGATTACGCATATAGCATTTCTTGTGTTGTCATTTTCAAAATGTGTGCAACTTCGTTCACAATATGATTTTTATATGGAAAGCAATGTCACACAACGAAAAATATCGGAAATGGCAAACGTTGCCACTGGTTCACAATATTGTGATAAAAAAAAAATGCCATAGTGTGTATTCGACAGAAGTTATTTATACCTACAGCATGCATGTGGTTTTTGTTATTGTTGCATTGATGTACCTGATTGATCTTCTTTAATAAAGCATTTCCATCGGTGTTCATCTAAATTTTAATACGGTTTTTAAAATAATTAAATTCCTTTAAACTAAAATGAAATATTTATAATATAAATAATATAAAGTTCATGTGTTATTTATAAAAAAGAACTCAGTGGTTATACATTTATTTTATTGTTATTTATAAAAGAATAAATTTATGTGAATTTATGTACAAACGAATTTTTATAGCTAAAAAAGCCAAGTTTAACAAATATTTTGAAATTTTAAAAAGAAGAAAGTTAAGAATTATTATACCTATGGTGAGTGTACATATGTATTTATATCTCCGTATTTAGATTTGATTTGCATGAATTTGTAATGCTTAAAAATAGAAGTTTCTAATAAGAAGTCCTATAAAAATACTAAAATAAGCATTTGCTCGAAATATTTCAATATTTAAATATTGTGATCTTACATACATATGTATATATATGCACACATAAATATGTACATGAATAAGTATGTATGTACAAAAGCATGTATGTATGTAAGTATGTACATATTCTAATTTGTCCCAAAACAAACGATCAAAAAAATGTATTGCTTTTGTAACTATAAATATGCATATGTAAGTATGCATGTATGATCAAAAATTTTGGACATACATACATACATATCGCTGTTCACAAGTAAAAAGGCCCTAACTCGTATTTTCACGAAATTGAGTTTTTCAGTGATTCCAATACTTTTCACACAAATACACATCGTCACAAAAATTTACTGCAATATTTTAAACAATAACGCTTTTACAAGCAGTTTTACAAAGCAGTTGTACAAGCACTTGTACAGTTTATTATTATGTTTACACCTTCTCCTGTAAATTTACAGTTATTTCAGTTAGGAATTTTTTACTAGTCAACAGCGATGTGTACATACACAAGCAACTCATTTGTATATTACATAAAAATTTCAATATGACAGCACTCTACAGTAAAAATATGCGGACACTTAAGGCATCGTTAGCTGACTGTAGAAATCGTAGATGTAATGTAAATGTAAACGTTCGTGCGCTTATAGAATGCTTAAAAACGTGTCATGCGTTTTCGACACAAACAAAAAAACTTCTTTTTGCACCCATCCATACATGTTAATTGCTTTGTGCCCGGCAAACACGCATTATTTATTTCAAATTAAGAGTTATTTCAAGTCAAACGTGAAAGTTCATATACTGTATTTAAATCCGTTTAATTCATTCTGTTTGAACCCTGTCGGAGAATGTGTGGTTGACTACAAAAATAGTTAACTTATAGTTAACTTTTCTTAGACTGACTAAAAGCTAACTGCAATGTCATCCAGAACAAACCCAAAATTAATTCTTAAGTTGAGTTCGTAATCGAATTTGATGGGAGCCAACAAATTTATTCTCAGCTACTTTAAAACTCATTTCAGTTTTATATTAACATTTTGCTGTTGTTATTTTAAATGGTACCTTAGCTGAGTGGTAGCGCGTTGAGTAGAGCTACAAAACTATCGATAGTTTTATTTTAAGTGAACTATCGATATTTCTTTTCGATAGCGGTACCATCGAAAAAACACGCTACTAAAAGTAAAAAATAAAATCAATAAAAACTGTATGACGGTGACTGTGGAATAAAAAATGCAACATCAAAATTTCGCCGCCTGTAAACCTTTATAATAGTGGTTATCATTACATATATAAATGTGAAAATATATTAATAAGTTTTGATTTGTTTACAACATAAAATGTCAGTTTTTAACTACTAGAAGCAAATTGCATAAAAAATTTAAGTATTATGTACCAACGGCTTTGACACATGAATAAATTTGACGGCGGCTAAATTTGACGACTACTGTACTGTGTCCGCTCTTAACTTTTAAATAAACGGTGACGCTAAATAGTTTGCTTTTCCTTATGTTAAATAAATACATTTTCGCTAACTGCTGAGAAAATTAATGGGAACTAGTTATATATTTGAGCGGTGACGCCTGGAAAGTTATATGGTTTTTTGTAAATTTTCTTGCTTTTACCCTCAACTTTGGCCAAGATGCGGTGACCTTTGGCCCCATCTGACCGCCACCTTTTTTAAGCTCAAATGTTTTTCTCTAAACCTCACAGAATGAGAGGTCCTTGCATGTCGAAATCGAAAGGTCGTCAGTGCCGTACCTAATGTACATATCGTCGTTCGTAAGCTATTGTGTTTTATATGGCAAAAATGTTTTTTTTTGTTAAAGTTTAGTATTTAGTTACAAAAAACTGAACCGAAAAAGTTATCGCAATCTATCTACCAAGAAAACTTCTAGAGTTTCTGGATTTTTCTTAAAAAAAATTTTTTTCCTTGGAAAAGATTCTAAGAGTAAGAAACGAAACTCTTATTGTTTCATATCATATAGAACAAAATGTAAAAAAGTGTTGTGTTTTAAGTACTTTAAGTATGTATATCCTGGTGATTTCCCTGCAGGAAATGGAACTAACACAAGACTAGTCACGTGATCGGTCCGCAAGTGATATGGACAATTCCGCGCTCTACCACTTCCTATGATGCGGACCAGTCACTTTTACATGGGGATGGTCTAGGATGTGGTAAATTGGTACTTTGTATGCACCTTGTGACTTGTCACTGAGCTATCTCATGGAAACCTAATCGGTGTGAAATAATATAAATCATTTAAAAATGTAATTCCGATACAGCGTTACCATATGTGAATATTTATCTTATATTCGAAGTTTTTCGGGATGTGAACAAGACTAAAAGATTTCTTTGTTAAAAATAAGATTTTTAAGAATATGATATTTGGTACGTTTAGTATATTATTTAAGGTCTTTTTGACTAAAGTACTGACATATTTTCTTCTTTACTTCACCAAAAGTATGAATTATATGCATACATAAATTTTTTATCTTATGCATGTTCTATTCAGAAAATGTTTTGTGTTATTTATTTATTTACCTTTACGTTAGTTCATTTGAAACAAAATAAATTTTTCCTGAATTTGAATTCAGTAAAATCAATGCATATTGATATACTTTGAATAAAATAACTAAAAAAAGATTTTTAGTGTGAAAAAAAGATTTTTGTGTTCGACTTAAAGGTTTTTGAAAAAAAAAATGGCAACGCTTACCAACACTTACCTGTAGCAATGAAAGCTAATAACTTTCTTTTTATTATTACAAATGCAGTTATTATAATTTATTTTTAAACAGATATTGGTACCATTGGAGGGAACAACGAACATTATGTTTATACTGTTTGATAGGTCCTGGATCCAACTAATTTCTTAATTAAACGATACGACAACTTCAAAAGTAAGACGATACGATTTGGCCAACGAAGCTATTAGCAGAAAAACATTTCATTGATATAATCAATAAGAAAACACACATTGTACTTTTTTTGTTTCATTTCATTTGCCGAGTGCAATGTGGAGTCCCAAAAAATAAATTAAAAAAAAACAGATGTTGCAGAGAGATCCAAATTAGTACAAACTTTATTTAGACTTTCATATAAAACAAAATAAAAACTTATATTTTTTATTTAGTATTTTTGTTCCGATTTGTTCTATATGCACGAGTTTTTACATATAGAACACAATATGTTACGAAGCTTGTCACTAAGGATTGGTAAAGCACAAAGTCAATGTCTCATATTTCGAAATCTATAAATGATAAGAACAAACAGATTGCACGGATCGACAGATCTCTAAAAGTTTTCTTAAAAATCAATTATTGTGACGTTTGGGATTGGGATTATTTTTCATATGCAAGTTTTCAATGGTCTGATTAGTGGAACGGTAGGCACGTACTTGCTAGCTAGCTAGCTAGATCGAGAGATATGGGCAGGGATCTTGATCCAATGATTCATTTCCCCACCATAAGAAAAAAATTACGTGCGATTTAAATGCCCTTTTTAAATCCTCACTAAACAATAACCTCAGTATATTTTCTTTATTATTAATAATATTAGCTAAGATGTTGAAGCTAAGCCTCTTACCCCATCCGTGATATTCGGATTAGGCTGAAAAATTAAGAATTACTTTTTTTTAGTTTTTACGAATACCCTACTATAACAAACCTTACCTCTATCCCTGAAATTCTACATCAAAAGATAATTACTGAAACTTCATATTTCAATCAACATTTACAGCCGTATTCATAAAAATTTTAAACAGCGTTTCAAATGTTGTTCAAGCGAAATTTACTAAAATTGTATTCATAATAGAATTTTAGCTTAAAGGGCGTGTGCCAAACGGTAGAAAATTACTATGGTAAAAAATATTTGCCTGTGGGGAAAAAATTTAAATTTTCCGCTGTGCCAAATGATATCTTTTTTGACAATGTAAAATTTTGACAAATTCGCTTGAGCATAGAAAGAAGCTGATGAAACAATTGCTGCGGCGGCGGTTTTGCTTCGCCTGACTACAAGCCGCCGGCTACCAACATTTTTATATAAAACAATAATCTTGTAGCAATAAATTATATAATATTATATATATGATGCAACATTTTTCGCAAACTAAAATAAACAATGATTTTTTCACAGTCTAATTAAACTTAAAAGACGTAAAATCTTTGTATTGGGCGACGGCTCGAAGCGACGGCGGTGGATTTAAATTTTATGATACCATGCTTTTTATTGCAGCTTGTCAAAAATTTACATGTTGTGTCAAAATTTCTACTAGCCCCCAGGGCTAGTGAAATTTTATTCACCTCAGAAGTGTCAAAAATTTACTTACATTAGTACTTTGCTACCGTTTGGCACAGGCCCAAAAAACGTTTTTTAAACCTTGTGTAAATCAGCAAATTTCAAAATTGACTGCCCCCATGTTTAAACCAATTTTAAGATGACGTTGTTGTAATTTTGCTTCGTTTTTGTTTACATTTTGAACTTTACCTGTATGTACATATGTGTGTATGTATGTATGTACTTATGTATGTATGTATGCATATGCCAGTGTTATTTAGAAGAAAACAATGTAATTATTTTTATAGAAACTATTGCCGAAATATCAAATATACTCCAGAAGAATATTTAAAAGAAAAGCAGTGATCCAGTGTCCATTCCCAGTCATTGTTTTCTCATTTTATGGTTAACAAACATAATATAATTGTAGAAAATTTACTTGTGATGTATAAACACTCAAAACAAACAAAATAAAGCTCGTTATTCTAGTGCTTCTTTATCTGCAATACAATAAATCATATAAAAAGCACTTTTAACAAAGATTTGTTGTGAACTTTTTTTTTATTATTTTATTAAATACAAGTTGGAACACATCTTTTATTTTATAGAAACAATATTTCTCTGAAAAGCGATAAATAAACAAATATAGACACGAGTACTTTGTGAGTTAACAATCTTTGTTTTGCAGAACTAATATGCAAGTGAGAAATAAAGAATACATTGTTGCCACGATATTTTTAATAAATCAAGTTAATTGATTTTTAGTTAAAAAACTGATTATGAATACCAATATTTAAAAAATGCTATTTAGACTTAAAACGTTTTTTAACTAATATGAATTTTAAGCCTCAATCAACTTTTTTTATGAATACGGCTTTTAATGTATAAAAAAAAATGTTTATGTACAAAGAATAAGTAAGAACCACGGATTCATTGGGTACTGTTAAAACTATGTGGTACATTTTATGTTAAAACATTATATAAATATATATATATATAGGTATGTATATAGGTAAATAATAATGTAGGAGTTAGTTACGTTTTTTTTCATGTTTATTTTAATATATGAGCATAGTCATGACGTTTATGTTAACCTGTAACAGCAAAGAAATCTGAAAACGCTAGAATCCATGTAAACTCAATGGAGATCAATAAAAATAACAACAAATTTAAACAAAGTATGTATGTATTTATGTACTCAGATTTCTTTGTAGTTACATTTTTAAGATAAACATATGTAAATGCGAAATATAAGAAAAGTGTAACATATCTTAGTATATATAGATGGTAGTTTATATCAAAGTATATTTTGTCACAATTAATGGAATGTGACAAAATATACTTTGATATAAACTACCATCTACATATATATACTAAGATATTTCTTCCAGGAAAATAAAACAACAAAAAAATGAAAAACAAACAAAACAAACAAAAGTGTAACATATGTATGTAGATATTGAAATGTAAGAATGAAAGTAGTAAAGTAAAAATCTTATAAGATACAATTTATTAATTTTTTGTTTGTTTTGACTTTCAGTCGGTTCTCGATTCCAACGATGCGGAAGGCCTTCTGCTTGATGCGATTGGACTCGATTTACATTTCAGTTGTAATTGTTGATATGTTTATAAAATATTCACGATTTTACGTAAAAAATTTTATTATTAGCTTAATCCCAGTTTGTTTTGTTTTCTTGTTAGTGTTTTACAATGTTATTAATGAAGAAAGTAGAAGTGATTCTCTAAATGAATGAGGTTTAGTTTTGAATTATTGGGAGATTAAGAAATTAATCGTTTTTTTTTTTTGCTATTGTTGTTGTTAATAATTTTTACTATAGCAAATTAATTCATTATTAGATAGATTAGATTATATTAGGCAAATTTTTAATATAAAAAAATATAAGATTTCTTTACTTTTTTTTATTTAAGTAATTTTTTTTGTTTTAAGATTTTTTTTCTTTTGTGGTTAGTTGTTTTTTTAGGTTACCCTGGCAAATTAGTGGCAAAGGTGAACTTAGTCTATTGAGAAAAAAAAACGGTAAATGATATGTCGTATTAAGACTCGTTTTAGGTACTATTAGATGGGTAGAAGGCTTATGATGAAAAAGTTCTCCACTGAATCTGTTTAGATGCAGCAGATGGATCCAAGATTAGAGCTGGCAAGCTATCGATAGTCACGCCATTCGATATTTTCGATAGTTTGTTGAAAAACTATGGATACTATCGATAGTATCGAATTATTTTGCACAATGTTCACACGCCAACACGAACAGTCGTTTTGGCTGTTGATATATGGATATGGTTAAAAAAATTAGGTAAAAATTATAACTGCCTTATTCAGAAAAGATGATTTTGGTTTACAAATGGTTTACACAACAAATTTTGTATGAAAATTTGTTTCTTAAACGTTTTTTAAACTTAAATTATTTTTTTCTGATTAATGCCTTAAATAATTAATTTTATGTTTAATTTTATTCCAATTTTTCAATTTTAAACACATATCTTTTTTTTTTGTTTAGAAAAACATACTGTTATTTATTGTTGTCGAATTCAATGTTATGTAAATGTTTCTTGGTATATTTATACTTTGTAGTGATGAGCGATAGCGTGATTTTTTAATAATGTTGCTGCTTGTGAACGTGATTTTTAAATCGCTGTTCTTTTAAACTGTGACTGTGATCACAGTTTAGAAGTATTTTGTTTGTAGCAGTTCTGTTATTTTGAGAAAATCTAATAAGAAGAGCAGCAGTGAAATTAAACAGTGAATTTGATCACGATTTAACACATTTCAGCTCTTCTGCTTTAAAAGTATTTATTAGTATTGGTGTTTTGATAAATACTAATAAGAAGAGCAGCAAGAACAAGCAATTAGCAATCAACCCCGTTCAAATATTTAGAATAAATAAAAAAAATATATAAGAGGCAGAGAGACAATAAAATTGCAAATATAAAAATGTGAGTTGTACATAACTGCCAGAAAAGATGATTTGACACGATTTGACGATTTTTTTCTTGACAAAAGCTGAAGGTATAAAAAAAATTAATGTGTTAGCTTTATTTATTGTAAAGTAAGTATGCAAGAACAATCACAGTTTGTATGAAAGAACTATATTTTCAAAACCTGTTACTTGATAAATTCAGTCACAGTTGTGATTTTTCAATCGCTGTGAAAAAGTAACAGGTTTCTAAATATCGCTCAACTCTAATACTTTGTATTTGGTTTTCAAAGAAATTTATTTTTGTTTGAAACAATGTTTTGAATTTGTATTTGAAAACTTTGTCTATATAATTTTTCATTGGTTGAAAAACTTTCTGAGAGAGGCAAACAAAATTGTAAGTTAAAAACTTTATGCTTATTTTATGAAATAATAGTTAATTAATTTTTTGTAAATTTCAGTGAATAAACATTTGTCAACAATTTAAAAATAGTTTACTCAATAAACGTCTGGTTTTTCAACATTTTTATTAAAATTTTTGCAAAAATATTGGTATTCTCTTCGCCTTTTGAAAAGTGTTAATTGGATTTTTTGAATATTGATGACCTCCTTTCAGCCTTATTGGAGAATCAAGAAGCAGTTTAATCGAAATATCAGTCAAGCAGTTTTTCAAGTTTCTTTTTTATGAGAAAAAGTAGAAGACTACAAGGACTTCATCCCATAATGACAACAATAAATAAGACATTTATTAAACTACATGTTCACGCAAATATTTAGACCTCTGCGATGAAAAAATGACGATTTTAGTAAAGAAATTTAAACGGACGTAATTACGAATACATCTACTTTTTATTACAAGGAACGTAACTAACATAAAATCTTAAAGATACATAAAAAGAACATAAATGATTAAAAAGATATAAGCATCCATACTACAAGTAAATTTCGAAGAAAATTTTCAAGCATACTTTATTATTATTGATTTTGTGACGTTTTTTTTTGTTTCTCCTGTAAAAAAATATAAAAGTGTAGTTACATACGTTTGCATTTAAGGTGATGATATGTACATACTCGTATGTATGTAATAATTTTATTTTAATAGCCAGTTCAGATAAATTACCGATAATTTGTTATCAAAAAATTCAGTAAGATTCAGAATGGAAGAAAATGGTTCGCTCACAAAAATTTTGTATATTTCAATCAATATTCGACCGCGAATCGTGAATGTGAGTGAGAGCGAACATCGATATTTGTTGTCCGTGTGATCATTATTATAACTCAAATAGAACTAGTTTTGAAAAAAATGTGTTAAGTTCTCAATTTACATACAACTCATTGGATATATTAATAAAGCTTTCTTCTATCAAGAGGTGACCTTGTACGCCATTGCGTGAATTTTTTTACACAAGATGAAATATTAATTGCCAGGGCATTCTGTATTATTAACTGAATAAATTAATTTTTTGAGTTATGACGTTATTATATTAATAGAGCGATATGTACTTATATATTTTCAATAGAAGACAACTAATATGTTAATTTTGATCGAGTTTGTTGACAATTTGGTAATAAATTTTTTCAACGATAGTATCGCTATCGAGAAAAAACTATCGATAGTCTAATAAAAACAAAACCACCGATACTATCGATCAGCTCTATTCCTTATGGTGTTTAGGAATAGAGCTTGTCTCATTAAATAAATAAAATTTTTCACCCAAAATATACACGATGCTCTCGATTGACTACCCGGACACGTTGTCCCTCTAGGTATCTCGCCCAGTGTAACCAATTCACTCGAGAGTTATGCGTTGTTAGCTTCCAATAAGTGATGTGGAGTTAATGTGCTGTTTAAGGACTGTTTGCGGTATCATCATGTATATCGTTTCTAAAAACTTGGTATACATGATCGAAGAGGTTGCATAAGCAAGCAAAAAGAAGTATCATAAATAAAAGGCACTTAACGTGTGAGAGATAATTGTTTTTAATCTACCAATGTTCATTGGCGTAGCTAGACATTTTTTCTGGGGGGGGGGGGGGGCAAACACAATTTTTTTAAGTAGTGTTTTTTATGGGAATTGTTAAAATTTAAGCTTAAAATTTTTAAACGCACTAATAATCCCAAATTAATATTTTACTTATTAAGTTAAATATATATTTTTTATTAAAAATACATTGAAATTGGAAATTAAAAAATATATTTTACTTAATAAGTAAAATATTAATAAGTAAAATATTGGTTTGGGATTATTAGTGCGTTTAAAAAATTTTATACAGATTTTAATATTTAAGTTAAATATTTATTTAATATTTAAGTTAAAACATAAATTAACAGTCCAGTTTCAATAACAAGAATTAAGTTATAATTAAAACTAAAAAAACAAAACATTCAAAACAAAAACAATACGTAGACAAAAAGTAAAGTATGTATTAGAAAAAAACTAAATAATAATAATAATCTAATAATAATAAACTAAATAATAATAAAATTAATATTCGTTTCCAACAAGTTTATAAGTTTATATGGAAAAATTATTTATGTATATACTATATTTGAATACAATATAAATAAAAGGCACTTAACGTGTGAGAGATAATTGTTTTTAATCTACCAATGTTGTAATAGTTAGTACTGACAGGAGATAATGAGTTTATTAAAAGGGAAGTATCCTTATTGAAATAACTGAATTTTAAAATACTTTACTTAAAACTTATTTAAGTTTATTTCTATTCACATTGTAAAAAAAAAATACCAAGAGTTTTTACATTACATTACAAAACAGCTTTTGGTGAGTTATTTTTATAATGAAGCAGAAGCTGAAGACGTATATAATATACATTTCTAATAATGAAGTTTAATGAATTCCTGCTTTTTACACTTTATCAGCCATTTTATTCTTATTGTTATACTCGAATATCCTTACCATGAAATTTCCCTAATGGCTTCCCATTCATATCTTCCAAATCATAACAGCATGAACCGTGTTTTGCCGTGACCCTAGATTGCGCAAAATTTCTTTTGTATACAATTTGACCTACATCAAAATTTACAGGACGTGAACGCAGATTGTAATATTTTACACTTTTCTCATAAGATTTGCGAATATTATTTCGAGCATTTTCTCGTAGTAATTCCATTTTTCATCACTTTTTAAATTTACTTGTAGTGTTCCTAAAATTTTCAGCTTTCGCAAAAGAGAATACGATTTGCCGTTTGTCAGCATATTTTGACTAAAAAGGAGAAAATAAAGTGAAAACCCTGTGCTAACATATACTGAGCTACTCAGGGCTCAACTGATTGAAGATAATTTTTCATCCCAATTTTTTTTTGACGGATTCATATATGCTCTTATTGCGGCCAACACTGGCCTATTTACTCGCTCACTAGCGTTTGCTTGCGGTGAATAAATTGCACTCAAGTTGTGGAATACGCCGTGTATTTCTAGAAATTCCTTGAACAACTTAGATTTGAATTGAACGCCGTTGTCGGTTGTAATCGACTCTGGCACACCAAATATGTGGAAAATGCGCTTTTCTAAAAATTCAATTATAACATTGGCAGTAAACTTTTTTATGGGCTCTAAAAAATGGAATTAAGACAAATGATCCAAAACTATAATAATTCCTATGTTTCCTGATCAGGATCTGGGGTAAGGTCCCAATAAATCTAAATACAGCTTTTAGAAAACACGAACTGAAGTAAGCGGTTGTCCCATTGGCGAGCAGTACAGTGGTCGTAAACACTTATTCGAGGCTTTTGTTTGCTTGCAAATTTCGCATGATGCAACGTTTTTTTAATGCATGTTTTTTATTTATTGTATCTTCAAATATGAACTAACAATAAGTATTCAAATCTTAAATCTATAAAAAAATTATTAGGCCCGACCAATGTCGGACATAAGCTTAGTGATAGTTATTAATAATACATAAGTAGTGATAAGCAACAAAAAGAAAAAAGTGTTTTCAAGCAGCTTCATCATCTAGAGTGTTGAATACTAGAGCCCGTGTATCTCTATTTTTTAAGCGGATGTGTCTAGTAAAGTTCAAAATATTACGAGCAGGCGGATTAGGATGTGACTCGAGTTTTGTTAGATATTTGCCTGCGTATTTTACAATTTCTTCAGTCACTAGTGGCATATTCAAATCGCGATGTATATTTGAAATTTTGATGTACCATGGAGCCGATGTTATCATGCGTAAAATTTTATTTTGCCTTGGTTGAATTTTCTCTACATTTGAAGCTGAAGCATTGCCCCATAGTTGAATTCCGTAACACCATATTGGCTTTAAAAGCGACTTTTATATTAAAAGTTTGCAGTCTAGGCTAAGTGTTGAATTTCTACCAATCAGCCAATGTACCTGAGTTAATTTAAGCTTCATTTGAGTTAACTTAGAGTCAATGTGATGTTTCCATGTAAGTCGTCGATCAAGGTGTATACCAAGATATTTCACATGTGAATGTTGAGGAACAACTTGATTGTTAATCCGAATAGGGGAGCGAGTATCTCTTCTTAGTGTGAACGTTATATGGACACACTTTTGTTCATTGACTTTAATTCTCCATAAGTTTAACCAAAGCTCCATCTGGCTAATGTGTTCCTGGAGTTTGCGGGATGCCTCATCAGGGTTTTCGTGCATACTAAGGCAGGCTGTATCGTCGGCAAATGTGGAAGTATGGATACTACTGCTCACAGGCATATCACAAGTATAAATCAAATATAAAACTGGTCCCAGTATGCTCCCCTGTGGCACACCGGATGAAATAGTTTCAGGCCTATTCGTAAAGTCTCCAAAAGATTCAAAATGTTTATTGGTAAGTAAGTCTTCAATTTTAAAATTAGGCCTTCATGCCACACTTTATCAAATGCCTGGGAAACGTTAATAAAGAGCGCAGAACAATACTTTTTTTTCCTCAAAAGTTCTTCTTATAAATTGAACCAGTCTGTGAGTTTGTTCAATGGTGCTATGCTGACTTCTAAAACCAAATTGATGGTCTGGTATACACCCACTACTAATTAAAATTGGGGACAATTTTGTTTTGAGCAGTTTTTCGAAAAGCTTTGACATTGTTGATAGTAGACTTATTGGCCTATATGACTCAGCCTTGGTTAGATCTTTGCCCGGCTTTGGAATCATTTTAACCTTGGCAAGCTTCCAGCTGTGTGGATAATACTCCAGTCGTAAAATGGCATTAAATATGAATAATAGGATTCTCATTGCAATACGAGGCAAGTTCATAAGCATCTGGTTACTAATTCCATCAATACCCGGAGCTTTCTTCGGGTTGAGTTCGGCAATTAATTTTTGTAAATCACGCGTCTTAAACTTTATGTGTTGAGGGGGTAGAGCGACTACATTCGGCAAATCAGCTACACCAGTACATATGTTTGGCGTAAAAACGGATTTTAAGTGGTCAGCAAATATTTTACCTTTTTCAGTATCGCTTCTTGCCCAACTTCCGGTAGATGTGCGTAGAGGTGGCTTATACTCAATGGGTGTTTTAATCTTTCTAGCAGCGCGCCACAAAGAGTAATTAGACGCTGGTGTGACATCAAGACCTTCCAGATAATTTTTAAGAGGTGCAGTTTTTTCAGACGCAAGCAACTCTTGGAGTCGTTTAGTGCACTCTTTAAATCTGATTTTATTTTGTGGTGATCTCTGCTGTTGCCATTCCCTTCTAGCTCTTCTTTTTCACGTACGAGACGTTCAATGTCTGTAGAATAAATTTTATTAAACCCAGTCTGCGGATGGGAGATAGTGGCATATTCAGCAGCCTGTTTAATATTCTCGCTGAGATTGGCAATGTTAGATTCAATATCATCGGATGTTCTAAGCGTATTGTTTTGCGTACAATGACTACCGAGATATTTTTTGAACCCCAGCCAATTAACACGATTGATCATCTTCACATATGGGTTAGGTAAGTTACTTCTTAATGGACTACAAATTGTAATGATCGTCGGAGAGTGATCGGACGAAAGATCAAGAGAAGCTTGAACTTGAATTAAATCCCTAGAGATATTTCTTATGACGCCAAAATCTATAACATCCGGAATTTTTTTTATGTCAGTAGGCCAATAAGTGGGCTCCCCACTCGAAATGACATCCAAGCCCATTTTTGAAATAGTGTTGAACAATGCTCGACCTCTGGGGGTAATAAGACGCGAACCCCATAACGTATGCTTAGCATTGTAGTCGCCAGCTGCTACAAAACGAGATCCAAGAGATTTGTAGAAATCCTCATATTGATTCCCAGTGATTGAAAATCTGGGAGGGGAGTAAATTGATGATATAACAAAATTTGTACAAAAACTTTCAATGCCAATATTTGTTGCTTGTAGGTGTTCTTCACAAATGTTATCAAGAACATAGTGCTTGAGTCTTGAGTTTATTAGAATTGCTGATCCAGCGCAAGCCCTTCCTCTAGGGTCCTTTGTATCATATATAGTGTAGCCATAAATTTTAAAAAGACTTCTCGAAGTCAAATGAGTCTCAGATACTAACATTACATCAATATTTTTTTCCATGAGGAAGTGCTCAAGTTCATTTTTATGTTGGCGAATGCCGTTTGCGTTCCAGAAACATATTGTTAACGTGTTCATGGCTTATTAATTAATGCTTGAAGCAGAGTATTCTGCATTCGCAGCATTTCTTGCATCATGCTAGTGATATTTGTTGTAAAATTGTTTATAGTTTGCACCAGATTTTCAATAGTAGCTTCAAGGCGATTAAAATTAAAGCTTGCGTCAGTATTTTTTAAATTATTTGGCGGGGAAACATTTTGTGTGGGAATTGAATTTGTCTTAGCTGCATCTGCATACGATACACGGGAAGTAACTGGTTGGCTCATTTGCACAAAAGTGGCAGAGTAAGCGTTTGCTGATTGAGCTGGAGCTAATTTAGGTTTTTGCACCTCTGTAGTTAGCGGTGTGATTGCCTCCACAATTACTGCATTTTTCATCACTTTGATCTTTTGGCTTATTGCAACTAGCAGTGCCGTGTAATTCGCCGCACACAACACAAACAGAGGGTAAATTGCAGTATGTTTTTGTATGGCCATATTCTTGGCAATTATGGCACTGTACAGGACCTGAACTCTTATGTGGCTCTTCAACTGTGAATTTTCGGTACAATAGGTATTTCAAATTATAAATTTGATGCGTCTCATTTTTTTCAATTTTATATCATTTGGCTCAAGTTCAACACGAAATAGGGGTTGGGGAATCTTCTCTCTGTTTATTATATTGGACACATTTTTTACCTTAAACCCCTGGATTACGATTGCATCTTTTATTTCTTCGGGAACAACATAAGAATATATGCCCTTCAATACGATCTGCATGCCTTTAGCGCTCTTAAGCTGATATGTGTAGAAGCTTGTTTTATATTTTTCAAATTCAGCAACCATTTTGCGGAAATCTTTTTCGTCATAAATTTGGACTTTAGTTTCATCGATGTTTCCACGTTTTATTGGAGCAATGTGAAATTTATTCTCACCGATGACCGAAATTAATTTTTTAATAAGGGCATTTGAATTTTTTTGTCTCGAATAGATTGGTGGCGGCTTGGATATTTTATTCGAGGATACCTCGGGTTTGTCGTTGCCATCTTGCAAAATTTTAAAGCGGTTTTGGCGATTAGTTGAGGCTGCGCTGTTATCCCTAGACATTTTTGGAGCAGATGCAATTTTTGAAGAATTCGGGCTTTTCCCACGCTTTACCACTGTTATATATGTGTCCATTCCGACTTGTACCTTGAGTTTCGAGCCGCTGTTATCTGTAGTGATAACTTTGTTAAGTGATGAACACGAGCCTGAAGGGGGTGGTATTACTGGCTTGTATGAAGAAGTACTAGGCAACTGTAATGTTAATGCATCATTACTATTTGGCATTGGACAAAGCGAAGTTGATCGCTGACGAAAAATTGGCTTTGACGTTAAAAAAAGACTTTCATCAGATTTATTATTTATATTTTTTCGTTAAGAGTTTCAGAACTCACAGTAAAATAAGCATTTCTGCCGTTAGAACTCACTTCAAATTTTTTATATTTGAGGCACTCATGCAAAGAATTCCTCAAGGGATATTCGTTTGTGTTTTTTTTTTGTTTGCGGTCTTTTTTTTTTGTTTTTGTTATTTTTACTATGTAAAAATATTAGCAAAGCATAAAGCTTATTTATTTAAGACAGTATGTACCTATTACGAATAATATGTACTACGAATATTTTTTGTTTGTTTAATTTTTTGTAAGTAAGAAAAATTCCGCTAATCGACTGTTCGCTATGAAGGTACCACGAGAACTTATGCAACGTAGCTTGCTATTTGTTTTGCCATTTTAGGCCAAAAGTAAAAAGTTTCCAGGTGACGTACAGTCTTTCCAACTCCATCATGGGCACATAATAGGTAGTCGTGAGCTCTTTTAATAAGATCATTGGTCATGGAGGTGGGAATTCAGAGTTTCCATGAAAACTCTTCTTGCAAGTCATCCCCAGTCGCGTACTCACACCGCTTATAAGTAAAGCCATCCACAATTTTAAAATCTGGAAGATATTTAAGTTTAGGCTTCAGATTTTCTATTAAGGACAAATATTCTACAGATTTAAATTCTTCTGATTTTAAATGTATTTCAAGTGAATTTTTGAGTTCTGATATGAAAGCATTTTGAAATATATCATGTAGAATTTCTTCATTATTTTCAGAATATACTCGTGGTAATGAATCGGGGACTATATTCCGACTGCCTTTTCTATGGCGAATGGTGAAGTTAAATCCTTGTAATTTTAGGGCCCATCGAGCTAGTCGTCCGTGTAAATCAGTCTGATTCATGAGCCATTTGAGTGAGGCATGGTCTGTTACTACTTCAAATTCTTGACCTTCTACGTAATCTCTAAACTTTTTAATTGCCATAACAGTCAAAAGTCTGGGTTATGTAGTACGGGGGCTGAGCACAAAGTGTTTGTAAGCTCTTCGAACCAAGACTTAGCTTCATCGGACCAATAAAATTTCCTGTTTTTCTGTAGCAAGTCTGTTAGAGGTGTAGTCAATGTGGCAAAGTTACGGACAAAATGGCCAAACACCTAGGAATCGTCTTATTTGTCGTATTGAGGTTGGTAGAGGGAATTCGCGGATAGACTTTACCTTGTCCGGGTCTGTTTTTATCTGTCCATATCCGATGATATGCCCCAAGTACTTCACTTCCTTCAGCAGAAATTTACTTTTATCGATATTATTGGTAAGATTTGCTGATAATTCCATCGATAAGAGGTAAGGGATAGGCATCTTTAACTGTAACGCTGTTGACCTTTCTTGCGTCCAAGCAAAGTCTGATCTTACCCGGTTTCTGCACAAGAGCCACAGGCGATGACCATGGACTCTGGGACTCTTCGATAACCCCTAGCTCTATCATCCGATCAATTTCGGCGAATAATAATTTCTCCACAGCAGGTGAAACGGAAAAATATCGTTGTTTAATCGGTTTGCTGTCGCCAGTATCTATACTGTCCGTGACTAGTGAGGTTCTACCTAGACCTTCTTTTGCATACGAGAGAAAACAATTTATAGCGGCAGCAAGTCTAGTATTTTGCTTTGTATCTAAAACGTGAAAGTTTTCGTTGGACATAATTTCATGAATTTTTGAAATTGGGTTGTAACTAACGCTTTCAACAAACAAATCTTTCGCTAGACCAAAGGTTTTGACGAAGTCTACTCCCAAATATAAATTTTGTGTCAAATGCGGAATTATTAGGAATGTTAGCGGTTTTGTTTCTTCCCGAAAAGTGACTAATGTTATTACGCTACCTACAGCAGCATGGTTTGTACCATCAGCAGTTTTTAATACAATTTTAAATTCTTTATACTTATGTTTCTTGCTTTCTAAGAAAGTTCGAGCATAATCAGATGCAAAGCAAGAGGTCGTAGCACCAGTATCTATTAATCCAGCTACATGTTCGTTGGAAATTTGCACTGTAGCAAATGGTCTTATGTCGGACTGACGCACAATCGATATAATAGCTGAACCGCAGTATTTGCGGGTTTTGATAATTTTTTTCCAATACTCTCTTAATCTCCTTGTATGTCGTTTGACACGTTGAGAAATTACGACTTCATTAACTTCTTTCTTAAAAATTCTTGATTTGGCTTCTTCGTATTCAAATAGACGTACATGGTAGGGCTTTATATATTTTGGTAGGAAATTTTCTTCTAATTCTTTAGTTGTGTACTTATTTGCACTAAGCTCTGTTTGCACTCCAGAGGACTTTAAATTTGAGTAGCTTTGTTGTGCAATTGTCGCTGCCTGGTCCCCATCTGGTAGTTTTTTGAGTACTTACTACAGTTGAAACAGTTAGGTTTAAAAATGTTCGGCGTCCCACAGCCATAACAGAATATTTTTTATTTCGCCTAAGCAATCATCAAAACGGTGCCCTTTTTCTGAACAGTTCCAACACACGACTTCTTTAATTTCATCTAATTGGACTAACTCTTCAGTCATATCATCCTCTGCAATTTCAGAAATTAATTTGCGTGGCATAAAAGCTCTATTGGAGTGACGGGATTCAAGCTCCTTATCTAGTATTTCATGTTTGCGTACAAACTGTTTTAACTGGGCAACCCACTCAATATTGAAATGTAATAATTCTTTTCGAATTTCAGGCTTTAAGTTACGTTTAATGATTTCGAGTAATTCAAATTCACTGAGAGGATTTTGGAAGCGGTCGGTGATTTTCAAAATTGCATCATAATACACCTCAAATGTTTCCCCAACTCTTTGTTTTCTGCAACGAATTTTTTCTCTGAGATCAAAATCTGTTCGCTGATCACGAAATTGAATTTTGAGTTCATGACACAATATTTCCCAATCCATTCTAACACAATTCCGGTGGAATTACCAAAACCAATCTAAGGCTGTACCACTGAAAAGTAAATGGACATGCCTACACAATATATCAAAATCGCCTTGTAAAATTTTAACCGTGAGTGCATGCACTCGATATATAACGAGTTATCAACAGACAACCCCTCTCCATCTTGCCCACTAAATTTTAAATGCCAACCTGACATGATGTTGGAAACTTTATCGGTGGTAAGATCTATGTTTTGATTGAAAGCTGTTCTTCTACTGTCTTTCCGGTTTTGATTATTTCGACTTATATTGCCATTAAAATTATTATTGTCAAAGCTGGGTCTAAAATTAGTAGTATTTGCTCGGTTGGTATTAATATTTCGATTTCGTGCATACTGATGATTTAAATTCAAAGAATTTCCTAAGCTTGGCCTAAAAGTATTATTTTGGTTTAAATTTAGTGATGCCAAGGTATTCTTGACAGCTTCATTGATCATACTTTGAAGTGTATTATCACTCCGTTATGATAATCTGCATTTCGTTGCACATTTTGAGGGCCTAAGTTATTTTGAGAAATATTAAGTAAATCGTCGAATTGAGTGATGTCTTAATAAAAATTAGGTGTTTGAGTTTTGGTATTGCCGAGTAACTTGCGTCTGGTATTTTTTTTTTATCTGGGACGCAGGTTTTGGTATGGCACCGCGATTTGTATGACCTTCCCCTGAGGAAGCCTTATTAACAGCAGTTTGCTTTTCAGTCTCTATTAAAATGTTATGCGACTTTAATTTTGATTCGACATGTGGGACATTCTTGAATTTCTTTAAGTATGCTCACTATGCATTCCTTGTGAAATATATGATCACAAGGGGTAGAAACGACAATGTCATCAAGTTCATAATCTTTCTTGCAAATTGAACATTGGTGCAAATTAACCTCTTCAGATGGAGATGCAATATTTTCGTTACTATGAACAAGCGACATTTCAAATATATTTACAAAAAAACTTTCTGTTATATGATTTCTGTAGAACTTCCTTTGGGACTATACGGTAAGGTTGTAAAAAAATTTATATTGTTAATAAAACAGTTTACTAATAATAAAAAAAACGAACTGAGGGGTGTTTTTTTTTTTTTTTTTTGATACGCTAATAAGCAGAAAAAAATACATGGGCTAATTAATAATGAAAAGTGGACGTCTTGTGCACTAACTTATAGTGATTTCAAATTGTATATCCATACCTTTAGTCAACGTATTAGCTAAATCTACGCAAGAGTTCTTTTAGACATTATCATCACAAAACAAAAAGGAATGAATGTACAAAAGGTAAAAGTGGACTGTAAAAAAATTACTTTTTACCTTTTTATTACAATATTTCAAACTATAACCTGGTGAAATTTCATTCTGGCCTAGACCAAAAATATAGCAAATACAGGGTGGGCCAAAAGAAACCAAGGGGTGTAAAAGTTTAATAACTTTTTTGTTTATTAACTTTTTTTTTATTTTTCCTTTCAGATTATATAACATACAAAATGGAAATTTTTTTTCACTAAGTATGAAAAATGATGTCTCTTAAATGACCACCGTTTTCAGCTTCGCACTGATGGGCTGTTTTGAGAGCATTTTCCATAACATCTTTCAAAACTTGTGGCTGTAGCGTTCGAATTTCTGCAACAATGTTTGCCTTGAGTTCAAGGATTGTCTCTGGCTTGTTCACATACACTCGCTCCTTCAAAAAACCCCAAAGAAAACTGGCGATCGCGCTGGCCAAATAATTTCCGAATTTCGAGAAATTATTCGCTCTCCAAAAATTTGACTTAAAAGTGCCATTGTGTCTCGGGCAGTATGGGCAGTGGCTCCGTCCTGCTGAAACCACATACCAGGTCTGTTTTCAAGACCAGGACGTAAAAAATTTGCTATCATAAACCGATACCGCTCTCCATTTACGGTTACAGCACTTCCATCTTCATTCTCGAAGAAGTAGGGCCCAATGACATTTTCAGATGTGATCCCACACCATACTGTACACCTGATGGGGTGCAATTGGCGTTGATGAATGGCTCTTGGATTTTGAGAACCCCAGAACCTACAGTTCTGCTTATTAACAAAGCCATTCAAATGAAAATGAGCTTCATCCCTCATAATCAAATTTTCAATAAAGTTGATTTCTGGTTTAAATAATAAAATTCTATTGTTCTGGTTCTCTGTTCAGTTGTGAACCTCTCCATTATAAATTCTCCAATTGTTGTCTATATAATCTGAAAGAAAAAATAAAAAAAAGTAATAAACAAAAAAGTTATTAAACTTTTAAACCCCTTGGTTTCTTTTGGCCCACCCTGTACTACGTGATATAATGACAAAAAAATTGGATACGTTCAAAAATGTTTGTAAAGAGTAGTTTATGTAAAGCTGTTATAGTTGAGGTCCCAAAACAACAAAGTAAAGATATTATAAGATGTAAAAATTAAATAGTTTTGAAACCTGTCATTTTGTAGCCCCACGTTGGGCGCCATTTTCTATTTTGACGTTTGGGATTGGGATTATTTTTCATATGCAAGTTTTCAATGGTCTGATTAGTGGAACGGTACGCACGTACTTACCTAGCTAGATCGAGAGATATGCGCAGGGATCTTGTTCCAATGGTCCATTTCCCAGCAATAAGAAAAGAATTACGTGCGATTTAAATGCCCTTTTTAAATCCTCACTAAACACCAACCTCACTATATTTTCTTTATTATTAATAATATTAGCTAAGATGTTGAAGCTAATCCTCTTACCCCACCCAACCGTGGTAATCGGATTAGGCTGAAAAATTAAGAATTACTTTTTTTTAGTTTTTACGAATACCCTACTATAACAAACCTTACCTCTGTCCCTGAAGTTCTACATCAAAACAGAATTACTGAAAATTCATATTTCAATCAACATTTAATGTATAAAAAAATTTTTATGTACAAAGAATAAGTAAGAACCACGGATTCATTGGGTACTGTTTAAACTATGTGGTACATTTTATGTTAAAACTATGTGGTACATTTTATAACGTTATATAAATATAAGTATATATAGGTATGTATATGTGACAGCGCATAGAGAAAGGGACCTAAGGGTAAAAAAAAATAAATTTTAATTTTTTTTTGATGTGGACAACATCTGAGCATCGAATGAGACCGATCCCATGCCGCAAGAGTGTTCCCTCCCAGAGATATGCGCGTTTTATGATGTGATGGTACACCAAAGATACACGTATTTAAATCTTTAAAATGGCTCTCCTGAACAAAACTGGGTTTTACCCTTAGTTCCCTTTCTATTTTGCGTGTCACATATAGGTAAATAATAATGTAGGAGTTAGTTAAGTTTTTTTTCTTGTTTATTTTAATATAGGAGCATAGTTATGACGTTTATATTAACCTGTAACAGCAAAGAAATTTGAAACCGCTAGAATCCATGTAAACTCAATAGAGATCAATAAAAATAAAAACAAATTTAAACAAAGTATGTTTGTATTTATGTACTCAGATTTCTTTGTAGTTACATTTTTAAGATAAACATACTAATGTAAATGCGAAATATAAGAAAAGTGTAACATATGTATGTAGATATTGAAATGTATGAATGAAAGTAAAGGGTGTTTTTTATTGAGGTATAGAACTTTAAGTTGGCATCACTTTTTTAACTGGCGGCCATTTTGTCAGCTGTCAAGTGATTAATATTTAGTTTGGTTTGCCATTTCATCATGAACAGGTTGACAAAAGAACAACGCTTGCAAATCGTGCAAATTTATTTCGAAAATAATGGTTCAGTTCGCGAAGTTTACCGCAAGCTCCGTCCATTTTATGGTCGACATAATCGTCCATCAGAGCAATTAATTCGGTTAGCCATGGATCGTTTTCGCACTACGTTTACTCTATGTGATAATACGCATCCGCAGAGACGTCGAACAGTGCGCACCGAAGAAACAATTGCCGCTGTAGAGCAAAGTGTTGAAGAGGACCCGAATGAATCGATTCGCCACCGTGCACAGCAATTGGAGCCGACTAACCGACTATTTTGTTCCCGAATTGGATGGCATGAATGTGGATGAGTTGTGGTTCCCACAAGACGGCGCTACATGCCACACAGCGCACGTCACAATCGATTTATTGAAGGAAACATTCGATGAGCGCATAATTTCGCGGAATGGACCTGTCAATTGGCCACCAAGATCGTGTGATTTGACACCATTGGATTATTTTCTTTGGGGATATGTGAAGTCGCTCGTCTACGCCAACAAACCAGAAACGTTAGGGGACTTGGAAGCCAACATTCGTGGCGTTATTGCCAACATACGGCCCCATATGCTCGAAAAAGTGGTTGAAAATTGGACCTGTAGAATTGGCTTTATTCGAGCCAGCCGCGGCGGCCACATGCCCGAAATCATATTTAAACATTAATGGCATAAAATTATCCTTCCAATAAAGCCAAATTGATGGACATTAAAACGATTTTCTTGTGTTTTATTTCAATTTGAAGTTTTATACCTCTTAAAAAAACACCCTATAGTAAAGTAAAAATCTTATAAGATACAATTTATTAATTGTTTTTTGTTTTGAAGAAGAAGACTCGATTTACATTTCAATTGTAATTGTTGATATGTTTATAAAATATTCACTTTTACGTAAAAAAATTTTATTATTAGTTCAATCCCAGTTTGTTTTGTTTTCTTGTTAGTGTTTTACAATGTTATTAATGAAGAAAGTAGAAGTGATTCTCTAAATGAATGAGGTTTAGTTTTGAATTATTGAGAGAATTAAGAAATTAATCGTTTTTTTTTGTTTGCTATTGTTGTTATTAATAATTTTTACTATAGCAAATTAATTCATTATTAGATAGATTAGATTATATTAGGCAAATTTTTAATATAAAAAAATATAGGATTTTTTTATTTTTTTTTATTTAAGTAATTTTTTTTTGTTTTAAGATTTTTTTCTTTTGTTGTTAGTTGTTTTTTTAGGTTACCCTGGCAAATAAGTGGCAAAGGTGAACTTAGTCTATTGAGAAAAAAAAACGGTAAATAATATGTCGTATTAAGACTCGTTTTAGTACTATTAGATGGGTAGAAAGAAGGCTTATGATGAAAAAGTTCTCCACTGCATCTGTTTAGGTGCAGCAGATGGATTTCAGATGGTGTTTAGGAATAGAGCTTGTCTCATTAAAGAAATAAAATGTTTCACCCAAAATATACACGATGCTCTCGATTGACTACCCGGACACGTTGTCCCTCTAGGTATGTGCCCAGTGAACCAATTCACTCGAGAGTTATGCGTTGTTAGTTTCCAATAAGAGATGTGAAGTTATTGTGCTGTAATTTTCCCTTTCCGAAACAAGTAAAATTTACCAGTTTATGGACTGTTTGCGTTATCATCATCTATACCGTTTCTAAAAGCTTGGTATACAGGATCGAAGAGGTTGCATAAGCAAGCAAAAAGAAGTATCATAAATAAAAGGCACTTAACGTGTGAGAGATAATTGTTTTTAATCTACCAATGTTCATTGGCGTAGCTAGACATTTTTTCTGGGGGGGGGGGGGGGCAAACACAATTTTTTTTAATTAGTGTTTTTTATGGGAATTGTTAAAATTTAAGCTTAAAATTTTTAAACGCACTAATAATCCCAAATTAATATTTTACTTATTAAGTTAAATATATATTTTTTATTAAAAATACATTGAAATTGGAAATTAAAAAATATATTTTACTTAATAAGTAAAATATTAATAAGTAAAATATTGGTTTGGGATTATTAGTGCGTTTAAAAAATTTTATACAGATTTTAATATTTAAGTTAAATATTTATTTAATATTTAAGTTAAAACATAAATTAACAGTCCAGTTTCAATAACAAGAATTAAGTTATAATTAAAACTAAAAAAACAAAACATTCAAAACAAAAACAATACGTAGACAAAAAGTAAAGTATGTATTAGAAAAAAACTAAATAATAATAATAATCTAATAATAATAAACTAAATAATAATAAAATTAATATTCGTTTCCAACAAGTTTATAAGTTTATATGGAAAAATTATTTATGTATATACTATATTTGAATACAATATTTTGAAAAGATACAAGCAAGAAATGATTTCATTCATCATTCATGATTTCATTTCTTAATAATTTACTAGATATACCAAACGGACGACACACTCGTCCGTATTCTAGAATCAAAATGTAAATAACTTGAGATTCAAAGAAAATGTACATATCTAAACTTCATAAAAAATTTATTAAAACACAGCCACACACAAACTTACATACATATGCAAGCATAATTAAATAATACATGAAATTAAAAAAACATAAACAAAATCCCTTCAACCAAGCTAATTCACTTTATTCAATTCTCTTCGTTTAAGTATTATGGCTTTCATACAACAACAAATAAGAGAAAAAAAATTGTTAGATCAAGAGAAATACTACAAACACACACACACACTCATGTTTTGTTTCTTTTTTACTTGTAAGCTAATAAATGCGTGTATAATATGTGTGCATGTAGTAGTAGCAACTTTAAACGCTTATAGCTCCCAAAATACTAAACCGATTTCAATAAAATATAGATTCTGCACATCTGTACAGAAAATCATTTAAAACCATATAAATCTTTTTAAAATCGGTGTAGTGGTACCAGCGTAAAAGGGATTACAAAAAACATGTTCGCCTATTAATTATATAGAAGATAGATAGATTATTTAATTAAAAAAAATTTATCAGTTGGTGCATAAATAAAAATAGAAAATTGCCATTTATTATTTAGTTACCCTTCCAATATTGAAGTTCTGAATCAATACTATATTGTTGCGATGAATGAACATACATACATAAATAAGTACAAACATATGTATGCAAGTATGTATGTATACGTGTTCAATTGAAAAAAATTTTATGTGCATATATATACATGCATACATATCGATAGTTGAGTTTTTCAGTGATTTCAATAAATTTCACACTAATACACCTCATCACAAAAATTTATTGCAATAGTGTAAAAAATAGCGCTTTTACAAGCAGTTGTACAAAAAAGTTACATTTTGAATATTACACTTTCTATTATGTTTTACCTTCTCCTGTAAAGTTACAATTATTTGCGTTAGCGCCTTTCCATTTGAGACCAACGATATATTGACCTGTGTAAGTTGATATCCTATCAAAAATTTCGGTCATCAAAAGTACTGAACCGAAATTTGGACCTAGGAATATTTTTCACAAGTTTTCCACTAGTCTAACAAAGTTGTATATGAACATGAATTGTTTTGTTTTGTTTTCTAATAAAAATAAAACATATGTAAACAATTCACATATTCCATTTGCAATAATGCTAAGTATATAAAGCAGAAATCTTCATCAACTGACACCACACATAGTGGACCAAACACAAAAGAACGCTGATGATGAAGGTTTAGTGGCCTTCGAAAACGGCTGGCTGTTCCGTTCAACTATGTGTTGTCAGAATATTTACAACTAACTTTGGTGTTATTTGTTCATTAATAATTATCACATGTAATTTGGCTTAAAAAGCGATACGAACTTTAGCCTGTTAAAAAATCACAAATATTAAAACATATGTATACATGTTTAAGGAGGAAATTTTGATTTGTTCGATTTTCTGACGATTTTTCGGACATGAAATGCTGATTATTTTATATTTTATCGGGATTTCGGTGATTTTTCCATCATTTCATCTGGCAGCCCTGGATTGAACCATAAATATGCATACATACATACATACATGTGTGTGTACGAGTATGTATAGTATATGAATATATACATAATTTTTCGCTATTTTTTTAATTTTACTCTAAATAAAAATTGGTGGCTATTGTTACAAACAATTTGACAATAGAAAATCTTAAGAACACCTTAAAACAACTTGTCTTGCTACTAACTACGTACACTAAAAAATTTTATTAAGAATTTGTTGAAAGCTACATACACACATACATATCTACACACATGCATTATAAATTCACATGGAGTTTACTATTTGTGATGTTTTGAAGTGTTGTAAACTTATAGTTTTTTGGGTATTTATTATCTAATAAAAGTATGCATATTTAGCGATTATTCGAAAAGTTTGTACAAAAATTACTGGTGATTTTCATGAGTAATTTTAAAATAAATAAAAAATAAAATTTTTTAATATTACAGGCAAGAGAATATGTTTTAAAAAGAATTTGTAATAAATCCTGGGGGGGGGGGCAAAATCAAGTCTGGGGGGGAGGCAAATCCAGGACATAATGAGTTTATTAAAAGAGACGTATCCTTATTGAAATAACTGAATTTATTTAAAAATACTTTACGTAAAACTTATTTAAGTTTATTTCTATTCACATTGTTAAAAAAAATACCAAGAGCTTGAGGCACATTACACAATCTTATCTCAATTTCTTATATTTTGCGGTATAGAACACAATAACTTGCGAACGACGATGTGTACACATGTATATTAAAAACATTGGAAATAAAAGTTTTTAAAAAAATCAACTTTCTTTTTACTTTAAGGAATGATTTAAAAATGTAAGATTTTTTTATATTCGAAAAATATACAATTGAAAAGTTTCTAAGGCTGAGTTTACATCTGGAATTTCTTGTGTGTCATTTGCCAAAAAAGCGTAACCAACTAATTACTAATGAAAAACTGTTTGATTCAGACATGTATTTATTGATTTAAACAGATTCTATAAAATTGGGTTCTATAAAATTGTCTATTATTTATGTATGAAACTATTTAACTTCATAAATACATGTCTGAATCTAAAAGTTTTTCATTCGTAATTAGTGGTTACGCTTTTTTACGCTTGTGTGGCACATGGCACACTGATGGAAACCCGGCCTAAGAAGCAAAAACTATCGATAGTATCGATGGCATCAAAAAATACTATCGAAACTATCGAATTAAGCCACTATCTATAGTTTTGCAGCTCTAGCGTTGAGTACATAATGTGTGATGTAGGGTTTGCACATCGATTATAATCGTAATAGTAGTCGCGATTAATTGCACCTTTAATCGTAATCGTAATCGAACCCAATAATTGCTCGGTTACTATTAAAAATTTGTCCCTTTGTTAAGCAATAAATATATGCCAACTCATAAAAAATTTAAATTAATACTGCCACTTCCACTATGTCGAAAGAAAAACTCTGTGAAAGAAACATATTCGCTTGAATTCTAATACATTTTCATTCGATTTCCATTCTAATAAATTTTTTTTGAGACGTTTTTTATTTATTGTATCTTCAAATATGAACTAACAACAAGTATTCAAATCTTAATCTAAAGTATAATTATTAGGCCCAACCAATGTCGGACATAAACTAAGTGATAGTTATTAATATTACATAAGTAGTGATAAGCACAAAAAAAATATATATTTTTAAGCAGCTGCATCTGGAGCGTTGTTTATTAGAGCCCTTCTATCTCTCTTTTTTAAGCGGATGTGTCCAGTAAAGTTCAATATATTACGAGCAAGCGGATTAGGATGTGACTCGAGTTTTGTTAGGTATTTGCCTGCGTATTTTGCAATTTCTCCAGTCACTAGGGTCATATTTAAATCACGATGTATATTTGAATTTTTGATGTATCATGGAGCCGACGTTATCAAGCTTAAAATTTTTTTTTGCCTTCGTTGGATTTTCTCAACATTTAAAGCTGAAGCATTGCCCCATAGCTGAATTCCGTAGGACCATATTGGCTTTAAAAGTGACTTGTATATTAAAAGTTTGCAGTCTAGGCTGAGTGTTGAATTTCTACCAATCAGTCAATGTACCTGAGATAATTTAAGTTTCATTTGTGGTAGCTTAGAATCAATGTGGTGTTTCCATGTAAGTCGTCGATTAAGGTGTATACCAAGATATTTCACATGTGAATGTTGAGGAACAACTTGATTGTTAATTCGAATGGGGGAACAAGTAGCTCTTCGTAAGGTAAATGTTACTTGAACACACTTTTGTTCATTTACCTTAATTCTCCAAAAGTTTAACCATAGCTCCATCTGGCTAATGTGTTCCTGGAGTTTGCGGGATGCCTCAACAATGTTTTCGTGCATACTAAGGCAGGCTGTATCGTCGGCAAATGTGGAAGTATGTATACTACTGCTCACAGGCATATCACAAGTATAAATCAAATATAACACTGATCCCAGTATGCTCCCCTGCGGCACACCGGATGAAATAGTTTCAGGCCTACTCGTAAAGTAGTGAACTTACGGGAAATAATGAAACTTTGCAAAAGATTTAAAATGTTTATTGGTAAGTAAGTCTTCAATTTTAAAATTAGGCCTTCATGCCACACTTTATCAAATGCCTGGGAAACGTCAATAAAGAGCGCAGAACAATACGTTTTTTCCTCAAAAGTTCTTCTTATAAATTGAACCAATCTGTGAGTTTGTTCAATGGTGCTATGCTGATTTCTAAGACCAAATTGATGGTCTGGTATGCACCCACTACTAATTAAAATTGGGGACAATTTTGTTTTGAGCAGTTTTTCGAAAAGCTTTGACATTGTTGATAGTAGACTTATTGGGCTTTATGACTCAGCCTTGGTTAGATCTTTGCCCGGCTTTGGAAAGCTTGGCAAGCTTCCAGCTGTGTGGATAATACTCCAGTAGTAAAATGGCATTAAAAATGAATAACAGGATTCTCACTGCAATACGAGGCAACTTCATCAGCATCTGATTACTGGCTCCATCAATACCCGTAGCTTTCTTCGGGTTGAGTTCGGCAATTAATTTTTGTAAATCACGCGTCTTAAACTTAATGTGTTGAGGGGGTAGAGCGACTAAACTCGGCAAATCAGCAACACCAGTACATATGTTTGGCGTAAAAAGGGATTTTAAGAGCTCATCAAATATGTTACCTTTTTCAGTATCGCTTCTTGCCTAACCTCCGCTAGATGTGCGTAGAGGTGGCTTATACTCAACGGGTGTTTTAAGCTTTCTAGCAGCAATGTCTGTAGAATAAATTCTATTAAAACCAGTCTGCGGATGGGAGGTATTGGCATGTTCAGCAGCCTGTTTAATATTTTTGTTAAGATTGGCAATGCTAGATTCAATATCATTGGGTGTTCTTAGCGTAATATTTGCCGTGCAATGACTACTGAGATATTTTTTGAGCCCCAGCCAATTAACACGATTGATCATCTTTACATATGGGTCAGGTAAGTTACTTCTTAATGGACTACAAATTGTAATGATCGTCGGAGAGTGATCGGACGAGAGATCTAGAGAAGCTTCAACTTGAACTAAATCCCTAGAGATATTTTTGATGACGCTAAAATCTATGACATCCGGAATTTTTTTTATGTCAGTAGGCCAATAAGTGGGCTCCCCACTCGAAATGACATCCAAGCCCATTTTTGAAATTGTGTTGAACAATGCTCGACCTCTGGGTGTAATAAGACGCGAACCCCAAAACGTATGTTTTGCATTGTAGTCGCCAGCTGATACAAAACGAGATCCAAGGGATTTGTAGAAATTTTCGTATTGATCTTCAGTGATTGAAAATCTGGGAGGGTAGTAAATTGGTGATATCACGAAGTTTGTACCAAAACTTTCAATGCCAATATTTGTTGCTTGTAGGTGTTCTTCACAAATGTTGTCAAGAATATAGTGCTAAAGTCTTGACTTTATTAGAATCGCCGATCCACCGCATGCTCTTCCTCTAGGGTCCTTTGAATCATATAAGATGTAGCCATAAATTTTAAAAATGCTTCTCGAAGTCAAATGAGTCTCAGAGACTAGCATTACATCAATATTTTTTCCGTGAGGAAGTGCTCAAGTTCATTTTTATGTTGGCGAATGCCGTTTGCGTTCCAGAAACATATTCTTAACGTATTAATGGCTTGTTAATTAATGCTTGAAGCAGTGTATTCTGCATTCGAAGCATTTCCTGCATCATGCTAGTCATATTTGTTGTAAAATTGTTTATTGTTTACACCAAATTATCAATAGTAGCTTCAAGGCGATTGAAATTAGAGCTTGAATTTGTATTTGTTGAATCATTTGCCGGTGAAACATTTTGTGTGGGAATAGAACTAGCCCTAGCAGCATCTACATACGATACACGGGAAGTAACTGGTTGGCTCATTTGCGCAGAAGTGGCGGAGGAAGCGTTTGCTGTTTGAACTGGAACTAATTTAGGTTTTTGCACCATAGCCTGCTTGACGAAAGAGTACACAGGACAACCTCTATAGTTAGCGGTGTGGTTACCTGCACAATTACTGCATTTTTTTTCTGCTTGATCTTTTGGCTTAGTGCAGCTAGCAGTACCATGCAATTCACCGCAGATAACACAAACTGTAGGTAATTTGCAGTAAGTTTTTGTGTGACCATATTCTTGGCAATTATGGCACTGTACGGGACCTGATCGCTTATGTGACTCTTCAACTGTGATTTTTCGATATAAGAGGTATTTTAGGTTATAAATTGGATGTGTCTCGTTTTTTTTAACTTTATATCATTCGGCTCCAGTTCAACACGAAATAGAGGCTGGGGGATTTTCTCCCGATTGAATATATTAGTAACATTTTTTACCTTAAATCCTTGTATAATGAGTGAATCTTTTACTTCTTCGGGATTAACATAAGAATCAATGCCCTTCAACATGATTTGCATACCTTTAGCACTCTTAAGCTGGTACGTATAAAAACTTGTTTTATTTTTTTCGAATTCTGTTACTATTTTGCGGAAATCTTTTTCTTCGTATATTTGAATTTTAGTTTCGTCAATGTTACCACGTTTTATTGGAATAACGTGAAATGCGTTCTCACCAATTGCCGAGACTAATGTTTTAATAAGGGAGCTAAAATTTTTTTCTCTCAAATATATTGGTGGTGGTTTGGAGGTTTTTGTCGAAGATACAGAGGGTTGGTCATTATTAACCTGCAATACTGAAAAACGATTACTACGATTAATTGATGCAGCGTCGTTATCCTTGGATATCTTGGGAAGCGATGAGGTTTTTGAAGAATTTGGGCTTCGCCCACGCTTTACAGCTGTAATATATCTGTCCATTCTGACTTGAACTTTAGATTTTTGACTACTGTTATCTAGAGTGATAACTTGATTAAGTGATGAACACGATCCAGAAGCGGATGATATCGCTGAATTAAATGAAGAAGTATCAGGCAACTCAAATGTTAACAAATCACTAGTTGGCATTGGACAAAGCGAAGTTGAACAAAAACGAAAAAAACCAAAACTATTTATTATATAGGCTAAAGTTCGTATTGAATTACATATCTAGTGTTCGTACGGAACCCTTCGTGCGCGGGTCAAAGTCGCACTTCACTGAATTTATTTTAAACTTACTATCATTTACATGAAAATAAATATAACCATATTGAACAACGAAAAAGAATTCAACAAGTCGCAGAGCAACAGCATGTTATTACTGCTTTGCTTTACAACTACATTTGTTTTGTTTAAAATGTGCGAATATTTTTTATAATGAACATAAAACAATTATCAAAACAAAAGTGTTTAATAATATTTTGATGAATATTTTATGACTTTTCTCTACATTTTACTATACGAAAGCAAAATAACTTTGGTTTACTACAATATTTATTACAAAATGTAAGCATTTTCGCATTTTCTTCAATATACGTATTCATATATTTGCTTTGTAAAATTATGATTTTTAACAATCCCAAAAAAGTTTAAAATTTTATAATTATGTTACAAAATTCTATTTGTTTATCATTTTTGGCTATTTTATTAAATTTTGCATTTTCGTGACCATAAAATAACCCATTATATTTTGAATACTTTTAGGCAATCAGTAATCTATTAACTTTTGGATATTTGTAGGCACAAAGTATAAGGTACCGCATACTTTTTGAACTTCTCATACAAAAATAATGGCTTATTCAGTCAAATTGTAAGTACTCACGACTGGAGAGTACATACACTTTTTTGCATTCTAGTAGGCAAACTTTTTTGCTGGGTTTTTTGTCTATGAGAATTGCAAGAAACCTTTTCCTAAACTTCTGCAAATACCACCAGTATTTGGTGGATTTAATGTTAATATATTCTGCAGTTTAATATAAAAAGAAGTTTTTATGTACATATGTACTTATAATAAGAATATTTAAAAATGTAAATGCATAAAGATGATGAATTCAGAACCATGTATGTTCAGTTTGACTACAATTTATTTAATTTATTATAAAAACTTTGTATAATTTTCAAATGTTATTTAAAATTTTGGATAGTTTTCATAAACTTTAATGTACGCGGACAGAATTATGAAGTTCTCTTCCATACACATTTTTTTTAATTTAATTTTGCAGAATAAAATAGACCTCCAATTAAATGTCCATAAATTTCACATACAATAGATATTCGTATTGGCGAATATCGTTTTAAATATTCGTATTCGCGGATATCGTTTTAAAAAATATTTTACTTTAGCTTTAAAGTTCATAGTAGTTGATAAGCACTTTAAGGCTAACATAGCTTTATTAAAAAATCATATGCAAAAGACAACTTTAAATATTTTGTGATTTGCAATGTAAATTTTGCATGTGCAAAAACCGTCAAACTCATCAGTAGACTTCAACTAATGTAGCAGCTAATTGTAAAAAGGTTACGAGATATTAAAAATTGATTCAAAATAGAAGTTGTTAGCTTGTAAAGATTTTTGCGTGAAGTTTTTAAGCTTATTGAGGAACAACTTGATTGTTGATTCGAATGTTCGAACAAGTATCTCTTCGTAGAACTTATGTTACCTGAACACACTTTTGTTCGCTTACTTTAATTCTCCATAGGTTTGACCATAGTTCTAGCTGGGCAATATGATCCTGAAGATATCGGTATGCTTCGTGAGGGTTTTCGTGCATACTAAGGCACGCTGTGTCATCCGCAAATGTAGAAGTCTGGATAATACTGCTCACAGGCATATCACAAGTATAAATCAAAGACTAAACTGGCCCCAGCATACTCTCCTTTGGCACATCGGATGCGATAGTTTCGGGCGTACTCTCGAAGGCGCCTCCGACAACAGTGAACTTCTGGGCAATAATGTAACTTTCCAAAAGATTTAGAATGTTTAATCTCTTTGTTATTTTTTTCCAGTTTTTAAGCTTTAGTTGATTTTCTTTTAAGCTACTTGGGGCTAATGTTTCAATGTAAATAAAAATCCATTTATTTACAGTTTTTCTCGACGTTTCGTAGATTATTTACTTACTTTTTCAAGGTATCGTCTATTGAAATAATAAACACAATTATAAAACAATTTTGCTTTGAGTCATTTTAACTTACAACGCATGGAATAATTAATTACATATGTAATTACATATACATATTTTACATATTGAATAACAATACTCAACATTAAAACATATATAGGGTCCGCCAGATAACTTTTTTTTTGAAAATGCTATAAAAAAAGCCGAGTGTAGCTTCGGCTGTGTGGCACGTAGCGCCGTCCTGTATAAACCAAATGTTGCCAATATCCTCCTCTTCAATTTTTGTTAACAAAAATTCGTTTAGCACTGCCCGATAACGATCGCCATTGACTGTAACGGCCACTCCTTGCTCATTTTGCCCAATTATGCCTCTGGACCAAAATCCGCACCAAACAGTGACTTGTTTTGGGTGCGTCGGCTTTTCAATGTATGCGTGCGGGTTGTCTGTGCCTCAAATGCGAAAATTTTGCTTGCTTACATACCCGCCAAGATCAAAATGAGCTTCATCTGAAAAGATGATTTTTTTTGGCAAAATCGGCATCTTCTGTAAGTCGATCGCAGGCCCACTTAGCGAAGCGTTGTTCAAGCGTATATACAACTATGTTCGTTCAGCGGAAGGATAAAACTAATTATCTGTCATATAAGACATGAGCTAAGTGTTACAGTAGTAGTGAACTCCCACTCCGGCCCCACAGTGGGTCGATTCGCTAACCTGCCAGGTCAAAATTATTTGATGGTTAGTGTATACGGTTTTGGGGATGCTGAGTTCGACAGAAATAATTAAAAAATTCTAGCTCAATTTGTTAAGAAATATGACAGAGTTTTGCTATTGCAAACTTCGGTAGTAGTAATTTTTCATGTAATATTTTCAATATTTAATTTTTCATATAATATTTTCAGTACTTTTAGAACAAGTTCTTAGCTATCCAGAAATCCTTTTATTTTCTTGATATTGAAATGCTAATATTTATGGTTTTAGTCCAGATAAATTAAGCATTCATTCCACTGTGCACCCCCAAATTGTTAAATTTGGGTAATTAAAATTTGAAAATTGTTAAATTCTTGGAAATTTGTGTTTTTTGTTTACATTAGGAGTTTTTGTTTACATTAGAAGTTTTTGTTTACATTAAGTGTATGTCTGTCTGTCTGTCTGTCTTCCTGACCGTGGATGTTTGTGTGTGGAATATTTTATGTGAATGTATTAAGGTGGTTCATAGTTTGGCGGTTTTTGTGTGTGTATATGCCGACGGGGAAAATAATGAAAATGATTTTTCCTAATACCAATGGTGAAATAGTGATTATTAATTTTTCCTAATGCCTACGGCAATGCATGATAATTTTTCCTAATGCCGACGGCAAAACATGATTATTATTTTTTCCTAATGACGATGGGAAAACGTGAAAGTTATTTTTTCTAATGCTAATGTAGGTGTTGCTAGACTGTGGGAATTTAAGGCTGACCGTGATTTGAGTGGGTGGCGTTGTTGCCGTAATATGTAACCATAGGAATTTGTGGATGTGTCTGTCTGTCTGTGAGAATTTAGGTGAAGGTTTGATTGGCAGGGGGGCGGGGTGTAGTTGAGGTAGATCGATTGCGTGTGTAGTTGTGTGTGAATGTGTGTGTGTATGTTTGTAGGAATTTCAATGTGTGTATTTCTGTAGGAGCTTAAGGCTGATTGTGATTTATGAGGGGTGAGGTGTTCTAGTAATATGCAACCGGGGGAATCTGTGTGTTTGTATGTCTGTTGGAGTTTAAGCCTGACCATGATTTGGGTGGGCAGGGTTGTTGACGTAATATGTAGCCATGGGGATTTGTGGATGTGTCTGTCTATAGTAGCTTAAGGCTGATCGTGATTTGAGGTGGGTGAGGATGTTGTTGAGGTAAATTGGTTATGTGTATGTATGTATGTATGTATGTATGTATTTCTGTAAGAATTTAAGATGATTATGATTTATTAGGGGCGAGGTGTTCTTGTAATATGTAGCCGTGAGAATCTATGTGTACAGATGTCTGTAGAAGTTTAAGACTATCTGATATTTCTTTTATGAATTCTGCTATGTATGTGTATTTGCGCTGGTATTTATATGTAGGCAAAAATAAATTGTTTTCAATATCGACATTTGGTACTATAAAATACTATCATATATCTGGACTTCCCTAATCCTATTATGCTTTTATACTTACGATTGCTTTATATTTTCTCATACTTAAATTTGTCTCGCGTTAAAGCCTGCCTGTGTGAAATTTGTTTATATTACAGATTTTGTTTATTTAAATACATCCGTCTTCTTTGACTGAAAGAGTTTTCTACACACAGAGAAAAACCAACTTAAAATCAGTAAAAACCATGCTGAATTAATAAGAAACATTAACGAAGGTTTTGTCATATTGAAATTTCTTAGTTCAATATGGACAAAATATTAATTTACAGTATTCATTTATTAAACTCATTAGTTTGTAGATATCTCAATATACATTTATATTTGCATTGTGCTTTAACTAAACGACGCTTCATATATTTTCATGATGTAGATCTAATAAATACTTAAGCATTGATAAGAAATTTGATATGTATACATACATATCTACAAATTGATTTTATGTATGTATGTATGTATGTATGTACATATAAATAAGAGTTTAACTCAATCTTTGAATTCATTTTGTATTTTTTGTCATGTGTTGTCTGTTGTTGTTGTTGTAGTTGTTGTTCTTGTAAATATTAGCCTGTGTATAGATGCGAAATATTCATAGTTTTTTTTTTGTTTGAAATTAAAAACGTTTTAATTTTTATCTGCGTTTACTTAAGAGTTTGTTAGGATTTTCTGTTTTAAGTAAAACTGAATTCCTGAAGATAAATACTCTATAGTAATAGTAACTATAATAGAAATATTTCTTATACTTAATTTATATTTTTTAAAAGTTGATGGAACGTTAGTTAGTCAACGTTTGACATTTTTGGGGTATAAAATTTTTTCAACTATAGCCTTCTACATTTATTTAGGAAAGCTTGCTTTACTTTTTAAAAATGTATAATCATTTTTGAATGAAACTGATCCAGCACTCCAGCTTAGGTACTGATAGTTTTTTGTTGTATGTTAACTTACTTTTTTTTTATTTTTTATTGATAAACATTTAAAATCAAAAGGGAGTTTGATATTGTAATTATTATTTTCATAATTGTTGAAAACAATCGCTGCTTTTTTGTTTGTTTTGTTTTTTGCGATGAAATCATTTGAATTACTTTTAAAACCTTACGCGTTTATAAAAATTATGTTATTTTCCATATTACTCAATTTATAAGACTTTTAGAATTTGTCCTTTAGTGGTTATCTATTCTATTATGTGATCATGAATACGAATGCAGTAAGCTGATGTCTTTGGTTACTGTTTCAAATTAAAATTTTATTCAATTGAATAAAAGGAGCTTTTTTTCTTAAACTCTGATGTAGTTAGAAGCGCTGGAGATTCTTTCATATAACAGTTTTCTTGGAGTTTTAGATGCATATAATATAGAATTGGATAACATTTACTTTTAAGTTTTATGTTAAGAAGTACAGATATGAGACTAAATTTAAATGTACTTTTAAACTAGTTAAATCATAATGAACAAACATATTTTACTCTAGGATACAAGATGACTTTGTGTGACGAAATTTCTGTTGCTTTATACTGATAATATGTTTACATTAATAAGGTACATATGTATATGTTTGTTTTATGAAGGGTGAGCACCTATCACTTTTATTTGTTGTCTTATATGATTTTTTTTTAGTTTTATTAAAGTTCAGCGTATTGTGTATATATTTCTGAAATGTTTAGGTGTGCTTTGTGTGCCCATCGGACAGAGTGTACGTATTAGTTGGTCAGTCACTCTCTTTTTTTATTTATTTTTTTCTTCCAATGTGCCACTCCTTTTTTCAGATTTTACTACTTGAAATAGAGAATTTTTGTCTAATTTTTTTGCTGGGTATATACATTAGGTATGTAGAAATTAGTTTACATACAAGGAAATAGATGTTTAATAAACAACTATTGTAGCAAATCGATCTCAAATAAATCAGTTACCTCTACCAGCAATTCACCGTTGGTGTTTTCATAAAGTGTTAGAAACAATGAAATACCTATGTTTGGGAGAATTTTTCCCCTCAAGTATTTCTAGAAAAGGTTTGCTGGTTGACCCCTATCGCATTCATATGTAATGATTATTCACTTCGAAAAGGTCATCATCACAATCAATCATTCCCGTATACAATACATTCATGAGTTGGATTGATCCAGATACAATTGCTGTCTCATCACCTTCTAACAGCTTTATATATTTTGCTAGTATGCATGCAAGTGATATTGAGGAATGCTATATATGTGTACCTCTAAACAAGTAAACAATCATAAGTAACAAAAACAAAAAAAGACCGCAAACAAAAAAAAAACACAAACGAATATCCCTTGTGGAATTCTTTGTATGAGTGCCTCAAATACAAAAAAAATTGAAGTGAGTTCTAACGGCAGAAATGCTTATTTTACTGTGAGTTCTGAAACTCTTAATGAAAAAAATATAAATAATAAATCTGATGAAAGTCTTTTTTTAACGTCAAAGCCAATTTTTCGTCAGCGATCAACTTCGCTTTGTCCAATGCCAAATAGTAATGATGCATTAACATTACAGTTGCCCAGTACTTCTTCATATAAGCCAGTAATATCATCCCCTTCAGGCTCGTGTTCATCACTTAACAAAGTTATCACTGCAGATAACAGCGGCTCGAAACTCAAGGTACAAGTCGGAATGGACTGATATATAACCGTGGTAAAGCGTGGGCGAAGCCCGAATTCTTCAAAAATTTCATCTGCTCCAAAAATGTCTAGGGATAACAGCTCAGCCTCAACTAATCGCCAAAACCGCTTTGAAATTTTGCAAGATGACAACGACAAACCCGAGGTAGCCTCGAATAAAATATCCAAGCCGCCACCAATATATTTGAGACAAAAAAATTCAAATGCCCTTATTAAAAAATTAATTTCGGTCATTGGTGAGAATAAATTTCACATTGTTCCAATAAAACGTGGCAACATCGATGAAACTAAAGTCCAAATTTATGACGAAAAAGATTTCCGCAAAATGGTTGCTGAATTTGAAAAAAATAAAACAAGCTTCTACACATACCAGCTTAAGAGTGCTAAAGGCATGCAGATCGTATTGAAGGGCATAGATTCTTATGTTGTTCCCGAAGAAATAAAAGATGCACTCGTCCTCCAGGGGTTTAAGGTAAAAAATGTGTCCAATATAATAAATAGAGAGAAGATTCCCCAACCCCTATTTCGTGTTGAACTTGAGCCTAATGATATAAAATTGAAAAAAAATGAAACGCATCCAATTTATAATTTGAAATACCTCTTGTACCGAAAAATCACAGTTGAAGAGCCACATAAGCGTTCAGGTCCTGTACAGTGCCATAATTGCCAAGAATATGGCCATACAAAAACATACTGCAATTTACCCTCTGTTTGTGTTGTGTGCGGCGAATTACACGGCACTGCTAGTTGCAATAAGCCAAAAGATCAAAGTGATGAAAAATGCAGTAATTGTGGAGGTAATCACACCGCTAACTACAGAGGTTGTCCTGTGTACTCTTTCGTAAAGAAGACTATGGTGCAAAAACCTACATTAGTTCCAGCTCAATCAGCAAAAGCTTACTCTGCCACTTTTGCGCAAATGAGCCAACCAGTTACTTCCCGTGTATCGTATGCAGATGCTGCTAAGACAAATTCAATTCCCACACAAAATGTTTCCTCGCCAAATAATTCAAAAAATACTGACGCAAGCTTTAATTTTAATCGCCTTGAAGCTACTATTGAAAATCTGGTGCAAACTATAAACAATTTTACAACAAATATGACTAGCATGATGCAAGAAATGCTGCGAATGCAGAATACTCTGCTTCAAGCATTAATTAATAGGCCATGAACACGTTAACAATATGTTTCTGGAACGCAAACGGCATTCGCCAACATAAAAATGAACTTGAGCACTTCCTCATGGAAAAAAATATCGATGTAATGTTAGTATCTGAGATTAATTTGACTTCGAGAAGTCTTTTTAAAATTTATGGCTACACTATATATGATACAAAGGACCCTAGAGGAAGGGCTTGCGGTGGATCAGCAATTCTAATAAAGTCAAGACTCAAGCACTATGTTCTTGATAACATTTGTGAAGAACACCTACAAGCAACAAATATTGGCATTGAAAGTTTTTGTACAAATTTTGTTATATCATCAATTTACTCCCCTCCCAGATTTTCAATCACTGAGAATCAATATGAGGATTTCTACAAATCTCTTGGACCTTGTTTTGTAGCAGCTGGCGACTACAATGCTAAGCATACGTTCTGGGGTTCGCGTCTTATTACCCCCAGAGGTCGAGCATTGTTCAACACTATTTCAAAAATGGGCTTGGATGTCATTTCGAGTGGGGAGCCCACTTATTGGCCTACTGACATACAAAAAATTCCGGATGTTATAGATTTTGGCGTCATAAAAAATATCTCTAGGGATTTAATTCAAGTTCAAGCTTCTATTGATCTTTCGTCCGATCACTCTCCGACGATCATTACAATTTGTAGTCCATTAAGAAGTAACTTACCTGACCCATATGTGAAGATGATCAATCGTGTTAATTGGCTGGGGTTTAAAAAATATCTCAGTAGTCATTGTACGGAAAACATTACGCTTAGAACATCCGATGATATTGAATCTAACATTGCCAATCTCAGCGAGAATATTAAACAGGCTGCTGAACATGCCACTAACTCCCATCCGCAGACTAGGTTTAATAAAATTTATTCTACAGACATTGAACGTCTCGTACGTGAAAAAAGAAGAGCTAGAAGGGAATGGCAACAGCACAGATCACCACAAAATAAAATCAGATTTAAAGAGTGCACTAAACGACTCCAAGAGTTGCTTGCATCTGAAAAAACTGCATCTCTTAAAAATTATCTGGAAGGTCTTGATGTCACACCAGCGTCTAATTACTCTTTGTGGCGCGCTGCTAGAAAGCTTAAAACACCCGTTGAGTATAAGCCACCTCTACGCACATCTACCGGAAGTTGGGCAAGAAGCGATACTGAAAAAGGTAAAATATTTGCTGAGCACTTAAAATCCGTTTTTACGCCAAACATATGTACTGGTGTTGCTGATTTGCCGAATGTAGTCGCTCTACCCCCTCAACACATAAAGTTTAAGACGCGTGATTTACAAAAATTAATTGCCGAACTCAACCCGAAGAAAGCTCCGGGTATTGATGGAATTAGTAACCAGATGCTTATGAACTTGCCTCGTATTGCAATGAGAATCCTATTATTCATAGTTAATGCCATTTTACGACTGGAGTATTATCCACACAGCTGGAAGCTTGCCAAGGTTAAAATGATTCCAAAGCCGGGCAAAGATCTAACCAAGGCTGAGTCATATAGGCCAATAAGTCTACTATCAACTATGTCAAAGCTTTTCGAAAAACTGCTCAAAACAAAATTGTCCCAAATTCTAATTAGTAGTGGGTGCATACCAGACCATCAATTTGGTTTTAGAAGTCAGCATAGCACCATTGAACAAACTCACAGACTGTTTCAATTTATAAGAAGAATTTTTGAGGAAAAAAAGTATTGCTTTGCGCTCTTTATTGACGTTTCCCAGGCATTTGATAAAGTGTGGCATGAAGGCCTAATTTTAAAATTGAAGACTTACCTACCAATAAACATTTTAAATCTTTTGGAAAGTTACATTATTTCCCGTAAGTTCACTGTTGTGGAAGGAGACTTTACGAGTAGGCCTGAAACTATTTCATCCGGTGTGCCACAGGGGAGCATACTGGGACCAGTTTTATATTTGATTTATACTTGTGATATGCCTGTGAGCAGTAGTATCCATACTTCCACATTTGCCGACGATACAGCCTGCCTTAGTATGCACGAAAACCCTGATGAGGCATCCCGCAAACTCCAGGAACACATTAGCCAGATGGAGCTTTGGTTAAACTTATGGAGAATTAAAGTCAATGAACAAAAGTGTGTCCATATAACGTTCACCCTAAGAAGAGATACTTGCTCCCCCATTCGGATTAACAATCAAGTTGTTCCTCAACATTCACATGTGAAATATCTTGGCATACACCTTGATCGACAACTTACATGGAAACACCACATTGACTCTAAGTTAACTCAAATGAAACTTAAATTAACTCAGGTACATTGGCTGATTGGTAGAAATTCAACACTTAGCCTAGACTGCAAACTTTTAATATACAAGTCGCTTTTAAAGCCAATATGGTGTTACGGAATTCAACTATGGGGCACTGCTTCAGCTTCAAATGTAGAGAAAAGTCAACGAAGGCAAAATAAAATTTTACGCATGATAACATCGGCTCCATGGTACATCAAAAATTCAAATATACATCGCGATTTGAATATGCCACTAGTGACTGAAGAAATTGCAAAATACGCAGGCAAATACCTAACAAAACTCGAGTCACATCCTAATCCGCTTGCTCGTAATATTTTGAACTTTACTGGACACATCCGCTTAAAAAAGAGAGATACACGGGCTCTAATATTCAACACTCTAGATGATGAAGCTGCTTGAAAACACCTTTTTCTTTTTGTTGCTTATCACTACTTATGTATTATTAATAATTATCACTAAGCTTATGTCCGACATTGGTCGGGCCTAATAATTTTTTTTATAGATTTAAGATTTGAATACTTATTGTTAGTTCATATTTGAAGATACAATAAATAATAAACATGTATTTAAAAAAAAAAAAAAAAAAAAAAAAAAAAGTATGCATGCCTTAGTATGCTTCTATCGATAGTGACGTAAGAGTTCGAGATGTAGTAGTGTTACAATTAAAAATCTTTACTATTAGAATTTACCAGTTAGCTATTTTGAATTTTTACAAAGTAGATACATATGTATGTATTTCAGTGACCACAAAATCATAAAATTTCTTTGCTTACGATATTGTATGACGTGAGGATTTTTTTTTTAATTATACATGCTTCGGCATGCTTTCATTTTTTTTCTGTAAATTTATTTAATACTCATACAGATACAGATATAAAGTAATATATGTTTGCAGTATGCATGCTTCAGCATGATTCTAGTTGAAGCGTATATTCATTCACTAAGTTTGCTTGATACTTATTCATATACATGTACATTCTTAAAGATTGGATATCAAAGTCCAAATTCCGTAGTTTATCTATATTTTCTAAGGATCTGATAGCTAAAGAAATAACTAGAGCGAAGATCTTCTATAATAATCCCATTTTCATATTGTAAAATTGTGCGTTCTAGCGCTTTCGATGGGAAAATGTACATACAACTTTATAAAAAGTGATAATATGATGTGCTGCTGAATATTTCACTATGTTATAGTTCATTTTAACCCTAATCTTACTAACATGTGTCTGTGAGACACATTTGGATGCTCCATTCAATTTAACTACAGAAATATATAACATATCGCAACCAAACTTTTATTTGACATATGTTTTGTATAATTTAATTTAAAAAAAAATTTTAGGTATTGCCTTCTTACATCTTTTATATGCCAAAACATAAAAATGTAGCAGTAAATACTGACATGTTTCTCAGAGACACATACATGCAAAGAAAGCTCGAAAACTCTTTTTACGAAAAGTCGCTGAAGGGCTTGTTACACCCCAAATACACCAAACATCGAAGAATAAATTGCAGCGACCTATCGTTCAACTAATGGAAGAAGTCCTTCAAGAAGGAATTGCACCTACTAATACCCATTGCTATTTATGCAATCCCAAAAATAAGCCGTATTATTAAGCAATGCTGCCAAAAATGTAATAGTAATGTCTGCAATGAACATGCTGTAAAAATTCTTTTATGTAAATAATGTAATGAATAAAAAATTAAAAACGTTTAATAATTTTTTCGTAAGTTTTTTTGTATGTGTCTTAGAGACACATGTTAGTAAGATTGTAAGTTTTTATGTCAGTATGATAAGGGTTAAACACTGAAGTTTTAGCAATATTTCATTCAGACCAACAAGTTTAGATAATTCCACTACATTTAGCTAATTATCTTTCTTAAGACCCATCATTCCTAATCAATCCTGCAAAAAACAACACAAGCTAGATTTTTCGTTTTTAATTTTATTTTTATTAAATTCAACATTTTGTACATCTTTAAATAACTTTATACTGTATTAAGCAGCTTTTACTCATTTGTTCAATGTTTAATCGTAAACATTTTAATGGTGAGATAAATTTTTCTATTTTATGCACTAAGTAAATCTTTATATATACTAATCCACTTATATGAACCATTAAAGCTAATTCTTCTCACATCATTCCTTTTAATGCTCAATTAAATCATTGTACTATTGATGCTTTCATATTAAGTAATGTTTAATCTTCTATTTATGTGTGAGTTTTCCAAAGTATTTATTAAAAAATTCCTTAGAATCATCTGTTTGTAAGTTTTTTGTTTATTTTGGTACCCGTACCACTTCAAAAATATTTTCCATTCCTTAGTTTGTGGAGTGCAGCTTTTATTTTCAGCTGTACTACAATTTGAGAATGTGTCAATTACAGTCTTCAAAAATCAACAATTTCTATTTTCTGTAGAATAGTTCTCCATTTCACCTAACTTAGCTCCATAAAACTTCATATATTCCTGTCATTGCATCTGTACAAGCACAAACAATTTTCGAGTTTTAAAATAGAGTTCGTTTACTAAATTTCTTTTTAAAGAGTTGAGTTGTTTTACAGATTTTTTTTCGAGAGTGTGGTGATATACATGTTGCACTTTCAGCTATTTATACTAACATGTAGTTAATTTTCTAATCTATATATTTAATCGTACAACTCTTCAATTTATTTTTAATTATTTAATTTTTAGAATTGCTTTCCAATTTTATAACTCTCTTCCTTCTCTAATTTTATTTCACGTTGTAGTCCACCAATATGCATTTGAATATATTCTTGAATTATATCAATGCCTTAAGCTATATTATTAATTTGTTCTTTAGTTTGTCGATTTCAGTTTCCAGAAAAATTAACTTATATCATCGTTCTCTGACGGAGAACGATGATGATTCTGTATGCATACATTAGTAGTAATTAAAATCTTTTTATAGATTTCGAGTTCAAATTTATAATAATTTTTTGGTATTTTATCAAACATTAGAGAAAATAGTCCTAGTGTTGGAGCCCATATTCGACCACCAACTTGTATTTTATCTTCATTCAGTTTGAGGTTACTATCACCATTAGTTTGTATCTAATTCATTTCTTCCTTCCAATACTGATAAGTCTTCGGAATTGGAAATTTTTGAGTACAAATCATCGTCATCATCATTCTCAGTATTAGCATCATTAAATAAGATGGTATTATCAAATATTGTTCCTTCTGCTAGTTTCTTTGGTATACTTGTCTCTATCTTGACTGATGGTTTCTCATGCTTTAAACTTGTATATTTTCAACTTCTGTCTTGATTTTACTTTTTTCTTTCATAAGAATTCTTTTAATATTTTTAGAACTATTTATGAATTCTTCTGTTATAGGTTTAAATGTATCTCTTAGTTGTTCATTTGTATCTATTTCACTAGTTTTTATACTACGAAGCTTTTTCTTAATCACATTTGTTGTCAACACCAAATGCTTTAAAACTTTCTCATCCATGTTTGCTAACAGCAAATTCAGGTATCGGCTATTAGATCAGCTTATCAGGAGCTGATCTGGTTTTCAGATCAGCTTATCAGGAGCTGGTCTAGTTATCAGATCAGCTTATCAGGAGCTGGTCTGGTTTTCAGATCAGCTTATTAGGAGCTGGTCTGGTTATCAGATCAGCTTATCAGGACCTGATCTGATTTTCAGATCAGCTTATCAGGAGCTGGTCTGGTTTTCAGATCAGCTTATCAGGAGCTGGTCTGGTTCTTAGATCAGCTTATCAGGAGCTGGTCCGGTTATCAGATCAGCTTATTAAGACCTGATCTGATTTTCAGATCAGCTTATCAGAAACTAGTCTGGTTTTCAGATCAGCTTATCAGGTAACAGATTAGGCTATCAGCAGCTGTTCAGATTTTCATATCAAGATATCCGATTCAGATTTAGTTATCAGTATACAAGTAGCTAGCCATTTATAACATTTATATACATGAAGTTTAAAGTCAGATGAAATACGAAAAAGTAAACTTTTATGTAGTAAAATTATTTTCCATAACGATCATCGTTTAATTCACTATCTTTGCTTATAATCAAAAATTCATATTTATCCTTTCAACATGCTTTATATTTTTCTCACCTTACTTAAACATTAAAATTACGTTATGATGATCTCTTATTAAATATTTGGTGATTCTGGTGCAAGTTTTACATAAGTAGAATGAATCAACATTCTGATCTCTCCCCATACAAAAATATGCTTCCCATACGCATCGTCGTTAAATATCATATTGGAATTACTTTGGACTGAAATAATAGATTCACTGTCTGTAAATTTTGTAATATTTTATTATTTTAATTGATGTAATTAATTTCTTCAGGTATATGGGTTGATATAAAGATTTTGAGTATAAATAAATGTTCTCAAATTTAAGTCCATTAGGACTTTCTAGCAAGCCAATTATCAGGAGCTGGTCTGGTTATCAGATCAGCTTGTGACAACACGTACATAGCTTGAGATATTACATTTCATATTAAATTTCATATTAAATAGTGTACATATACATATATATATAATTATATGTGTTGATCTCATGATTTTCTAATAAATTATTGTACAACAATGTTTTCGATGTTTTGATTTACAACAGAAACATTTTAATACTAGCCTCTTTTCGCGATTATTCGAAAATTTTTACTTTATTTAGATCTAAACGTTATTTTTTCAATTTAACCCTTTTTCAAATTTTTTTTACTCTTTTTGAGTACCAAGAGTTGATATCACTGTTCTCATTTATATATATACATACATGCACACATACATACATACGTGAATAGTTGGCAGGAGTTTTATTTTCTGTGTTATTTGCTTTTTTACAATAGATAAATAAATAATGAATAAAATGTGTTCTAATTTTTTGATTCATAGATGCATCCATTTTTTTGGTTTGTTTTTTGTTTACTCATGGATATGTGTATGTTTGTACTCATTTTGTTTTGATAGCTAGTTCAGATAAATTAGCGATAATGTGTTATCAAAACTAGCGATGATAGCAAATTCTTCATGGTTCGCAACTAGGTTCAAAATAAACCAAGTTTGTTCGCTCTCAAAAATTTGTATGGCGAACCATCTTGATTCAATCAAGATTCGACCGTGAACCTCGAATGAGAGAGCGAACCTCGATCATTGCTGTCCGTGTGAACATGCTAAAGGGTGTTTTTTATTGAGGTATAGAACTTTAAGTTGGCATCACTTTTTTAACTGGCGGCCATTTTGTCAGCTGTCAAGTGATTAATATTTAGTTTGGTTTGCCATTTCATCATGAACAAGTTGACAAAAGAACAACGCTTGCAAATCGTGCAAATTTATTTCGAAAATAATGGTTCAGTTCGCGAAGTTTACCGCAAGCTCCGTCCATTTTATGGTCGACATAATCGTCCATCAGAGCAATTAATTCGGTTAACCATGGATCGTTTTCGCACTACGTTTACTCTATGTGATAATACGCATCCGCAGAGACGTCGAACAGTGCGCACCGAAGAAACAATTGCCGCTGTAGAGCAAAGTGTTGAAGAGGACCCGAATGAATCGATTCGCCACCGTGCACAGCAATTGGAGCCGACTAACCGACTATTTTGTTCCCGAATTGGATGGCATGAATGTGGATGAGTTGTGGTTCCAACAAGACGGCGCTACATGCCACACAGCGCACGTCACAATCGATTTATTGAAGGAAACATTCGATGACCTGTCAATTGGCCACCAAGATCGTGTGATTTGACACCATTGGATTATTTTCTTTGGGGATATGTGAAGTCGCTCGTCTACGCCAACAAACCAGAAACGTTAGGGGACTTGGAAGCCAACATTCGTGGCGTTATTGCAAACATACGGCCCCATATGCTCGAAAAAGTGGTTGAAAATTGGACCTGTAGAATTAGCTTTATTCGAGCCAGCCGCGGCGGCCACATGCCCGAAATCATATTTAAACATTAATGGCATAAAATTATCCTTCCAATAAAGCCAAATTGATGGACATTAAAACGATTTTCTTGTGTTTTATTTCAATTCGAAGTTCTATACCCCTCAAAAAACACCCTATATAACAGCCGCCACCGATTACAAACAATAATTCAATCGTACACAGCTAGAAAAGAAATAAATGGAAACATTTTGAAATATTTGCAGATAATTTGACATCATCATATAATATAATTTAATTGCATTGTTATTTCACACATGAAATTTATTTTATATAACTAAGCAGCACAGCTATAACAGGGTGTCTCAAGATACCTCTCTTCTTTTTATTGTTTTTCTTATGTTAATGTTGTCAGTAAGGTTGGCGACAGTAGAATTTTTTGTCTTCTTTTGATGAGGTATTTGGTATTAATAAAGGTGTCTTTACATGGTAATACAAAGTATTACGACTTTGTAGAATCAAAATCTTATGAAATTCTCTACGTGTTGAAAAAAAAAAAGAAAACAAGAGTCTGTTGTAGGAATTTTTCATGTTTGCACTGATACTATAAGTAAAATGCAAGCAAAGATATTAAACTGTTGAACTAAAAATAAAAATTGGATAATTGCAAAAAAGAATGTGTGCTAATGTAAGTAAATCTTGGAGAAAACATTTTATTATTTCAATGTAAATTTTACTACAAAATATAATTTATTTTATACGTTTGTTTATTCTTTGTTTGCTTTTGTGGTACGGATTAAGTAGCTGATGGTTGCAGTTACACAATGATTACAAGAACAACATGTAAATTTCCGGAGTTGATTTTGGTTGTTTTTGTAAAAGTGTTAACCCCTTCAATAAATACCATCAGTGCTGGCAACGTTTACTTTGAAATACACCTCTGGTGTGATGAGAATACTTAAGTTTCTAAAATGGTTTAACAAATAAACATTTACCGACCGCTTGTCAAATTTTCTATCCGTATTCTCTCCTACTCGATACATTTTGCTTTTACACGATAAGATTTTGTATGTTCTACAGCATATTTTGACATGTCGCAATACATTGTATTACCATGTAAAGACAGCTTAAGAAATGTGATAATATGTATATATATATATATATATATATATATATATATATATATATATCTACAAATTGATTTTATGTATGTATGTATGTACATACAAATAAGTGTTTAGCTCCCTTTTTGAATACATATTTTTTTGTCATGTGGGGTCTTTTGGTGTTGTTGTAAATATTCGTCCGGTCTTTTGTGTATAGATGCGTAATACGAAGAAGATGTTTTTTTATTTGAAATTAGTATTGTGTAGTTCATGAACGAACTAGTTCAAATGAACGATTCAGTACTTTGAACTAAGTGAACCAGTTCAATTGGTTTACTCTCACTAGTTTAACTTTTAAACTAAGAACTAAGACACAAAATTAACTCACAAGGTGGCTGTGAACTAACAGCCAAACCCACGATATCGAACGTTGTCGTTCGCAATCATTTTTAACGACAAACAGCTGATTTGAGACCCACTAAACTTGTTCAGCACGACAAGTCAATCGACAATGAATAAGAACGATGATGTAACAATTTTCATACAAATTCGGTACCCACTATGGAAATTCAAACGACAACAAATTTCAAAATCAGTCACTTGTTTTGTACTTGTCGACAAAACAAAAAAGTACACATAAATACCAAATTTTTAAACAAATTTACATTTATGAAAATCAAAAATAAAAATGTTAAATTTTTTTGCTTGTATTTTATTTATTTTGCTCAAAAACATACATTTTTGTCACGTAATTATTTTCCTTGAATTACATACATACATACATACATGAATATGTATACGTGCAATTTCTCTAACCAATTCCTCTAAAACACTCTCAATTAGGCACATTACTCTTTTCACTTCAATAGATTGCTTGTCCAATTGGTGTTAAGGCCCAACTATAATATGAATAAGCTAGCTTAAGCAACTGTGCGGTTACATATAAAACGCATGTGGCAAACTATAATGTACTTAACAAACTTTTCGTCAAGTTTCGTCAAATGTCATTTGCTTAAGTAAAGTGCCAAACTGAACGCACATTCCGTAAGGAAACAACTGTTTGTGCATCTTTTAAACTCAAACAAGCAGCAGCAGAAAATATTCATTGATTTTAAATATTTTTTTATTGTTTCTTATTTTAAACTCGGAAAATAAAGCAAAACTTTTATTTTCATTGTTTGTTTTACAATACACATGTACACACATACACATGTATTTACTTATGTATATTCACTGTTGTACTTTTTAGTAGGCAAAACAAATAAAACAAGTGATAAGGTGATGGATATATTTATATTGAATTTCTAATAGATTAGGACATTCTTTCAAGTTAGTTTGATTGAATTGCATTCATTTAGGAGTTATGAGAAGAAACAAAATTACTATAAAATTATTGACAATACCTAGATGTGCAGCTGTGGCTAAAGAATACTTAAGTGCATGTAAGTACATTGTGGCCACCTAAAAGTCACATCTGAATTGTTTAAGCATTTGACAGACTTATCGTTCAATTCTGACATTAGCTTAAGCCAGCTTATTCATATTATAGTTGGGCCTTTACTCCGGTTTATTCTTCATTACACTCTACTTTCATTATTTTAGGAGTATCTACACATTTCAACTGATATATTTATTTATATTTCACACAAAATTTTAACAAAAATTTTTTAATTTTTTTGTATTGTCTTATGTTTATTATTGTTTTTATTTTCATTATTTATTTGTAGAGACTTTAAGTAGCATACAGTTGCATTTTTTTTTACATTTCAGCACTTTTTATTTGTAAAGCAGCGTTTTATTTGTGCTATTTTTGATGTGGCAATATGGTAATTTGACAATTAGGAAATGCATTACGTTAACAACGTAAAGCCTAACGAGCGACAAGTCGATACTTAGTGGGTCGCTCAAACGAACTATAATGAGTGACTTGTCGTCAGTCGCTCGAGTTGTCGATCGACATCGTGGGTTAGGCTCAAATGTTTTCAACGTTTTGCTTTACTTTTTCATTGTTTGTGTGCTTATCTTCTATACTCATCCATATGTATGTATATTTAGTTCTTGTTCATGCCCTGCAGAAAGTGCGAATAGTGAAATTGTAGTGATTTGCTGGTGACATTATCAGTAGTACTACTGACCAGGTGTACCCAAGCCAATGCAATCATATATTGCCATTTAACATTAGATTGTCATTGAAAATCCACCAATACACAATATCGATATATCCTCTCTCGTTTTCAATAGTAAACTTATAGTGATTTTCTAGTGAAATTGTCAATAGGTGTACCCCAGCCAATGTAATCGCCTACTGACATATAACATATGGTTGTCATTGAAAATCTACCGGTAGACCTTAGCACTACTGAGAAGGTAGTTCTTTTACGATCATACGGAGATATTTGAACCGAAGATTCACTCGTAGATTTCAGTGACCCTCGTCTACATATATTTATTTAATATTATTGCACAACATAATAAAAAAGAAAAACAAACTATTGACGCGTTCATTGACAATATCACCAGAAATACACAAGAACTTTTGTCTCTAACGTATCTCTACTCGCGCATAAAAGAAAAGTTGTCGACATTTTCACTATTGCAATTGTCGCTGGAGAAAGAGTATTGACATAGACATATGGTTCTAGGTTGACTAGAGGGTGGCTGGCACAAAATACATGTATTTTGTGATGGCTGGCTACTATCACAAATGCAATAAACAAGTAAACACTTTTATACTATCCTATTCAAAAAATTATTTTGGATTTATGAGATTTTGAAAAATTTGTTTTGTAAACCCTTTATAGAGCAAATATATTTATTAATTAATTAATTAATTTTAGTTTTCATAAATCATTTTAATCACACAATCTGTTTTTTTAATATTGTCAAAGACCACAACAATCATACATATGCATGTAGAATTGTAGATGTAAAATCATTGGACTAAAAAGACCTAACTAGTTCATTGAACTAAAAAGATCAATTGAATTAAATGAACGAACTAGTTCATTTACAAATAATGAACTAAAATGACCGGTCATTGAAATGAACTAAATGGCACAAGTCTATTTGAAATAAAAAAAAACGTTTTAATTTTTTATCTGCATTTACTTAAAAGTTTGTGAGGATTTTCTGTTTTAAGTAAAACTGCATTCCTGAAAATACATACTCTGTAGTAATAGTAACTATAATTTAATTTACATTTTTTTTAAGTTCATGCAGTCTATTTAGTCAAGGTTAAACATTTTTGCGGTATAAAATTTCTAGCCGTCGTTTTTTTTCTTCCCATTTTATATTTATTTTGGAACGTCTTGCATTGCATTTCAAAAATTTTTAAACATTTTTAAATGAAATGTAAGAATAATTTTTTGTTTTTTTATTGATAACCAGGGACAGGGGTTTCATGCAAATGCATATTTTTTCCCTTAACCCTGATAATGGCAAGAAGGAAATATCTTTACGAAACAATGAATTTGCGTAAAAATGGTATCGGTTTGTTAGTGCATATTTTTGCATATTTTGCTGAAAATGCATATTTTTGCATAATTTAGTCATAAATGCATATTTTTTTCTCATATTTTGATATAAATCCATGGTTTTGTGTCATATTTTGTCAAAAATTCAAATTTCAAAAAATACTACTGTTAACAAATTATTAATGCAAAATGGTTTTTTTTGGCAAATTTATTCGCTTGAATTGTTGTAGAATTTTAGAACGATTGCACAAGCACACACACCTACCAAATTCAATGGAAATTATAATTTTGATGATTTCAAGAGGAAGTTGTCTGCTATTAAAGCCGAGAGTAGTGAAACAATTCTGCAGAAACACGATATTGTTTTTAAAAATGATAACGGATTTAAAAAAATCTAATGCTAGTATTCAATTCACTGCGATGGTTGAGTTAAATAAATACATATGTAACATATACAAAGAATCACTTTAATTTGAACCGATTGCATCCACAGACGTTACAAGGACCTTTCCAATGCACAAAAGCTTTCTAAGAACAAATTGATTGAACTTCACATTCGAAAATATAAAAAATATAAAATTTTTAAATGAAAACAAATATGTATATTACAACACTTTTTCCCATTTTTATAAACATATCTCGAAAAATGCGTGTTTGGAGTTAATAATGCAGAAAAAATCTTTATATCATATTTGATATTGTAAAAAAATTTAATGTGATGTAACGCACCTCTTGAGAAAAGAAAATATTTTTACATCTTTACTTAATTGTTTGCAAATGGAAAATTTTTTGAATACAATTTTTTTTAATATGTGCATATATTATTGTTTTAAGTGCATATTTTGCGTTTTTGATATCATATTTTAGGCGCCTAAAATGTCTTTTTTAAGCGCATGAAGTCCCTTTCCCTGTCGATAACCATTTAAAATAAAATGGGGATCTTATAATGAAATTGTTATATTCATAATTGTTGAAAACAATCGCTACTTCTTTTACGATAAAACCATTTGAATTACTTTTGAAACCTTGGGCGTCTATATTTTTTTTTCCATATTTCTTAATTTATAAGACTTTTGAACTTGTCCCTTGATGTGTATATCATTAGGTTTTTCTTTTCCCGGACTTTTTTATTTCCCGGGAAAGCGGGAACGACTTTTCAGTTTCCAGGGAATTCCCGCCCAGTGCAAAACAATGCAAAGTATTTTTAAATTTAATTTATTTCAATAAAAAACAAATTACAATTCATGAGATCGATTATATAATAACGTTTTATAAACACATTAGTCAAAAAATAATACCGTTTTCGTTCTTTATATAATAGTAATACGTAAATATCAATATTATAAAAAACAAATTTTACGAGTATTATTAAAAAAAAAATATTACAAAATATTTCTTTGGAAATAAGACTGTAGTACAGGATATGCATTATAATCGTTCGTTTTACCCAAGAGATACTGTAATTATTTTGTAACTTTTCTTTTATTGCTTTGCGCGTTTCTGTTTTTACTTTTATGAATTGTTGTAGAATTAAATTTTGAACATCGCGTTCCGATTTTGGCAAAAAAGGACCTCTAAGTTTCGAAGCACATTTGTGCCAGATGTAAAATCGGCTTTACTTGTTCTAAAGTTTTACCTATTTTTCTAGTGCCATCACTTTATTATTGCACCATTGCATTCATAACAGTGAGATTACACGAGACATAAGATTGGAAATTTTTGTGTTGGCAATTGTCAAAATCTGTTGCTAATAGTGTTTTCACACTGACATGGTTTTAATAAAAGTTGATTTTAATGTTAAAACCAACTGTTAAACCTGGTTTTACCATACACATTGTTTTTGTTAAAATCAAGTTAAAACCATTTTTGAATTGGTTTTAAGTTGGTTTTATGAAATGCAACCTTGTTTTCGCTGTGATAAATTCAGTGCTTCCAAGTTGAAATGACCGACAGCAGCTGATAATGGTATGCCAGTGAATAACAACAGATGGCGCCTGAAAAATTTTTAACTTAAAAATTAATGCAGCAGCAACAATAGTAAAAAAATTGTGGAAAAAAGAGTTTTTTGGAAGGAAAACAACGAAAATATTTTAAATTGAACTGTGGAAAGTGAAAATAGACAACATGGCTGACATTCATCTGCCTATAAAAAAGGTTTATCTTATAATGTATTTGTGCATTTTTATATTATTAACAATATTTCCAAGCACTTCTTCATTCTGTATAAGAAGTTCCATAATTAAAAAAAATTTTATTTACAAAATATAAAATAATTTCCGTTAATTTTTAATTATTATTCGAACACCATTTGTTTCTATATTTATGATTTTAACAGGCTAAAGTTCGTATCGCTTTTTAAGCCAAATTACATGTGATAATTATTAATGAACAAATAACACCAAAGTCTGTTGTAAATATTCTGACTAACAACACATAGTTGAACGGAACAGCCAGCCGTTTTCGAAGGCCACTAAACCTTCATCATCAGCGTTCTTTTGTGTTTGGTCCACTGTGTGTGGTGTCAGTTGATGTAGATTTCTGCTTTATATACTTAGCATTTTATTGCAAATGGAATATGTGAATTGTTTTGATTCATCGTATTTCAATTTGCTGAAAGCTTTTTTGTATTGTAAGCTCAATTTTACCATCACTATATTTACAACAGTCTTACCATTGTCGTTTTGTTCTTTTTACTAATTATACACATGTTACTTAATTTGCTTATTTTTTTTTGTTCTACTTAAGACAAACTTTTTTGGTTTGTTACTATTAAGTATATTTTTATTTAATTTTTGCCACAGGCCCATGGCTATTAATTTTAGTTAATTTTTAATTATTATTCGAACACCATTTCCATTTTAGAGCTATTGTGAAATATCTCAGTTTTTCATACAAACAAAAACAGTTGAACAGTATGTCCAACAAGTGTTATTAAAAAGCAGAAAAAATGCAACAAGAAATACACGCATTTCGGCAGGAGATTTATTTTATTTTGAGCAAAGTTATTAGACAGCCTGTGAGTTAAAAACTGAATTTAACAAACTTACAGTGTGAAAGCAAAATCAGCTGTTTGTGGTTTTAACGTTAAAACCAGGTGTTAACTTTCAGTGTGAAAACACTATAACACAAAAAATGACTGTATAAACCGTAAATGTTGGTGTTTGAACACATGTTTGGAATTAATTGCTTGAACAGAAATCTGAGCAATTATGTTAGAACACAAGCTGTAAAATTTACCTTTTTTCTTATAAAGTAATGGCGGAAAAGTTGAAATTATATTTTTGTTACAAAAAAAATCAAGAAGTATTAAAAAATCAAAACTTAAAACTCGCGCTTTTTCTGCATGCGACAACTTAAATGTGGATTTTTAACATTATACGTCTAGCCACTCCTTAGAATAGTTTTAACACAAATTTTTTTAGGACGTCATTCTGCCGACGTTATTGCTTATGTTCAGAAATAAAAATTGCACCATTATTCGTACTATAAATTTAATAACGACACTCATAAGGGAATGTCTACATACAAATCAAAGTTGCCATAACAAAATTAAAAAATCCCGGGAATTTCCGCACAAATTTCCCGGGATTTCTTTCCCGGTAAATGTGCGGGATCCCGGGAAATTTTTCCCGTATGAAAAACACTAATGATTATGAACAAGAATGCAATAAGCTGATGTCTTTGCTGCAATATTAGTTGCTGTTTCAAATTCTATTTTTATATCAATCGACGTAGGCTGGGTTGTATAGCATTCATATGTATTGATTTCTCCCTTAAAAAAAGATCCTCATCACCATCAATCATACATCACATTCATGAATTGGTTACATCCCGATACAATTGTCTGCGAATTAATGATTTAAAAAAAGCTTCTCATCACCTTCTAACAGGTTTATTTATGCTTTGCTAGGATCGATAGTAATGCCAGAATTTGAAATGAAGTGGTGTGTCAATTAAAAATCTATACTAGTAGAATTTACGAATTCACTCTTTTGAATTTTTTACAAAGTAGATACATATCTATTTCATTTGCAACAAAGTCACAAATTTCTTTTGTTACAAAATTGTATGACGTGCGGAATTTGTTTGAATTATACATGCTTCGGCGTGTTTTCATTTTTGATGTGTAAACATCTATACGCTAGGGGGTAAAAATCTTTTTCACAATACCATCACAAAATTTGAGTGAGATGCACATCGCGTTGTCAAATCGGTGTAAGCTATATATGAGTGTATTAGTGTTTGTAAGAAACAATACAAACCTATTTAAAATAATACAATATATACATAGGAATTTGCTGGTTTTTGTTTGTGTTATTTAACTTGATAATTGCTTTATTAGGGTTCCGTACACCAGAGGTGAAAAGGAACCCTATTGTTTTCGATACGCTGTCCGTCTGTCCGTCACACGGTATTTTCTCAGGAACCGTAAGAGCTACGGACCTGAAATTTGGACACAGTATGTAGAACCTTGGCCGCTACAACAACAAATACATGAGAATTAAAAATTAAAGGGTGTTCCAAAACGAGAAACGAAAAATGTTAAAATCCCATGTAATATACATACAATTGTATGAACATATGTATATTGAAACTTGAAATTTGTAAAATTAGTATATTTTTATACAGACTACAACAATTAACACTAAAATTTAAAAAAATTAAAATTAAACGGTGGTCCATCAGTTAATGCAATTTTGACTATGTAATTTTGACAATTTGCTATATCTTGGAAACCGTAGGAGGCAAACACTTGAAATTTTCAAAAACGGTAAAACTAAAAAAACCGAAAATTATAAAATCGCCAAACCAAAAAAAAAAAAATTGCCAAAAATTAAAAAAAAAATTGCCAAAACGAAAAAATCGCCAAAATTAAAAAAAATTTCTAACACTAAAATAAATCGCCAAATTCTAAAAAAAGTCGCCAAAATGAAAAAAACGCCAAAAATCGAAAAAAATCGCCAAAACGCGAAAATGTCGCCAAAACCGAAAAAAAGCAAAAACCGCCAAAACAAAAAAACCGAAAAGACCCCAAAAACGAAAAAAAATGCCAAAACTATATATTATATAGGATGAAGTTTGTATTAAATTACATATCTAGTGTTCGTACGGAACCCTTCGTGCGCGAGTCAGAGTCGCACTTTACTGAATTTATTTATGTATTGAGGTCAACATTATTAAACAAAAAATTATCTGTAAGGTTCTCTCCTTGAATAAGAACTCACTTTCACTATATGATAATAAAAATTAGTTGAATATTAATTATGTATATGGGTTGAAAGAAATCGTGGAGTTACGCTGCAATTTGATTCGAAAGCCTAACCGTTCGGATTAGTATGTTATTTACATACAGTTGGAAAGCTTGTTCCATCAATTTGAATAACAGGGTGACTCGCCGGGGGGCAAAATAGTAATTTTGATTATGGAATTGTATCAACTTTATTATCCCTGACACATACATATACAAACATAATTTTAATTGTGTTGAACAGTGAGACTCCCAAGCGTGAGACCAGTGTTGCGAAAGATGCAACAATCGTACTTTTCCTTATTCTATTGCATTCAAAAAAGTGCCGTTGCACGACCCTAACAAATTTATTTCTTTCACACACAAAATAGAGTTTTCATACTCATATTAATTAAGACTCTAAAATAATATGAATTTAATAAAATTTAGAATTTTATAACACAAGTACTCAATTCTTTAGACTCAAAAATATACAAAATATTGGGCTAGGTAGACTGAAAGATCCTTCTTGAGTAATTTTATGTTCAAGACCGCTGCTTTATTTTAGTAAATCTGCAATTCGAAAACCTTACATTATATGGTTTATTTTCAACCGACTTCCACAAAAGGGGGAAGCTATTAAAGTCCTGTACTAGACCATTTATAAGACCTTTCAAGACGAGAGATTTTTCAAATGCTTTACTACAGCGAAATATTCTAAAACAAACGCTAAACAACACTGTTGACAATACATTTGTTTCAGTTGTTTGTCTTGCCAACAATGTTGTTTAGCGTTTGTTTTAGAATATTTCGCTGTAGTAAGGCATTTGAAAAATCTCTCATGTCTTGAAAGGTCTTATAAATGGTGTTGTGCAGGACACTAGAGGCTATTAATTCGTTTGTACTTTTTTGGCATTGTTACTTCATAGCTCGGTACATTTAAGACCGATTGTAATTTTTTTTTTTTGTCTGAGAGGGAATAGCTTCCATTTTGTCTCATTGTTAAAAAAAATGGGAGAAACACATCCAGTAATTTTTCTTTAATTTTATGATCTTTTACTTATCCGATTACTGCGAAATTTTACAATCACCTTGGGTTCTAGCAATGACACAATTTCAAATTTGACAAAATGGGCGGAGCCACGTCCATTAAAATTTATTATTATATTTCACGTGCTTTAATTTGACCGATTTTAAGAAATCATAGCTCAGACCCTTAGCTCTTAAAGATACAAAATATTGCATACAAAAAAGTGAGTGGAAAACGCCCATTAAATTTGAATTATATATATAAAGTGCTTGAGATTTTTATGAAAGTTGGCACACAACTTGAGCTTTTACAAGGACACAATCTTGCATTCTAAAAAGTTTATGGGGCTAGGCCCATTGCAATTAAATATTATATTCCACGTTCTTACACTTTACCGATGTTTACGAAACTTTAAATACACATTGAGCTCTGAAAAATACTTAATATTGTGTTAAAAAAGTGGGCAGGGTCACGTGAAGTTAGTAAGTTGTATGTACTTCAATTTATACGATTCTCACGAAACTTGGCACAGATTAATTGATTAAAAATTAATACTATATTTACGGTGACCATATTTTTCAACAAGAAATAAAGGACATTTAGAAATATAATAAAAATTTAATTAATTAGGCAAAAAAAAATTCAAATAAAAAACTCAAATTTACATCTTGATTTAAATATGCCAGCAGTGACTGAAGATATTTCAAAATACGCAGGTAAATATCTAACAAAACTCGAGTCACATCCTAATCCGCTTGCTCGTAATACTTTGAAGTTTAGAATACATCCGCTTAAAAAATATGAAAACTGTTTGAAAATAGCTTTTTTAATGACTGCAACTTTGTGTCGCTATACAAAATTGAAGCGAAATATCGATAAAAAATAAATAAAATTGTAAATTAATTACAAAAGTCCTAAAGCCTAAATGAAATTTATAAACAAGATATAAAATACCGTTATGCCTGTTTTTATGTTACATAATTGAGTCATTTGTACAGTATGAATAATTTTTTCCACTCCTCAACATCTTGAATTTTTTGAATTGTGACTTCTTGTGCAAGGTAATTCCAATTTTGAATGATTATAATTTCTATTGTATTGATGTTGACATTTTCGGGTTTTAATAAAATAAAACTTATAATTTTAAAGCTTAAAGAAAAAAAATTAGTAATCAAAATAAAGGACAATTTATTAAAAAAGAGGACACTTTTTTTGAAAAAAAATTTAGAAGGACATCATGTTAAAAAAAGGACGAATGGTCACCGGAACTATATTTCACGTGCTCCTACCTAATCAATTTTTACAAAACTTGGCATACATCTTTTGTATAAAAGTACCGCGATGTTGAATTTCGAAAAGTAGGTGGACGCTAGTATTAGTCAAATTGGGCGTGAGCACTACCCTAAAATAAAAATTAAACCGACTTCACAAATAAGCACTAAAAAGTTAAAAAATTATTTAGATGCAGTTAAATATAACATTGTTCTATGTGCTGTTTATAACGATATTCAAAGTCGGTGACAATAACAATGATAACTAAACGCATATACATACATACATATGTATGTATGTACATATATGTAAGTAATCATAGAATTTGCTTTTGGCACGGCTTCGAATAGCATTATAGATATCACATATAAAAACATTTTATAATATAAATAGTTTTTTAATTTTTAGTGCTTATTTTTTGAAGTCGCTTTAATTTTTTTAAAGTTTTATTCTAATGTGAATTAGTCTGCCTATGTGTCAGTTATTGTCGGAAAGTTTAAGTGACGATGGTATAGTGAATGTGAGTCAATAGTAACGGCTTCAGTTGATACTAAAGCTAATGTAGCATCCGACCACCTTCCATCTTTGTGAAGCCTTTCCTTTATTTTATCCTTTCGCCACCTGTCTTCTCTACCACTATCCCTTCCCTTAGCACTTGTAGTATGCAGGTATTGCCGGAGTGTTACTTCTCTTAATAAAAAAATAATTTCTGTTAATAAAACAGTTTTTATAAAAAAAAGCAATGTGAGTCCGATCACAGAGGAGATGTGTAAACATCTAGTAATGAAAATTTTTTTTAAGTTGGAAGTACTTATGCTTTTAGTATATTTTTTTTAGATTATTATGAATACAGCCATACGATTTTACTGATAATCCAAATTAAATTTCATTATCAGTAAAAATTTACTGAATTTTTTCAGTAATCAGTAAATTTACTGCAATTTTTAATGCAGTACATACATATATACTGCAGTGTGCCCATTTACCTACCAACCAAATAAATTAAATAAAACAAACAAAAACAAGCAAATTCCTATGTTTGTACAACATTATAAGTTTTGATACTTTTAATTGATTAGTTAATAAAAATATACTAAAAGAAAAAGTACTTCCAACTTAAAACAAATTTTTCATTACTAGATGCTTACACATCTCCCCTGTGATCGGACTCACATTGCTTTTTTTATATTATTTTTACTGAAATTTTAGTGGTACTGCAGTGCTCATCTATGGTAAATGTCTTTACTGTTCATAGTTTAGTTGTTGCTGTTATTGTTGTTCTGTACGCATTGCAATTAAAATAAATTCAGTAAAGTGCGACTTTGACTCGCGCACATTCGGTTTTAATCTTTTTTATTTTTTATTTAGCTTTCTTAATTTTTTAAGTTCTTTCAGTTTAAACGGTTTTTTCAGTTTTATCGCTTTTTTCTCGTTTTGGCGTTTTTTTCTCTTTTTGGGGTTTTTTAATTTTCGCAATTTTTTTTATTTTGGCGATTTTTTCATTTTGGCGATTTTTTTCTGTTTCTTTTTGGGGTTTTTTCATTTTTGGCGATTTTTTTCTGTTTTTGGGGTTTTTTTTATTTAGGCGATTTTTTTATATGGCGATATTTTTGTTTAAGATTTTTTTTCATTTTGGCGATTTTTGCGGTTTTTCGCGATTTATTTTAGTCCTAGAGATTTTTTTAATTTGGTGCTTTTTTCGTTTTGGCGATTTTTTTATATTTGGCGATTTTATATATTTTTGATTTTTTAGTTTTACCGTTTTGAAAATTTCAAGAGTTTCGCTCTTACGGTTTCCAAGATGCAGCAAGTTGTCAAAATTACAAAGTCAAAATTGCATTAACTGATGGAACACCCATTGATTTAAATTTTTTAAATTTAGTGTTAATTGTTGTAGTCTGTACAAAAATACAATAACTTTTAAAATTTCAAGTGTATATACATATGTATATACAATTGTATGTATATTGCATGGGATTTTAACATTTTTCGTTGCTCGTTTTGGAACACCCTTTAGTTTTTAACTCATGTATTTGTTGTTGTAGTGGCCAAATGTCTACATATTGTGTCCAAATTTCAAGTCCGTAGCTCTTACGGTTCATTTTCACCTTTGGTGTACGGAAATATACAGAAAAATAACCGGCGGCGGCGCACCGTCGGCTTCGAGCCGGTCGACTTGTTTCTCTGCTTGGTATTGCTTCTTTCAAACACTCATACATAGCTCACACCGATTTGACAATGCAAAGCAAAAGCAAAAAGCAAAGAAATCTCAGCAAAGAAATCTCAGCAAAGAATCAAAGCCAAAAAATTTTTACCCCCTAGCGTATAGATGTTTACACATCAAAAACACTTTTTCCCCTTGTGGCCAAAAAAGTACTCTAAAAAATTGTCTTGACACTGAAATGCAAAACCCAACACTGCTTGAGTCCTTCATAAGAAACTAAACTGCCTTTGATTAAAATAAATATTTGGTGCGTATTGGGGCGTGTGTTTAGGCTGCTAAATATATACAGTTTGTGTTGAGCTCTCAAACTTAGAAATGAAATAACATTGATGACAAAATAAATGCAAGATATACACGAAAGCAGTTCGTATAAAAAAATTCATGTAGTTTTTCACAAATTAACTACGTATCTATAATAAAAAGTATTGCAAAATATGCGTGTATGAGTGAAAATGAGAAAAAGTTATCATAAAAACGACTCAGAAAATGATCAAAAACAACAGCAGAAACTACAAAAGCAGCATATTATGCTAAAATCAACCCACAATAATGAAAAAAATCAACTTTCAGCTACAATAAAATCTCCAGTGGTTAAATATAAAACCTTTTGCAAGCAAAAACTTTATAGTTCGGACAAAAATGATGGTAGTGATGGTTTGAAGGAAAAGCACCGGGTGGATAAATTAAGTCAACAGCAACATCTAAAAAGATTACAACTACACAAACTAAAAATAACAAGTGGAATCATTGACCATGAACTACTTAAGACCAAAAAGAGTTTTAGAGAAATTAAGCCATTTAACATGCCATCCGCTACAAGATTGTCATCCTTTATCTCAACACCAGCAAATTCGTCATCGGCGTCATCGTTGTCGTCGGAATCATTGTCTTCTAATGCAACTGCATTCATAAATATCAATTTAAAAAAAGATAAAAACATCAGTGTTAGTAACAACAATTATAACAATAAAATTACTCAACAACACATACAATTACGAAGTCCCACTCAATACATACACAAAAATGAACTTTCTGAATCGCAGGAAAACATAATGACAGGAAACATAATGCGAATTCCGTTACCACACAACAAACAACAACGTCAAATACAATACAATCAACAATTAAAATGCCATCGGGACAATGAGTGTAATAAAAATAGAGACTTGCCGTAAGTTGTAATGAATATACAAAAATAGATTAGGCCTTTTTGTAGACATACGAGTCAACATACATACACATGTATGCGATTACGTAATACATACACATGTAGATATAAATATTTTGGAACAATTTAACACATGAACTTTACCTTAAATGAATTAACATCTTTATTTTTTATTTCTGCTGGTGAAGAATACCCAAAGTTGTCATGACAAACTCAATTCATGGTGAAATCCCAAAATACAAATGTATATACATATGTATGTACATGTGGCCGAGTTTACATCTGTGTGCCATGTACCCAAAAAAGCGTAACCACTAATTACTAATGAAAAACTGTTTGATTCACACATGTATTTATTGATTTAAACAGTTTCCAATCATGTTGAATTCTACAAAATTGTGTATTAGTTATGTATGAAACTGTTTACCTTAATAAATACGTGTCTTAATTAAACAGTTTTTCATTAGTAATTGATGGTTACGTTTTTTTGGGCACATGGCACATAGATGTAAGGTCGGCCTATGTATGTATGTATGTATGTATTTACGTATATATATATATGTAAGTATTTACGTACGTATGCTTGCATGTCCTTATAAATAAGTTTTTATATACACACGTATGTGTGTATGTACGTACATATGAATGTGCGTTCAAAAATATTTATTACATGAGGGTGTGGTAAAATTAATTACATTAAAATTGTGTCCTTACAATTTCTAAATGATTTTAGGTGTGTTAAAGGAATTTGGAGTTAATATGTTGAAAGCCATTTTAAATTTAATAATGCTCGAGTTCATTTCATTACTACAATATCGGTTTTGGGTTGTTGTTAAACAAGATTAACTTCGTAAGTTCAAACTTAAATCAGAATATATACGCAGTGTTGTTGTTACTTCCCGATTCTTGTTCAGTGAACTTTCACTTCAACGTTTCCGGCATCGTACATATGTATGTATGTACCTACTGGTAAGCAGTAAAAAATATCATGTATTTTTAGTTAGCTTCTCTGAAGTGCAGTTGTGGATGTTATTCACAGAATTCACCCAAGCATTTGTATGGAATATACCAAGGTAGAATAAATAAAGGTCCTCTTTTCCCAAAGTAATTGTAAAATAAATTATACGGCATAAACTTGTAAAAAATCTGCTGATGAGTAATCTGTGCCTCGTTTCTGTAAGGAATGTGAGAACATTTCGAGTCGAAAAAATTCTTATCATTCTGTGATACACAGGGTGAGTAAGCAAACATAAAACAGGGTGCCCCTGTGTCTGGGTGGTACCGATGCTAGCTTCTCAGTCCAGAGGTCGTGAGTTCGATTCCCGCCATAGACCCTGGGTGTTTTTCGCAGACAAGCTAATCGCTTTGCGGGTTGTGTTTGTTAAAAAAAAAATTAGTAACCCTGTGTAAAATAGGGCAACGAATATAATTATATAGTTTTTCTCGATGCGAGAACTTCTGACAAGTTACAAAAACGAGGCACTGGCTAATGCGCGTACCTGTTTTATATGCCTTGCGTTATTTTAATATGTATATTATTTTATGAACTGCATCATTTGTCGCTTACAAAGATGCAATAACGTAAGCTAGATAGAGTCCCATACATTTAGCGTTGCCATGTGTGCAGATTTATCTTCCTTTTGAAGTTTTTCGAAATGTTAAAAAGGCTAAAAGATTTCTTAGCTAAAACTAACTTTATAAGGAATACCGAAGTACATTTATTTGACATAAAGTCTTTATTTAATTTAAGAAATTGTTTGCTTGTGTTTTTGGTTAAGCATTGTCAATATGCATTTCGTTCCCATTTATGGAACTCATCAGTAAACTTCAACCCAAAAGATATTGAATTTTGTGACATACACTACAATAGTGCTGGGATACTATCGATAGATTTAAAATATCGCAAATATCGATAGGAAAAAATATCGACATCGATATTATGCAATTTCGAAAACCTGAGGTATTATTAAATTTATTTATTATTACATCCATGTATATTAAAATAAACATAAGACTATATATGTACTTTCAATAGAGGGATAAAAAACTAACTGTAACCTGATAAAATATATATCGATAGTAGAAAATATCGATAGTACCCCAACACTACACTACAACAGCATGCATGCGCAATCAAGTGTTTATGCCAACTGTTTGGTCGAGTATGGGAAATTTGTGTGCCGGTACGTCTTGCTGTAGCGATCTCAAATATAGTTTGATATTTTGCTAATGCACTGTGGCGTGAAATAAAAAAGTGGTAAAAAGTCGACAACTTTTTAACTAGTCCACCGATTCCGATGGACTAACTGTTTCGAAAAGAAAAAGTGTTGAATTTTTGAAGCAGTATATTTGGAGGCAACCTGTTGTGCGACAGGGTAGCTCCAAATAGCTCCAAAGTTGGAAACTGCACCTGTCAAAATTTTTTCGGAGCTTGTAACTTTTGTAAATATCGACCGATCTTAATATTTTTTTGTAGCGCCACAATCAACGTTAGGTAACAAAAATAAATCATCTTCGAGCACCATTTTATCTCTTACAGTTTCCAAGTTATTTCATTTGAAATTTTTATTTTTATGTTTTGACCATGTCTTATTTAAAGCATTACACAGTAAATAAAGTGGAAATAATTCTTAAGTTCCTAAACGAGCTTAAGTCTGGAATTTCGATTATATATTCTTAAAGGGGGCGGAGCCACAAAGCCCCAAAGTGAGCAACCTCGGGTTAATGAAAAATTCAAACCGATGCCAAGCTGATGTTTTTGATCTGACAAAAAAGCTTTTTTGCAAGTGGATTTCTCTATTTAAGACCTAAAACAAGTCTCATAAATTCATGCAGTTTTCCTTACAGTTTAAGAAATATTCTTGAAAAAAATTTAAATTTTGAGGTTTTTACCAACCTTGGTCCACTGTTCTGCTAATGGAGAAGTCAAACCTTGTTCGATTTTAAAGTAAAAACTTAGTATGAGTTAAAAACGAAAATCTAAAGATTAAAAAAAAAATTTGATATCAAAAGCACTACTAATAGGTTTTTTACACTGACGCACATCTAACATCTACCATCAAAATGTTAACATCTTCCCATAAGAACTACACAGTACTAAAAACCAACATCTTTCTACATCTTTACAAGGTGTTCCTTTCTCATTTTGTTTCAGCTAACATCTTTCGTTAATTTTAGTGCCATCACTAGCAAAATTAAATTGTTGTGTCAAAAACAACGTTGCCACTTTCAGTGTAATAACGCAAAATCTGTACTAGTTATTTAAATTTCTTCGCAGTATTATTTTTGCACCATACATTTTTTGTGTAATTTTGCACTATTTGATCTTAGATTTGCTAAGAAATCTTGGATCCTATTACAAACGTAATACAAACAGCTTGTTGCATTGAATGTGCTCGGGAACAATATAAAGTATTGAGATTGTATTGAAGATTGTAAGTTTTTGAAGAACATTCAAAAATAACTGAATCGATTCTTTCTTCTTCAGATGAAACATCTACAAAATATTATTTTCAGTTTCCTTCATATTCTCTTGGAGCTAATCCCTGCTTTTATACAAATTAAAAGATGAAGTAATCAAAGTTGTGCCAATTTTTTTTGTCTAATTACATAAAAGCTTATTTTTTTAAATTTTTATTAATTTAGCTGCTTTAAATACTGTTCCGAAGCATAACAAAATGTAATGTGTAAAGATTTTAGTTACTTTTATATTGAAATAATTACACAAATTAAAAAAAAATCAACTTTCATGATGACCTTGTGCAATGATGCATTTGTTAAGCTAGGTTATCAAAAATTAGACAATGAGTGGCGTGAATATGCACTTTTAGACCATAAGGACCTTAATCTAATCATTCTTAAACGCTTCTGTTGAAAGAGTTTTTTTAAGTAAACTGATCTTAATTAAAACTGATACCCCCAAGAATGAGTTATCAGCTAATACACCAGCATCAATTTTAAAATTGTGTTGTAAATTCTTAGCCTGAAATTATAAGAAATTGAAAAAAATAGTTTAGTGTAAATATGTACATATGCTTCAAACAACCAAATAATGTATAAGTATCGCTCAGTACTTCTAGTTAAATGAGTTTAAATTAAGAAAAGGAAATGTTGATAACCCTCTTCTCAAACGCCTGGTTTAAAGAATATTTTATTAAATTTAGACAAAATGTTAAGAGGACAGTGGTAAATTATTCTTCGTTGAGGTAAATATTTACGAATTAGTGATTTTTTTATATTTTTAATTTTGTTGTACGTTTTTTATTTATTAAAAAATTAGCTCTTATTAAATTTCAGTTTACTAAAAAACAAAGAAAATAAAAAAAATTTTTTTTAGATATTTTTGCACTATTTCAATCGGTTTTGCATTATTTTAGACTTGCGACTTTGTAATTTCTTTTTCCAATAGTGGCAACGTTGGTCAAAAACTAAGAAAAAACGATATACATATGTATATGTACCTTTTAAAAAATCTTCATCTAATTCTTGCAAATCTTTTATAATTTTCATGTACTGCACTTTAACTGGGTTTGTTCTTGCAACGCAACAACTAATCCAATTCCTTAACAAAACCTATGCAGTACGTGTTGTTTTTTTGCCAAGTGAGATAACGTTAGATGTAGTCAGTGTAAAGGCTGTAATGTAAAGTAAATTCAACAGTAAGAAACAGCTGATCGATTTTGTTATGTGAAAAGTAATGAAAATGGTTATAGAGATGTAATGTAACGTAGCCTAATTTTCATATAAAAATGTCGATCAGATGTTTTCTACGTTACAGTTACATTACATTACAGTCGGCTAACTGAGCCTTAAGCGCTCGTTTCACATTTTTTACATCTTCCATGCGTTTCAATGAAATATGCGTCAATGTAAAAAGCCAATAACTCAAAAGTTATACGCAGCTTAAATTGGATATTTGAAAAATGTCGATTTTTTTCCGTTTTTTTTTGCAGAAATAAATTTGTTAATTATTTCGCTATTATTTAAAAATTTTGTAAGGATCTCAACACCATATTTTTATTTAATCAGAAGTTAATACTATAAAAAAAAATTATAAAAAAGGCAATGCGAGTCCGATCACAGGGGAGATGTGTAAACAATCTAGTAATGAAAATTTTTTTTATTTATGCTTTTAGTATATTTTTTTAAATTAATCAATTAAAAGTATCAAAACTTTCAATATTGTAAATACATAGGAATTTGCTGGTTTTTGTTTGTTTTATTTAACTTATTTAGTTAGTAAATGGGCACACTGCAGTATATGTATATGTACTGAATTAAAAATTGCAGTAAGCAGTAACTTTACTGATTACTGAAAAAATTCAGTAAGTTTTTACTGATAATGAAATTTAATTTGCATTACCAGTAAAATCGTAGGGCCGTATTCATAATAAAATTGTAGCAAGTGGCAAAGATTTTTTCATTCAAATTTTGAAATTTTTGTGTGAAAAAATTTAGCCACTTGGTAGAATTTCGTTATGAATACAAGCTTTACTGATTAAAGAAAATTCAATGCACCTCATCATATAATAAATCATTTAGGCACTTTATAAAAATTTCAGAAAAGTTTTTAGTAATCAGTAAAAATTTACTGGTTAAAAAATTATTTTTACTGAAATTGTAGTAGTACTGCAAATTGCCCATCTATGGTAAATGCCTTAAGTACAAATAATTAATATTCGCTTATGGTAACTAAAATAAGATATATAAATTTTTGACTCTACTTTATTTAAAAATTAATCGAAAACTGCATCTATAGTAGTGGAATTATTAGTTATGGGGGTTTTTGGAGAATTGCTCATATGCAAGTGGAAAACGTCAAATAACAATTTTTGGGTTTGCAAAATTTGTATTAAAATATCCTCCCATAATAATTGGCATGATATGGAGATTGATACCCAATTGTCGTGCACCAGCTTCAGTGTAAGGCAACAGTACGTAATGAAGATATGCTATAATATAATATTATGAATTCTTTATAAAGACTGGTATATATCTTTTAAACAAATATTTGACATTTAAAACGCTCTTCTATTTAAAAGTTTATATATATTTTATTTATTTTATATTTGAGACATTTTTTTAGATTTTAATTGAACTACAGTGAATTTTTAATCAGAAATAATTTTTAGTCAGGCTTAAGTGCAGTAATTTAAAATTCTTTTATTGAATGAAATATTTTTATTAATTAATGTGAGTTTCTAAAGAAGAGAAGAAAAATTAAATTAGACTTTTAAGCTGGCGGAAATATTTATTTATTTATTTACCAGACATAAATCAATAATTGTACACAACAATCATTTCTCACATTCCGTTTCATTAGAATTTACGTTAAATAGCTGATGTTAATAACAATCTCTACCCACGTAGATAGACTAGGGTGCTGATGAAGTGCGTTGCTGCACAGAAAAATATCGGTATTTCCCCCATGATCGGATGAGTTATTTCTATGCAGCTGTTAAGTTTCTTTTTACTTCTTGTTCGTATGATTACACTAATGCAATCATACACAGCTCACACCTATTTGATCTTACTCAAAATTTGTGATTGTATTGTGAAAAAGATTTTTACCCCCTAGCGTATAGATGTTTACACATCAAAATTTTTTGATCAAAATTTGAGTTATTAAAGGTGTCAGATCGTTTAGAAATTGACCGATTTTTGTTATGCATATCAAATATAAGGCCTTTTTTCTCAAATTAAAAGGCTAGAACCAAAACACTTGTCAATTCAACTTGCGACATGGTATGTTTTTAAATATTTCCTAAAATATTACCTGCGACCGGCGAAAGATAAGAAAAATACAGCAGAAATACCAAAAAATTCCTATTTTGGAATTTTATGAAATCTTTTTGGGAACTGGCGGGAATTCAGAAGAAAAATCCATTTGGTTTAACTTTTTGTGTATTAATTACATAATTTTCCACCTAATTGCGAATTTTCAGCCGAAAATATTGATAAATGCGAATTTTATAGCATTCGTTTGTGTAAGACCTCTCTCTTCTGAGAAAACTCTTTATATGTGTAGTGCTGGGATTCTATCGATTTTTTCTACTATCGATATCCATCAATAGGTCAGATTTCACTATCGATATTACTATCGACCGAATGTTCGTACTTGAGAAAGATAAAATACAGTTAGTTACCCTTAGTTTTTTTTTTGTCACTTTATTGAAAGTATGAAAGTATCAAACCTTATTTTAAGTGACAAATTTTGAAAAATTGTGCTGATGTCATTTAAAAATTGTTTATAACACCTCACGTTTTCGAAACTATATTTTAAATAATATCGGTATCGATATTTTTTCCTATCGATATTAGCACTAATATGTTGTAAGCAGATGCAGGTAATTAGAAAAAAATTACTATAAATTTATTTTTATAAGAAAATTAATTCTTCCCAGCTAAACAAATATGTATGGAGCATATATGATATCCCATATATGGTTCGGATCCGAAAAATGAGGGTATATGAGCATATATGATTGTATATATTCATACATTTTCATACATGTATGTGTAAATATTCCCTCTACAGTATGTAAAATATTCATACTCTCTTGATTCACAAAAGCGCACTGATGTGCAATAAATTAAATTACTAAAATTCCTTTTTTTTAGATTTTAAACAGTGAGGTTTTGTTTGATGAAACATTTGTTTGGGCAAATAATGAATAAATTCAGTAAAGTGCGACTCTGACTCGCGCGCGAAGGGTTCCGTACGAACACTAGATATGTAATTTAATTCAAACTTCTGCATATATAATATATAGTTTTGGCATTTTTTTTTTGGTTTTGGCGTTTTTTCAATTTGGCGATTTTTTTTCATTTTGGAGATTTTTTTCATTTCGTCGTTTTTTTCGTTTGGGCGATTTTTTTTAGTTTTGGCGCCTTTTTCGCGTTTTGGCTACTTTTTCGCTTTTTGGCGTTTTTTCAATTTGGCGATTTTTTTCATTTTGGCGATTTTTTTTATTTTGGCGATTTTTTTTATATAAACAATTATTTTTGTTTTGGCGCCTTTTTCTCGTTTGAGCGATTTTTTTCGATTTTTGGCATTTTTTTTTAATTTTGGCGATTATTTTTCATATGGGCGGTTTTCAAGATATAGCAAGTTGTCAAAATTACATAGTCAAAATTACATTAACTGATGGACCACCCCTTAATTTAAATTTTTTTTAAATTTTAGTGTTATCTGTTTTAGTCTGTATAAAAATACACTAATTTTACATAATTCAAGTTTCAATATACATATGTTCATACAATTGTATGAATATTACATGGGACTTTAACATTTTTCGTTGCTCGTTTTGGAACACCCTTTAATTTTTAATTCTCATGTATTTTTTGTTGTAGCGGCCAAGGTTCTACATACTCTGTCTAAATTTCAGGTCCGTAGCTCTTACGGTTCCTGAGAAAATACCGTGTGACGGACAGACGGACAGCGTAGCGAAAACAATAGGGTTCCTTTTCACCTTTGGTGTACGGAACCCTAAAAACGAACTAAAAGTCATTTCATTCTTCATTTTATGTCAAAATGTGAACCAATTATTTAAAAAACACAAAAATCATATTAGTACATAAAATTTAATTTAAGAAATCGGACTAAAAACTAATGCAATTAATTATAAGAGAAAAAATAAACCGTCTAACAATACCCAGCAAAAAATTACACATTACCATTAGAACTACTTGCCATATAATGACTTAATTTTCTGATTGCCAAATTTCATTACGCGCTTACAAATCACATTACCTAAAATTTAAAAAAATCATTTACAAATTGCTAAATGAAGAGAATGATGTTTTTAGATTAAATAGATTACGTGAACAAGTTGCCAAATAAAAAAGTAAGTACTTCTCAAGAATCGATTATTTTAGTCTCACGCCTTGTTAAAATCATTAAGTGGGTAATCCGGTAGGAAAGTGCTTCCACCAAAAATGCTTAATTCCAAACTCGATTACCTTTTTTGAAATTTTTTGCTGGGTAGTTTTCAATATAATTTTTTGCAGTAATATGAACTTTGTTTCTTATCTAGAGAATTCTGTTATTCCCGATAAAATTAATGTATAAAATCATACAAGAATGTTTTTTTTTTTTGTAACAAAAGTTTTTTTTTAAACGTTGAGGATACGCATATAAATTTTGCATATCGTATGTATTTGCTAATGGATTTCCAATTCACAAGTGATAAAATACAAGCTTTTTTGATTGCAAATGCGATCTTATGTGAGATATCATGTTTGCATACATTTTTATATGGCGCCATACATTACATCTTATTTCTATATAAGGATCCGCATATATGAGCTCATATATTATAATACATTTCATATTCTAGTCCATATATTAGTTCATATATAATCCCACAAAAAATTACACATTACCATTAGAACTAGTTGCCATATAATGACTTACTTTTCTGATTGCCAATTTTCATTACTCGCTTACAAACCACATTACCTAAAATTTAAAAAAAATGTCGTGCAAGTTGCTAAATGAAGAGAATAATTTTTTTAGATGAAATAGATTACGTGAAATGTTGACAAATAAAAAAAAGTAAGTATTTCTCAAGAATCGATTATTTTAGTCTCACGCCTTGTTAAAATCATTAAGTTGGTAATCCAGTAAGGAATAGCTTCCATCAAAAATGCTTAATTCCAAACTTGATTACCTTTTTTGAAATTTTTTGCTGGGATAGTTTTGCCATGTATAATCCCATATATTTACATACATGAATTCATACATATTCACATATGTGACAGCGCATAGAGAAATGGACCTAAGGGTAAAAAAAATCAATTTACACTTTTTTTTATGTGGACAACATCTGAGCATCGAATGAGACGGATCCCATGCCCCAAAAGTGTTTCCTCCCAGAGATATGCGCGTTTTATGATGTGATGGTACACCAAAGATACACGTATTTAAATCTTTATAATGGCTCTCCTGAACAAAACCGGTTTTTACTCTTAGGTCCCTTTCTATTTTGAGCGTCACATATGGATCCACATATGAAGAGCTTCATAATTAAATATCCATACATGAGGTCATATATTATAATACATTTCATATATTAGTCCATATATTAATTCATGTATAATAGTCTTGCCATGTATAATCCCATATATTTCCATACATGAATTCATACATATTCATATATAGTTATATACATTCATATATTAATAATATATGGATCATATATAATTTTTTTAGTCGGGTTATTAATTTTTTTATTGTTGCTGGTAGCTGTATTAATTGAATATATTGGTGTAATATTCATGTATGTAATTATACAGCTACGCCTATTTTTGAAAAATACCTAAGAAAATACTCGTAATTACACTTGTACACTAGGCTCTCCCAAACAATTTTTTTTTGTGGCTGAAGCATAATTTGAAACCTTATAGGGTCAGGTATTTTTCAGATTTTTTTTTTTTATTTTTCCGAAGAGGTTTAGAGGTTGCACAAGCCGAATTTTTGCAAAAAAATTGAGTTTGACGGCCGTTTTTTGTATTTTCTACATAACTTTAACCACAATCACGATTTTCTTCACTTTTGAGGATACACTTTAGTAGTAGTGAAATCCCACTCCTGGACCAATTAAAATTGTGAAATTGTTGCTGAAATTGTTAAATTTGGGTAATTAAAATTTGAAAATTGTTAAATTCTTGGAAATTTGTGTTTTTTTGTTTATATAAGGAGTTTTTTTGTTTACATTAGGAGTTTTTTGTTTACATTAGGAGTTTTTGTTTACATTAAGTGTATGTCTGTCTGTCGGTCTGTCTGTCTGCCTGCCTGACCGTGGGAAGTTTGTGTGTGGAATATTTTGTGTGAATGTATTAAGGCGGTTCATAGTTTGGCGGTTTTTATGTGTGTATGTGACGACGGGGAAAATCATGAAAATGGTTTTTCCTAATGCTGACGGAAAATCATCTAATGATTTTTCGTAATACCGAAGGCAAAACATTATAATTTTTCCTAATGCCTACTGCAATAAATGATAATTTTTCCTAATGCCTACTGCAATACATGATAATTTTTCCTAATGCCTACTGCAATACATGATTATTATTTTTTTCAAATGCCGACGGCAAAAAATGAATATAATTTTTTCAAATGCCGACGGCAATACATACTTATTTTTCCTAATGCCTACGGCAATACATACTTATTTTTCCTAATGCCTACGGCAATACATAATTATTTTCAAATGCCGACGGCAATACATGATAATTTTTCCTAATGCCTACTGCAATACATGATAATTTTTCCTAATGCCTACTGCAATACATGATTATTATTTTTTTCAAATGCCGACGGCAAAAAATGAATATAATTTTTTCAAATGCCGACGGGAAAATGATTTTTCCTAATGACGACGGGAAAACGTGAAAGTTATTTTTTCTAATGCTAATGTAGGTGTTGCTAGACTGTGGGAATTTAAGGCTGACCGTGATTTGAGTGGGCGGCGTTGTTGCCGTAATATGTAACCATAGGAATTTGTGGATGTGTCTGTCTGTCTGTGAGAATTTAGGTGAAGGTTTGATTGGCAGGGGGGCGGGGTGTAGTTGAGGTAGATCGATTGCGTGTGTAGTTGTGTGTGAATGTATGTGTGTGTGTGTGTGTGTGTGTGTGTGTGTGTGTGTGTGTATGTGTATGTTTGTAGGAATTTCAATGTGTGTATTTCTGTAGGAGCTTAAGGCTGATTGTGATTTATGAGGGGTGAGGTGTTCTAGTAATATGCAACCGGGGGAATCTGTGTGTTTGTATGTCTGTAGGAGTTTAAGGCTGACCATGATTTGGGTGGGCAGGGTTGTTGACGTAATATGTATCCATGGGGATTTGTGGATGTGTCTGTCTATAGTAGTTTAAGGCTGATCGTGATTTGAGGTGGGTGAGGATGTTGTTGAGGTAAATTGGTTATGTGTATGTATGTATATATGTATTTTTGTAAGAATTTAAGATGATTGTGATTTATTAGGGCCGAGGTGTTCTTGTAATATGTAGCCGTGAGAATCTATGTGTATAGACGTCTGTAGAAGTTTAAGACTATCTGTAATTTCAGGTAGGTGAGAGTGTTGTGTTGTTGAGATTAATCTTATATATTGTATATGTATGTATGATCATGGGAATTTGTGTATGTATATCTGAGGGAGAATTTAAGGCTCGTCATGATTTGCAAAAGGTGGGGTGTTGTTGAAATTTTCTTGGATATTTCTTATATGAATTCTGCTATGTGTGTGTATTTGAGCTGGTATTTATGTGTAGGTAGAAATAAATTGTTTTCAATATCGACATATGGTACTATAAAATACTATCATATATCTGGACTTCCCTAATCCTAGTATGCTTTTATACTTACGATTGCTTTATATTTTCTCATGCTTAAATTTGTCTCGCGTTGAAGTCAGTCTGTGTGAAATTTGTTTATATTACAGATTTTGTTTATTTAACTACATTCGTCTTCTTTGACTGAAAGAGTTATCTACACACAGAGAAAAACCAACTTGAAATCAGTAAGAACCATGCTGAATTAATAAGAACCATTAGCGAAGGTTTAGTCATATTGAAATTTCTTATTTCAATATGGACAAAATATTAATTTACAGTATTCATTTATTAAACTCATTAGTTTGTAGATATCTCAATATACATTTTCTATTATATTAAAAATTATTGAATTAATGTGATGAATTCTTATTTTTAAGCTGCAGATTTTCCCTGAGTGTATGGATTGTTTATATTTGCATTGTGCTTTAACTAAACGACGCTTCATATATTTTCATGATGTAGATCTAATAAATACTTAAGCATTGATAAGAAATTTGATATGTATACATACATATCTACAAATTGATTTTATGTATGTATGTATGTATGTATGTATGTACATATATATGTACATACAAATAAGTGTTCAACTCAATCTTTGAATACATTTTTTATTTTATTTTTTGTCATGTGATGTCTGTTGTTGGTGAAATTAAAAACATTTTAATTTTTATCTGCGTTTACTTAAAAGTTTGTGAGGATTTTCTGTTGTAAGTAAAACTGAATTCTTGAAGATATGTACTTACATACTCTATAGTAATAGTAACTATAATAGAAATATTTCTTATACTTAATTTACAGTTTTTTAAAGTATAGGATATAAAAATTTTTCTAGCTATAGCCTTCTACATTTATTTTGGAAAACTTGCTTTGCTTTTTAAAAATGTATAAACATTTTTAAATGAAACTGATCCGGCACTCCAGCTTAGGTACTGATAGTTTTTTTTTTGTTGTTAGTTAACTTACTTATTTTTTATTTTTTATTGATAAACATTGGAAATCAAAAGGGAGTTTTATATTGTAATTATTACTTTCATAATTGTTGAAAACAATCGCTGCTTTTTGTTTGTTTTTTGCGATGAAATCATTTGAATTACTTTTGCAACTTTACGCGTTTATAAAAATTATGTTATTTTCTATATTTCTTAATTTATAAGACTTTTAGACTTTGTCCTTTAGGGGTTATATATTCTATTATACGATTATGAATAAGAATGCAGTAAGCTGATGTATTTGCTTACTGCTTCAAATTAAAATTTTATTAAATTGAATAAAAGGGGTTTTTTTTTCTTAAACTCTGATGCAGTTAGAAGCGCTGGAGATTCTTTCATATAACAGCTTTTTTGAAATTTTTGACACATAGTATAATATAGAATTGGATAACATTTATTTTTAATTTTTATGTTAAGAAGTACGGGTATGAGACTGAATTTAAATGTACTTTTAAATTAGTTAAATCATAATGAACAAACATATTTTCTTCTTTAATAGCGATCAACAGAAAACGAACTCGTTTTCATATAATTTAGGTATACCCTATCGACAGCTCCTCTAGGATACAAGATGACTTTGTATGACGAAATTTCTGTTGCTTTATACTGATAATATGTTTACATTAATAAGATACATATACATATGTTTATTTTATGAACGGTGAGCACCTATGGCTTTTATTTAATGTTCTATATGACTTTTTTTTCATTTTCTTTAATAATTTTCTCCCCATAATAGCATTCTAAATATTTCAAGGGCTCAAATGCTGTGTAGTCTTCTTCTGCAAACTTAACTAAACGTCTAACTTCTTCCAATGCTTCTTTATAAGAAGATATTTTGTTATGGTCTTCTTCTACGATACGTGCCCATCGGGCAGAGTGTACGTATTAGTTGGTCAGTCAGTCTCTATTTTTATTTATTTTTTTTTTCTTCTAATGTGCCACTCCTTTTTTAGATTTTACTACTTGGAATAGAGAATTTTTGTCTAATTTTTTGGTGGGTATATACATTAGGTATGTAGAAATTAGTTTAGATACAAAGAAATGCATGTTTAATATACAACTATTGTATCAAATCGATCTCAAATAACTCAGTTACCTCTACCAGCAATTCACCGTTGGTGTATTCATAAAGTGTTAGAAACAATGAAATATCTATGTTTTGAGAGAATTTTTCCCCTCAAGTATTTCTACATGAGGTTTGAGGGGTCAATCACTGTCGCATTCATATGTAATGATTATTCACTTAAAAAACGTCATCATCACCATCAATCATCTCCGTATACAATACATTCATGAGTTGGGTTGATCCAGATACAATTGCTGTCTCATCACCTTCTAACAGCTTTATATATTTTGCTAGTATGCATGCCCTAGCATGCTTCTATCGATAGTGACGTAAGAGTCCGAGATGTAGAGTGTTACAATTAAAAATCTTTACTATTAGAATATACCAGTTCGCTCTTTTGAATTTTTACAAAGTAGATACATATGTATGTATTTCATTGACCACAAAATCATAAAATTTCTTTGCTTACAAAATTGTATGACGTGAGGATTTTTTTTTTTTAAATTATACATGCTTCGGCATGCTTTCATTTTTTTTTTCTATAAATTTATGTAATACTCATACAGATACAGATATAAAGTAAGATCTGTTTACTGTACATTTTAAAATTTATGCATGCTTCAGCATGATTCTAGTTGAAGCGTATATTCATTCACTAAGTTTGTTTGATACTTATTCATACACATGTACATTCTTAAAGATTGGATATCAAAGTCCAATTTCCGTAGTTTATCTATATTTTCTAAAGATCTGATAGCTAAAGAAATAAATAGAGTGAAGATCTTCTATAATAATCCCATTTTCATATTGTAAAATTTTGCGTGCTAGCGCTTTCGATGGGAAAATATACATACAACTTTATAAAAAGTGATAATATGATGTGCTGCTGAATATTGCACTATGTTATAGTTCATTTTAAACACTGAAGTTTTAGCAATATTTCATTCCGACCAGAATTCCACTACATTTAGTTAATTATCTTTCTTAAGACTCATCATTCCTAATCAATCCTGCAAAAACAACACAAACTAGATTTTTAGTTTTAATTTTATTTTTTTTAAATTCAACATTTATTCTTCAAATTACTTTATACTATATTAAGTAGCTTTTCCTCATTTGTTGAGTTGACTTTAATAGGAGACATTTTAATGGTACGATGAACTTTTCTATTGCATGCATTGAGTAAATCTTTATACATACCAATCCACTTATATGAACCATTAAAGCTAATTCTTTTCACATCATACCTTTCAATGATCTATTAAATCATTCTAATATTGATGCTTTCATATTAAGTAATCTTTAATCTTCTATTTATGTATGAGTTTTCCCAAGTATTTATTAAAAAATTCTTTAGAATCATCTGTTTGTAAGTTTTTTGGTACCCGTACCACTTCAAAAATATTTTCCATTGCCTTGGTTTTTAGAGTACAGCTTTTATTTTCAGCTGTACTTTGAGAATGTGTCAATTACAGTCTTCAAAAATCAACAATTTCTATTTTCTGTAGAATAGTTCTACATTTCACCTAACTTAGCTCCATAAAACATCATATATTCCTGTCATTACATCTCTACAAGCACAAACAGTTGTTGAGATTTAATATGGACTTCGTTAACTAAATTCCTTTTTAAAGACATTGAATTGTTTCACAGATTTTTTCGAAAGTGTTGTGATCTACATCTTGCACTTTCAGCTATTTATACTAACATGTAGTTAATTTTCTAATCTATATATTTAACCGTAAACTCTTCAATTTGTTTTTAATTATTTACTTTTTAGAATTGCTTTTTCAATTTTATAACTGTCTTCTTTCTCTAATTTTATTTCACGTTGTAGTTCCTCAATTTGCATTTAAATATATTCTTGAATATTAATGCTTTAAGCTATATTATTAATTTGTCTTGTATTTTATCTTCATTCAGTTTAATGTAACTATCAACAATAATTTGTATCTAATTCATTTATGCCTTCCAATACTGATAAGTCAGTATAAATGTCTTCAGAATTGGAAGTCTATGAGTAAAATCATCGTCATCATCATTCTCAGTATTAGCATCATTAAATATGATGGTATTATAAAATATTGTTCCTTCTACTAGTTTCTTTTGGGGTACTTGTCTATATCTTGAGTGAAGGTTTCTCAGGCTTTAAACTTGTATATTTTCAACTTCTGTCTTGATTTTACTTTCTTCTTTCATAAGAATTCTTTTAATATTTTTAGAACTATTTATGAATTCTTCTGCTATAGGTTTAAATGTATCTTTTAGTTGTTCACTTGTATCTATTTCACCAGTTTTTATACTACGAAGCTTTTTCTTCAACACATTTCTTGTCAACACCAACTGTTTTAAAATTTTCTCATCCATGTTCGCTAAGGGCAAATAACAGGTATCAGCAATCAGATCAGCTTTTCAGGACCTGGTCTGGTTTTCAGATCAGCTTATCAGGACCTGGTCTGGTTTTCAGATCAGCTTTTCAGGACCTGGTCTGGTTTTCAGATCAGCTTTTCAGGACCTGGTCTGGTTTTCAGATCAGCTTATCAGGACCTGGTCTGGTTTTCAGATCAGCTTATCAGGAGCTGGTCTGGTTATCAGATCAGCTTATCAGGAGCTGGTCTGGTTTTCAGATCAGCTTATCAGAAGCTGATCTGATTTTTAGATCAGCTTATCAGGTAACAGATCAGGCTATCAGGAGCTGTTCAGATTTTCATTTCAAGATATCTGAGTCAGATTTAGTTATCAGTGTACAAGTAGCTAGCCATTTATAACATTTATATACATGAAGTTTAAGGTCAGATGAAATACGAAAAAGTAAAGTTTTATCTAGTAAAATTATTTTCTATAACGATCATCGTTTAATTCACTATCTTTGCTTATAATCAAAAATCCATATTTATCCTTTCAACATGCTTTTTATTTTTCTCACCTAACTTAAACATTAAATATACATTATGATGATCTCTTATTAAATGTTTGGTGATTCTGGTGTAAGTTTTACATAAGTAGAATGAATCAACATTCTTATCTCTCCCCATACAAAAATATGCTTCCCATACGCATCATCGTTAAATATCATATTGGAATTACTTTGGACTGAAATAACAGATGCACTATCGGTAAATTTTGTAATATATTATTATTTTAATTGATGTAATTAATTTCTTCAGATATTTATATCTGGGGTGATATAAAGATTTTGAGTATAAATAAATGTTCTCAAAATTTAAGTCCATTAGGACTTTCTAGCAAGCCAATCATAGCGTTTTTTTTTTCGTAATTTGACAGGTCAACTATTGTTGCACGAATAGAATTTGATATAAAGGAACTATGATTTATTTTTGAACTATCGTTCGATGATTCATCAATATTTCGTACCAAGGTATTTTAGGTTGTTTTACTAACCGCATTTATGTAGCTAAATACATTTTATAAATATTATCTCTTATTATAAAAAAATAAACTAATACAGCTATACCATATCAGAAAATATTTTCTGAAATCGTATAGCTGCATTAGTTTATTTTTTCTATAATAAGAGATAATGATCCAAACTCATAATCAAAACAGCATAAAAATATCCTTTGTTTTGACTATGAGTATTGATCAATATTTATGAAATGCGTTTAGTTACAAAAATGTGGTTAGTAAAACAAAGTATATTTTAACAGCCTTATTTATAACACTTATTAGGGCTTTATAAAGACTTTTTAAGAAAAATTTTGTATCAAAATTTGATTTAAAAAGCCTTTACAAAGACTTAATATGTTTTATAAATAAGGCTGTAAGAGTTTAAAATCAGTATTTTGTATGATAATACTGATTTGAAACTCTTAAAATATTCTTTGTTTTGACTACGAGTAGGGGCCATTATCTCTTATTATAGGACAAATAAGATAATATAGCTATACGATTTCAGAAAATATTTTCTGATATCGTATAGCTACATTTTTAATTTTTCTATAATAAGAGATAATATTTATGAAATACATTTCATAAATATTGGCGCATACTCATAGTAAAAACAACCTAAAAATACCTTGGTACGAAATATCGATGAATCATCAAAATTTCATACCATGCTATATTTATGTTGTTTTACTAATCGCATTTTGTAAATAAATGCATTTCATAAATATTATCTATTATTATAGAAAGAATAAAATAGTATGGTTATATGATATTAGAAAACATGATTTCTGATATCATATAATCATACTATTTTATTCTTTATATAATAAGAGATAATGACTCATACTCATATTCAAAACAAAAGATATTTATATGCTGTTTTGATTATGAGTATGCGTCAATATTTATGAAATGCATTTAGTTATAAAATGCGGTTAGTAAAACAAAGTATATTTTAAGTGTTTAAAACCACCATTTTTATGGTAATACTGGTTTTAAACACTTAAAGCATACTTTGTTTTGACTATGAGCATGAGCTGATATTTATGAAATGGATTTTATAAATATTGACTCATACCCTTAGTCAAAACAACATAAATAATTCTTGGTACGAAATATTGATGATTCATCGAACGATAGTTCAAAAATAAATCATAGTTCCCTTATATCAAATTCTATTCGTGCAACAATAGTTGACCTGTCAAATTACGAAAAAAAAAAACGCTATGATTGGCTTGCTAGAAAGTCCTAATGGACTTAAATTTTGAGAACATTTATTTATACTCAAAATCTTTATATCACCCCAGATATAAATATCTGAAGAAATTAATTACATCAATTAAAATAATAATATATTACAAAATTTACCGATAGTGAATCTGTTATCTCAGTCCAGAGGTCGTGAGTTCGATTCCCGCCATAGACCCTGGGTGTTTTTCGCAGACAAGCTAATCGCTTTGCGGGTTGTGTTTGTTAAAAAAAAAATTAGTAACCCTGTGTAAAATAGGGCAACGAATATAATTATATAGTTTTTCTCGATGCGAGAACTTCTGACAAGTTACAAAAACGAGGCACTGGCTAATGCGCGTACCTGTTTTATATGCCTTGCGTTATTTTAATATGTATATTATTTTATGAACTGCATCATTTGTCGCTTACAAAGATGCAATAACGTAAGCTAGATAGAGTCCCATACATTTAGCGTTGCCATGTGTGCAGATTTATCTTCCTTTTGAAGTTTTTCGAAATGTTAAAAAGGCTAAAAGATTTCTTAGCTAAAACTAACTTTATAAGGAATACCGAAGTACATTTATTTGACATAAAGTCTTTATTTAATTTAAGAAATTGTTTGCTTGTGTTTTTGGTTAAGCATTGTCAATATGCATTTCGTTCCCATTTATGGAACTCATCAGTAAACTTCAACCCAAAAGATATTGAATTTTGTGACATACACTACAATAGTGCTGGGATACTATCGATAGATTTAAAATATCGCAAATATCGATAGGAAAAAATATCGACATCGATATTATGCAATTTCGAAAACCTGAGGTATTATTAAATTTATTTATTATTACATCCATGTATATTAAAATAAACATAAGACTATATATGTACTTTCAATAAAGGGATAAAAAACTAACTGTGACCTGATAAAATATATATCGATAGTAGAAAATATCGATAGTACCCCAACACTACACTACAACAGCATGCATGCGCAATCAAGTGTTTATGCCAACTGTTTGGTCGAGTATGGGAAATTTGTGTGCCGGTACGTCTTGCTGTAGCGATCTCAAATATAGTTTGATATTTTGCTAATGCACTGTGGCGTGAAATAAAAAAGTGGTAAAAAGTCGACAACTTTTTAACTAGTCCACCGATTCCGATGGACTAACTGTTTCGAAAAGAAAAAGTGTTGAATTTTTGAAGCAGTATATTTGGAGGCAACCTGTTGTGCGACAGGGTAGCTCCAAATAGCTCCAAAGTTGGAAACTGCACCTGTCAAAATTTTTTCGGAGCTTGTAACTTTTGTAAATATCGACCGATCTTAATATTTTTTTGTAGCGCCACAATCAACGTTAGGTAACAAAAATAAATCATCTTCGAGCACCATTTTATCTCTTACAGTTTCCAAGTTATTTCATTTGAAATTTTTATTTTTATGTTTTGACCATGTCTTATTTAAAGCATTACACAGTAAATAAAGTGGAAATAATTCTTAAGTTCCTAAACGAGCTTAAGTCTGGAATTTCGATTATATATTCTTAAAGGGGGCGGAGCCACAAAGCCCCAAAGTGAGCAACCTCGGGTTAATGAAAAATTCAAACCGATGCCAAGCTGATGTTTTTGATCTGACAAAAAAGCTTTTTTGCAAGTGGATTTCTCTATTTAAGACCTAAAACAAGTCTCATAAATTCATGCAGTTTTCCTTACAGTTTAAGAAATATTCTTGAAAAAAATTTAAATTTTGAGGTTTTTACCAACCTTGGTCCACTGTTCTGCTAATGGAGAAGTCAAACCTTGTTCGATTTTAAAGTAAAAACTTAGTATGAGTTAAAAACGAAAATCTAAAGATTAAAAAAAAAATTTGATATTAAAAGCACTACTAATAGGTTTTTTACACTGACGCACATCTAACATCTACCATCAAAATGTTAACATCTTCCCATAAGAACTACACAGTACTAAAAACCAACATCTTTCTACATCTTTACAAGGTGTTCCTTTCTCATTTTGTTTCAGCTAACATCTTTCGTTAATTTTAGTGCCATCACTAGCAAAATTAAATTGTTGTGTCAAAAACAACGTTGCCACTTTCAGTGTAATAACGCAAAATCTGTACTAGTTATTTAAATTTCTTCGCAGTATTATTTTTGCACTATACATTTTTTGTGTAATTTTGCACTATTTGATCTTAGATTTGCTAAGAAATCTTGGATCCTATTACAAACGTAATACAAACAGCTTGTTGCATTGAATGTGCTCGGGAACAATATAAAGTATTGAGATTGTATTGAAGATTGTAAGTTTTTGAAGAACATTCAAAAATAACTGAATCGATTCTTTCTTCTTCAGATGAAACATCTACAAAATATTATTTTCAGTTTCCTTCATATTCTCTTGGAGCTAATCCCTGCTTTTATACAAATTAAAAGATGAAGTAATCAAAGTTGTGCCAATTTTTTTTGTCTAATTACATAAAAGCTTATTTTTTTAAATTTTTATTAATTTAGCTGCTTTAAATACTGTTCCGAAGCATAACAAAATGTAATGTGTAAAGATTTTAGTTACTTTTATATTGAAATAATTACACAAATTAAAAAAAAATCAACTTTCATGATGACCTTGTGCAATGATGCATTTGTTAAGCTAGGTTATCAAAAATTAGACAATGAGTGGCGTGAATATGCACTTTTAGACCATAAGGACCTTAATCTAATCATTCTTAAACGCTTCTGTTGAAAGAGTTTTTTTAAGTAAACTGATCTTAATTAAAACTGATACCCCCAAGAATGAGTTATCAGCTAATACACCAGCATCAATTTTAAAATTGTGTTGTAAATTCTTAGCCTGAAATTATAAGAAATTGAAAAAAATAGTTTAGTGTAAATATGTACATATGCTTCAAACAACCAAATAATGTATAAGTATCGCTCAGTACTTCTAGTTAAATGAGTTTAAATTAAGAAAAGGAAATGTTGATAACCCTCTTCTCAAACGCCTGGTTTAAAGAATATTTTATTAAATTTAGACAAAATGTTAAGAGGACAGTGGTAAATTATTCTTCGTTGAGGTAAATATTTACGAATTAGTGATTTTTTTATATTTTTAATTTTGTTGTACGTTTTTTATTTATTAAAAAATTAGCTCGTATTAAATTTCAGTTTACTAAAAAACAAAGAAAATAAAAAAAATTTTTTTTAGATATTTTTGCACTATTTCAATCGGTTTTGCATTATTTTAGACTTGCGACTTTGTAATTTCTTTTTCCAATAGTGGCAACGTTGGTCAAAAACTAAGAAAAAACGATATACATATGTATATGTACCTTTTAAAAAATCTTCATCTAATTCTTGCAAATCTTTTATAATTTTCATGTACTGCACTTTAACTGGGTTTGTTCTTGCAACGCAACAACTAATCCAATTCCTTAACAAAACCTATGCAGTACGTGTTGTTTTTTTGCCAAGTGAGATAACGTTAGATGTAGTCAGTGTAAAGGCTGTAATGTAAAGTAAATTCAACAGTAAGAAACAGCTGATCGATTTTGTTATGTGAAAAGTAATGAAAATGGTTATAGAGATGTAATGTAACGTAGCCTAATTTTCATATAAAAATGTCGATCAGATGTTTTCTACGTTACAGTTACATTACATTACAGTCGGCTAACTGAGCCTTAAGCGCTCGTTTCACATTTTTTACATCTTCCATGCGTTTCAATGAAATATGCGTCAATGTAAAAAGCCAATAACTCAAAAGTTATACGCAGCTTAAATTGGATATTTGAAAAATGTCGATTTTTTTCCGTTTTTTTTTGCAGAAATAAATTTGTTAATTATTTCGCTATTATTTAAAAATTTTGTAAGGATCTCAACACCATATTTTTATTTAATCAGAAGTTAATACTATAAAAAAAAATTATAAAAAAGGCAATGCGAGTCCGATCACAGGGGAGATGTGTAAACAATCTAGCAATGAAAATTTTTTTTATTTATGCTTTTAGTATATTTTTTTAAATTAATCAATTAAAAGTATCAAAACTTTCAATATTGTAAATACATAGGAATTTGCTGGTTTTTGTTTGTTTTATTTAACTTATTTAGTTAGTAAATGGGCACACTGCAGTATATGTATATGTACTGAATTAAAAATTGCAGTAAGCAGTAACTTTACTGATTACTGAAAAAATTCAGTAAGTTTTTACTGATAATGAAATTTAATTTGCATTACCAGTAAAATCGTAGGGCCGTATTCATAATAAAATTGTAGCAAGTGGCAAAGATTTTTTCATTCAAATTTTGAAATTTTTGTGTGAAAAAATTTAGCCACTTGGTAGAATTTCATTATGAATACAAGCTTTACTGATTAAAGAAAATTCAATGCACCTCATCATATAATAAATCATTTAGGCACTTTATAAAAATTTCAGAAAAGTTTTTAGTAATCAGTAAAAATTTACTGGTTAAAAAATTATTTTTACTGAAATTGTAGTAGTACTGCAAATTGCCCATCTATGGTAAATGCCTTAAGTACAAATAATTAATATTCGCTTATGGTAACTAAAATAAGATATATAAATTTTTGACTCTACTTTATTTAAAAATTAATCGAAAACTGCATCTATAGTAGTGGAATTATTAGTTATGGGGGTTTTTGGAGAATTGCTCATATGCAAGTGGAAAACGTCAAATAACAATTTTTGGGTTTGCAAAATTTGTATTAAAATATCCTCCCATAATAATTGGCATGATATGGAGATTGATACCCAATTGTCGTGCACCAGCTTCAGTGTAAGGCAACAGTACGTAATGAAGATATGCTATAATATAATATTATGAATTCTTTATAAAGACTGGTATATATCTTTTAAACAAATATTTGACATTTAAAACGCTCTTCTATTTAAAAGTTTATATATATTTTATTTATTTTATATTTGAGACATTTTTTTAGATTTTAATTGAACTATAGTGAATTTTTAATCAGAAATAATTTTTAGTCAGGCTTAAGTGCAGTAATTTAAAATTCTTTTATTGAATGAAATATTTTTATTAATTAATGTGAGTTTCTAAAGAAGAGAAGAAAAATTAAATTAGACTTTTAAGCTGGCGGAAATATTTATTTATTTATTTACCAGACATAAATCAATAATTGTACACAACAATCATTTCTCACATTCCGTTTCATTAGAATTTACGTTAAATAGCTGATGTTAATAACAATCTCTACCCACGTAGATAGACTAGGGTGCTGATGAAGTGCGTTGCTGCACAGAAAAATATCGGTATTTCCCCCATGATCGGATGAGTTATTTCTATGCAGCTGTTAAGTTTCTTTTTACTTCTTGTTCGTATGATTACACTAATGCAATCATACACAGCTCACACCTATTTGATCTTACTCAAAATTTGTGATTGTATTGTGAAAAAGATTTTTACCCCCTAGCGTATAGATGTTTACACATCAAAATTTTTTGATCAAAATTTGAGTTATTAAAGGTGTCAGATCGTTTAGAAATTGACCGATTTTTGTTATGCATATCAAATATAAGGCCTTTTTTCTCAAATTAAAAGGCTAGAACCAAAACACTTGTCAATTCAACTTGCGACATGGTATGTTTTTAAATATTTCCTAAAATATTACCTGCGACCGGCGAAAGATAAGAAAAATACAGCAGAAATACCAAAAAATTCCTATTTTGGAATTTTATGAAATCTTTTTGGGAACTGGCGGGAATTCAGAAGAAAAATCCATTTGGTTTAACTTTTTGTGTATTAATTACATAATTTTCCACCTAATTGCGAATTTTCAGCCGAAAATATTGATAAATGCGAATTTTATAGCATTCGTTTGTGTAAGACCTCTCTCTTCTGAGAAAACTCTTTATATGTGTAGTGCTGGGATTCTATCGATTTTTTCTACTATCGATATCCATCAATAGGTCAGATTTCACTATCGATATTACTATCGACCGAATGTTCGTACTTGAGAAAGATAAAATACAGTTAGTTACCCTTAGTTTTTTTTTTTGTCACTTTATTGAAAGTATGAAAGTATCAAACCTTATTTTAAGTGACAAATTTTGAAAAATTGTGCTGATGTCATTTAAAAATTGTTTATAACACCTCACGTTTTCGAAACTATATTTTAAATAATATCGGTATCGATATTTTTTCCTATCGATATTAGCACTAATATGTTGTAAGCAGATGCAGGTAATTAGAAAAAAATTACTATAAATTTATTTTTATAAGAAAATTAATTCTTCCCAGCTAAACAAATATGTATGGAGCATATATGATATCCCATATATGGTTCGGATCCGAAAAATGAGGGTATATGAGCATATATGATTGTATATATTCATACATTTTCATACATGTATGTGTAAATATTCCCTCTACAGTATGTAAAATATTCATACTCTCTTGATTCACAAAAGCGCACTGATGTGCAATAAATTAAATTACTAAAATTCCTTTTTTTTAGATTTTAAACAGTGAGGTTTTGTTTGATGAAACATTTGTTTGGGCAAATAATGAATAAATTCAGTAAAGTGCGACTCTGACTCGCGCGCGAAGGGTTCCGTACGAACACTAGATATGTAATTTAATTCAAACTTCTGCATATATAATATATAGTTTTGGCATTTTTTTTTTTTGGTTTTGGCGTTTTTTCAATTTGGCGATTTTTTTTTCATTTTGGAGATTTTTTTCATTTCGTCGTTTTTTTCGTTTGGGCGATTTTTTTTAGTTTTGGCGCCTTTTTCGCGTTTTGGCTACTTTTTCGCTTTTTGGCGTTTTTTCAATTTGGCGATTTTTTTCATTTTGGCGATTTTTTTTATTTTGGCGATTTTTTTTATATAAACAATTATTTTTGTTTTGGCGCCTTTTTCTCGTTTGAGCGATTTTTTTCGATTTTTGGCATTTTTTTTTAATTTTGGCGATTATTTTTCATATGGGCGGTTTTCAAGATATAGCAAGTTGTCAAAATTACATAGTCAAAATTACATTAACTGATGGACCACCCCTTAATTTAAATTTTTTTTAAATTTTAGTGTTATCTGTTTTAGTCTGTATAAAAATACACTAATTTTACATAATTCAAGTTTCAATATACATATGTTCATACAATTGTATGAATATTACATGGGACTTTAACATTTTTCGTTGCTCGTTTTGGAACACCCTTTAATTTTTAATTCTCATGTATTTTTTGTTGTAGCGGCCAAGGTTCTACATACTCTGTCTAAATTTCAGGTCCGTAGCTCTTACGGTTCCTGAGAAAATACCGTGTGACGGACAGACGGACAGCGTAGCGAAAACAATAGGGTTCCTTTTCACCTTTGGTGTACGGAACCCTAAAAACGAACTAAAAGTCATTTCATTCTTCATTTTATGTCAAAATGTGAACCAATTATTTAAAAAACACAAAAATCATATTAGTACATAAAATTTAATTTAAGAAATCGGACTAAAAACTAATGCAATTAATTATAAGAGAAAAAATAAACCGTCTAACAATACCCAGCAAAAAATTACACATTACCATTAGAACTACTTGCCATATAATGACTTAATTTTCTGATTGCCAAATTTCATTACGCGCTTACAAATCACATTACCTAAAATTTAAAAAAATCATTTACAAATTGCTAAATGAAGAGAATGATGTTTTTAGATTAAATAGATTACGTGAACAAGTTGCCAAATAAAAAAGTAAGTACTTCTCAAGAATCGATTATTTTAGTCTCACGCCTTGTTAAAATCATTAAGTGGGTAATCCGGTAGGAAAGTGCTTCCACCAAAAATGCTTAATTCCAAACTCGATTACCTTTTTTGAAATTTTTTGCTGGGTAGTTTTCAATATAATTTTTTGCAGTAATATGAACTTTGTTTCTTATCTAGAGAATTCTGTTATTCCCGATAAAATTAATGTATAAAATCATACAAGAATGTTTTTTTTTTGTAACAAAAGTTTTTTTTTTAAACGTTGAGGATACGCAAATAAATTTTGCATATCGTATGTATTTGCTAATGGATTTCCAATTCACAAGTGATAAAATCCAAGCTTTTTTGATTGCAAATGCGATCTTATGTGAGATATCATGTTTGCATACATTTTTATATGGCGCCATACATTACATCTTATTTCTATATAAGGATCCGCATATATGAGCTCATATATTATAATACATTTCATATTCTAGTCCATATATTAGTTCATATATAATCCCACAAAAAATTACACATTACCATTAGAACTAGTTGCCATATAATGACTTACTTTTCTGATTGCCAATTTTCATTACTCGCTTACAAACCACATTACCTAAAATTTAAAAAAAATGTCGTGCAAGTTGCTAAATGAAGAGAATAATTTTTTTAGATGAAATAGATTACGTGAAATGTTGACAAATAAAAAAAAGTAAGTATTTCTCAAGAATCGATTATTTTAGTCTCACGCCTTGTTAAAATCATTAAGTTGGTAATCCAGTAAGGAATAGCTTCCATCAAAAATGCTTAATTCCAAACTCGATTACCTTTTTTGAAATTTTTTGCTGGGATAGTTTTGCCATGTATAATCCCATATATTTACATACATGAATTCATACATATTCACATATGTGACAGCGCATAGAGAAATGGACCTAAGGGTAAAAAAAATCAATTTACACTTTTTTTTTATGTGGACAACATCTGAGCATCGAATGAGACGGATCCCATGCCCCAAAAGTGTTTCCTCCCAGAGATATGCGCGTTTTATGATGTGATGGTACACCAAAGATACACGTATTTAAATCTTTATAATGGCTCTCCTGAACAAAACCGGTTTTTACTCTTAGGTCCCTTTCTATTTTGAGCGTCACATATGGATCCACATATGAAGAGCTTCATAATTAAATATCCATACATGAGGTCATATATTATAATACATTTCATATATTAGTCCATATATTAATTCATGTATAATAGTCTTGCCATGTATAATCCCATATATTTCCATACATGAATTCATACATATTCATATATAGTTATATACATTCATATATTAATAATATATGGATCATATATAATTTTTTTAGTCGGGTTATTAATTTTTTTATTGTTGCTGGTAGCTGTATTAATTGAATATATTGGTGTAATATTCATGTATGTAATTATACAGCTACGCCTATTTTTGAAAAATACCTAAGAAAATACTCGTAATTACACTTGTACACTAGGCTCTCCCAAACAATTTTTTTTTGTGGCTGAAGCATAATTTGAAACCTTATAGGGTCAGGTATTTTTCAGATTTTTTTTTTTTATTTTTCCGAAGAGGTTTAGAGGTTGCACAAGCCGAATTTTTGCAAAAAATTGAGTTTGACGGCCGTTTTTTGTATTTTCTACATAACTTTAACCACAATCACGATTTTCTTCACTTTTGAGGATACACTTTAGTAGTAGTGAAATCCCACTCCTGGACCAATTAAAATTGTGAAATTGTTGCTGAAATTGTTAAATTTGGGTAATTAAAATTTGAAAATTGTTAAATTCTTGGAAATTTGTGTTTTTTTGTTTATATAAGGAGTTTTTTTGTTTACATTAGGAGTTTTTTGTTTACATTAGGAGTTTTTGTTTACATTAAGTGTATGTCTGTCTGTCGGTCTGTCTGTCTGCCTGCCTGACCGTGGGAAGTTTGTGTGTGGAATATTTTGTGTGAATGTATTAAGGCGGTTCATAGTTTGGCGGTTTTTATGTGTGTATGTGACGACGGGGAAAATCATGAAAATGGTTTTTCCTAATGCTGACGGAAAATCATCTAATGATTTTTCGTAATACCGAAGGCAAAACATTATAATTTTTCCTAATGCCTACTGCAATAAATGATAATTTTTCCTAATGCCTACTGCAATACATGATAATTTTTCCTAATGCCTACTGCAATACATGATTATTATTTTTTTCAAATGCCGACGGCAAAAAATGAATATAATTTTTTCAAATGCCGACGGCAATACATACTTATTTTTCCTAATGCCTACGGCAATACATACTTATTTTTCCTAATGCCTACGGCAATACATAATTATTTTCAAATGCCGACGGCAATACATGATAATTTTTCCTAATGCCTACTGCAATACATGATAATTTTTCCTAATGCCTACTGCAATACATGATTATTATTTTTTTCAAATGCCGACGGCAAAAAATGAATATAATTTTTTCAAATGCCGACGGGAAAATGATTTTTCCTAATGACGACGGGAAAACGTGAAAGTTATTTTTTCTAATGCTAATGTAGGTGTTGCTAGACTGTGGGAATTTAAGGCTGACCGTGATTTGAGTGGGCGGCGTTGTTGCCGTAATATGTAACCATAGGAATTTGTGGATGTGTCTGTCTGTCTGTGAGAATTTAGGTGAAGGTTTGATTGGCAGGGGGGCGGGGTGTAGTTGAGGTAGATCGATTGCGTGTGTAGTTGTGTGTGAATGTATGTGTGTGTGTGTGTGTGTGTGTGTGTGTGTGTGTGTGTGTATGTGTATGTTTGTAGGAATTTCAATGTGTGTATTTCTGTAGGAGCTTAAGGCTGATTGTGATTTATGAGGGGTGAGGTGTTCTAGTAATATGCAACCGGGGGAATCTGTGTGTTTGTATGTCTGTAGGAGTTTAAGGCTGACCATGATTTGGGTGGGCAGGGTTGTTGACGTAATATGTATCCATGGGGATTTGTGGATGTGTCTGTCTATAGTAGTTTAAGGCTGATCGTGATTTGAGGTGGGTGAGGATGTTGTTGAGGTAAATTGGTTATGTGTATGTATGTATATATGTATTTTTGTAAGAATTTAAGATGATTGTGATTTATTAGGGCCGAGGTGTTCTTGTAATATGTAGCCGTGAGAATCTATGTGTATAGACGTCTGTAGAAGTTTAAGACTATCTGTAATTTCAGGTAGGTGAGAGTGTTGTGTTGTTGAGATTAATCTTATATATTGTATATGTATGTATGATCATGGGAATTTGTGTATGTATATCTGAGGGAGAATTTAAGGCTCGTCATGATTTGCAAAAGGTGGGGTGTTGTTGAAATTTTCTTGGATATTTCTTATATGAATTCTGCTATGTGTGTGTATTTGAGCTGGTATTTATGTGTAGGTAGAAATAAATTGTTTTCAATATCGACATATGGTACTATAAAATACTATCATATATCTGGACTTCCCTAATCCTAGTATGCTTTTATACTTACGATTGCTTTATATTTTCTCATGCTTAAATTTGTCTCGCGTTGAAGTCAGTCTGTGTGAAATTTGTTTATATTACAGATTTTGTTTATTTAACTACATTCGTCTTCTTTGACTGAAAGAGTTATCTACACACAGAGAAAAACCAACTTGAAATCAGTAAGAACCATGCTGAATTAATAAGAACCATTAGCGAAGGTTTAGTCATATTGAAATTTCTTATTTCAATATGGACAAAATATTAATTTACAGTATTCATTTATTAAACTCATTAGTTTGTAGATATCTCAATATACATTTTCTATTATATTAAAAATTATTGAATTAATGTGATGAATTCTTATTTTTAAGCTGCAGATTTTCCCTGAGTGTATGGATTGTTTATATTTGCATTGTGCTTTAACTAAACGACGCTTCATATATTTTCATGATGTAGATCTAATAAATACTTAAGCATTGATAAGAAATTTGATATGTATACATACATATCTACAAATTGATTTTATGTATGTATGTATGTATGTATGTATGTACATATATATGTACATACAAATAAGTGTTCAACTCAATCTTTGAATACATTTTTTATTTTATTTTTTGTCATGTGATGTCTGTTGTTGGTGAAATTAAAAACATTTTAATTTTTATCTGCGTTTACTTAAAAGTTTGTGAGGATTTTCTGTTGTAAGTAAAACTGAATTCTTGAAGATATGTACTTACATACTCTATAGTAATAGTAACTATAATAGAAATATTTCTTATACTTAATTTACAGTTTTTTAAAGTATAGGATATAAAATTTTTTCTAGCTATAGCCTTCTACATTTATTTTGGAAAACTTGCTTTGCTTTTTAAAAATGTATAAACATTTTTAAATGAAACTGATCCGGCACTCCAGCTTAGGTACTGATAGTTTTTTTTTTGTTGTTAGTTAACTTACTTATTTTTTATTTTTTATTGATAAACATTGGAAATCAAAAGGGAGTTTTATATTGTAATTATTACTTTCATAATTGTTGAAAACAATCGCTGCTTTTTGTTTGTTTTTTGCGATGAAATCATTTGAATTACTTTTGCAACTTTACGCGTTTATAAAAATTATGTTATTTTCTATATTTCTTAATTTATAAGACTTTTAGACTTTGTCCTTTAGGGGTTATATATTCTATTATACGATTATGAATAAGAATGCAGTAAGCTGATGTATTTGCTTACTGCTTCAAATTAAAATTTTATTAAATTGAATAAAAGGGGTTTTTTTTTCTTAAACTCTGATGCAGTTAGAAGCGCTGGAGATTCTTTCATATAACAGCTTTTTTGAAATTTTTGACACATAGTATAATATAGAATTGGATAACATTTATTTTTAATTTTTATGTTAAGAAGTACGGGTATGAGACTGAATTTAAATGTACTTTTAAATTAGTTAAATCATAATGAACAAACATATTTTCTTCTTTAATAGCGATCAACAGAAAACGAACTCGTTTTCATATAATTTAGGTATACCCTATCGACGGCTCCTCTAGGATACAAGATGACTTTGTATGACGAAATTTCTGTTGCTTTATACTGATAATATGTTTACATTAATAAGATACATATACATATGTTTATTTTATGAACGGTGAGCACCTATGGCTTTTATTTAATGTTCTATATGACTTTTTTTTTCATTTTCTTTAATAATTTTCTCCCCATAATAGCATTCTAAATATTTCAAGGGCTCAAATGCTGTGTAGTCTTCTTCTGCAAACTTAACTAAACGTCTAACTTCTTCCAATGCTTCTTTATAAGAAGATATTTTGTTATGGTCTTCTTCTACGATACGTGCCCATCGGGCAGAGTGTACGTATTAGTTGGTCAGTCAGTCTCTATTTTTATTTATTTTTTTTTTCTTCTAATGTGCCACTCCTTTTTTAGATTTTACTACTTGGAATAGAGAATTTTTGTCTAATTTTTTGGTGGGTATATACATTAGGTATGTAGAAATTAGTTTAGATACAAAGAAATGCATGTTTAATATACAACTATTGTATCAAATCGATCTCAAATAACTCAGTTACCTCTACCAGCAATTCACCGTTGGTGTATTCATAAAGTGTTAGAAACAATGAAATATCTATGTTTTGAGAGAATTTTTCCCCTCAAGTATTTCTACATGAGGTTTGAGGGGTCAATCACTGTCGCATTCATATGTAATGATTATTCACTTAAAAAACGTCATCATCACCATCAATCATCTCCGTATACAATACATTCATGAGTTGGGTTGATCCAGATACAATTGCTGTCTCATCACCTTCTAACAGCTTTATATATTTTGCTAGTATGCATGCCCTAGCATGCTTCTATCGATAGTGACGTAAGAGTCCGAGATGTAGAGTGTTACAATTAAAAATCTTTACTATTAGAATATACCAGTTCGCTCTTTTGAATTTTTACAAAGTAGATACATATGTATGTATTTCATTGACCACAAAATCATAAAATTTCTTTGCTTACAAAATTGTATGACGTGAGGATTTTTTTTTTTTAAATTATACATGCTTCGGCATGCTTTCATTTTTTTTTTCTATAAATTTATGTAATACTCATACAGATACAGATATAAAGTAAGATCTGTTTACTGTACATTTTAAAATTTATGCATGCTTCAGCATGATTCTAGTTGAAGCGTATATTCATTCACTAAGTTTGTTTGATACTTATTCATACACATGTACATTCTTAAAGATTGGATATCAAAGTCCAATTTCCGTAGTTTATCTATATTTTCTAAAGATCTGATAGCTAAAGAAATAAATAGAGTGAAGATCTTCTATAATAATCCCATTTTCATATTGTAAAATTTTGCGTGCTAGCGCTTTCGATGGGAAAATATACATACAACTTTATAAAAAGTGATAATATGATGTGCTGCTGAATATTGCACTATGTTATAGTTCATTTTAAACACTGAAGTTTTAGCAATATTTCATTCCGACCAGAATTCCACTACATTTAGTTAATTATCTTTCTTAAGACTCATCATTCCTAATCAATCCTGCAAAAACAACACAAACTAGATTTTTCGTTTTAATTTTATTTTTTTTAAATTCAACATTCATTCTTCAAATTACTTTATACTATATTAAGTAGCTTTTCCTCATTTGTTGAGTTGACTTTAATAGGAGACATTTTAATGGTACGATGAACTTTTCTATTGCATGCATTGAGTAAATCTTTATACATACCAATCCACTTATATGAACCATTAAAGCTAATTCTTTTCACATCATACCTTTCAATGATCTATTAAATCATTCTAATATTGATGCTTTCATATTAAGTAATCTTTAATCTTCTATTTATGTATGAGTTTTCCCAAGTATTTATTAAAAAATTCTTTAGAATCATCTGTTTGTAAGTTTTTTGGTACCCGTACCACTTCAAAAATATTTTCCATTGCCTTGGTTTTTAGAGTACAGCTTTTATTTTCAGCTGTACTTTGAGAATGTGTCAATTACAGTCTTCAAAAATCAACAATTTCTATTTTCTGTAGAATAGTTCTACATTTCACCTAACTTAGCTCCATAAAACATCATATATTCCTGTCATTACATCTCTACAAGCACAAACAGTTGTTGAGATTTAATATGGACTTCGTTAACTAAATTCCTTTTTAAAGACATTGAATTGTTTCACAGATTTTTTCGAAAGTGTTGTGATCTACATCTTGCACTTTCAGCTATTTATACTAACATGTAGTTAATTTTCTAATCTATATATTTAACCGTAAACTCTTCAATTTGTTTTTAATTATTTACTTTTTAGAATTGCTTTTTCAATTTTATAACTGTCTTCTTTCTCTAATTTTATTTCACGTTGTAGTTCCTCAATTTGCATTTAAATATATTCTTGAATATTAATGCTTTAAGCTATATTATTAATTTGTCTTGTATTTTATCTTCATTCAGTTTAATGTAACTATCAACAATAGTTTGTATCTAATTCATTTATGCCTTCCAATACTGATAAGTCAGTATAAATGTCTTCAGAATTGGAAGTCTATGAGTAAAATCATCGTCATCATCATTCTCAGTATTAGCATCATTAAATATGATGGTATTATAAAATATTGTTCCTTCTACTAGTTTCTTTTGGGGTACTTGTCTATATCTTGAGTGAAGGTTTCTCAGGCTTTAAACTTGTATATTTTCAACTTCTGTCTTGATTTTACTTTCTTCTTTCATAAGAATTCTTTTAATATTTTTAGAACTATTTATGAATTCTTCTGCTATAGGTTTAAATGTATCTTTTAGTTGTTCACTTGTATCTATTTCACCAGTTTTTATACTACGAAGCTTTTTCTTCAACACATTTCTTGTCAACACCAACTGTTTTAAAATTTTCTCATCCATGTTCGCTAAGGGCAAATAACAGGTATCAGCAATCAGATCAGCTTTTCAGGACCTGGTCTGGTTTTCAGATCAGCTTATCAGGACCTGGTCTGGTTTTCAGATCAGCTTTTCAGGACCTGGTCTGGTTTTCAGATCAGCTTTTCAGGACCTGGTCTGGTTTTCAGATCAGCTTATCAGGACCTGGTCTGGTTTTCAGATCAGCTTATCAGGAGCTGGTCTGGTTTTCAGATCAGCTTATCAGGAGCTGGTCTGGTTTTCAGATCAGCTTATCAGGAGCTGGTCTGGTTATCAGATCAGCTTATCAGGAGCTGGTCTGGTTTTCAGATCAGCTTATCAGAAGCTGATCTGATTTTTAGATCAGCTTATCAGGTAACAGATCAGGCTATCAGGAGCTGTTCAGATTTTCATTTCAAGATATCTGAGTCAGATTTAGTTATCAGTGTACAAGTAGCTAGCCATTTATAACATTTATATACATGAAGTTTAAGGTCAGATGAAATACGAAAAAGTAAAGTTTTATCTAGTAAAATTATTTTCTATAACGATCATCGTTTAATTCACTATCTTTGCTTATAATCAAAAATCCATATTTATCCTTTCAACATGCTTTTTATTTTTCTCACCTAACTTAAACATTAAATATACATTATGATGATCTCTTATTAAATGTTTGGTGATTCTGGTGTAAGTTTTACATAAGTAGAATGAATCAACATTCTTATCTCTCCCCATACAAAAATATGCTTCCCATACGCATCATCGTTAAATATCATATTGGAATTACTTTGGACTGAAATAACAGATTCACTATCGGTAAATTTTGTAATATATTATTATTTTAATTGATGTAGTTAATTTCTTCAGATATTTATATCTGGGGTGATATAAAGATTTTGAGTATAAATAAATGTTCTCAAAATTTAAGTCCATTAGGACTTTCTAGCAAGCCAATCATAGCGTTTTTTTTTCGTAATTTGACAGGTCAACTATTGTTGCACGAATAGAATTTGATATAAAGGAACTATGATTTATTTTTGAACTATCGTTCGATGATTCATCAATATTTCGTACCAAGGTATTTTAGGTTGTTTTACTAACCGCATTTATGTAGCTAAATACATTTTATAAATATTATCTCTTATTATAAAAAAATAAACTAATACAGCTATACCATATCAGAAAATATTTTCTGAAATCGTATAGCTGCATTAGTTTATTTTTTCTATAATAAGAGATAATGATCCAAACTCATAATCAAAACAGCATAAAAATATCCTTTGTTTTGACTATGAGTATTGATCAATATTTATGAAATGCGTTTAGTTACAAAAATGTGGTTAGTAAAACAAAGTATATTTTAACAGCCTTATTTATAACACTTATTAGGGCTTTATAAAGACTTTTTAAGAAAAATTTTGTATCAAAATTTGATTTAAAAAGCCTTTACAAAGACTTAATATGTTTTATAAATAAGGCTTTAAGAGTTTAAAATCAGTATTTTGTATGATAATACTGATTTGAAACTCTTAAAATATTCTTTGTTTTGACTACGAGTAGGGGCCATTATCTCTTATTATAGGACAAATAAGATAATATAGCTATACGATTTCAGAAAATATTTTCTGATATCGTATAGCTACATTTTTAATTTTTCTATAATAAGAGATAATATTTATGAAATACATTTCATAAATATTGGCGCATACTCATAGTAAAAACAACCTAAAAATACCTTGGTACGAAATATCGATGAATCATCAAAATTTCATACCATGCTATATTTATGTTGTTTTACTAATCGCATTTTGTAAATAAATGCATTTCATAAATATTATCTATTATTATAGAAAGAATAAAATAGTATGGTTATATGATATTAGAAAACATGATTTCTGATATCATATAATCATACTATTTTATTCTTTATATAATAAGAGATAATGACTCATACTCATATTCAAAACAAAAGATATTTATATGCTGTTTTGATTATGAGTATGCGTCAATATTTATGAAATGCATTTAGTTATAAAATGCGGTTAGTAAAACAAAGTACATTTTAAGTGTTTAAAACCACCATTTTTATGGTAATACTGGTTTTAAACACTTAAAGCATACTTTGTTTTGACTATGAGCATGAGCTGATATTTATGAAATGGATTTTATAAATATTGACTCATACCCTTAGTCAAAACAACATAAATAATTCTTGGTACGAAATATTGATGATTCATCGAACGATAGTTCAAAAATAAATCATAGTTCCCTTATATCAAATTCTATTCGTGCAACAATAGTTGACCTGTCAAATTACGAAAAAAAAACGCTATGATTGGCTTGCTAGAAAGTCCTAATGGACTTAAATTTTGAGAACATTTATTTATACTCAAAATCTTTATATCACCCCAGATATAAATATCTGAAGAAATTAATTACATCAATTAAAATAATAATATATTACAAAATTTACCGATAGTGAATCTGTTATTTCAGTCCAAAGTAATTCCAATATGATATTTAACGATGATGCGTATGGGAAGCATATTTTTGTATGGGGAGAGATAAGAATGTTGATTCATTCTACTTATGTAAAACTTACACCAGAATCACCAAACATTTAATAAGAGATCATCATAATGTATATTTAATGTTTAAGTTAGGTGAGGAAAATAAAAAGCATGTTGAAAGGATAAATATGGATTTTTGATTATAAGCAAAGATAGTGAATTAAACGATGATCGTTATAGAAAATAATTTTACTAGATAAAACTTTACTTTTTCGTATTTCATCTGACCTTAAACTTCATGTATATAAATGTTATAAATGGCTAGCTACTTGTACACTGATAACTAAATCTGACTCAGATATCTTGAAATGAAAATCTGAACAGCTCCTGATAGCCTGATCTGTTACCTGATAAGCTGATCTAAAAATCAGATCAGCTTCTGATAAGCTGATCTGAAAACCAGACCAGCTCCTGATAAGCTGATCTGATAACCAGACCAGCTCCTGATAAGCTGATCTGAAAACCAGACCAGCTCCTGATAAGCTGATCTGAAAACCAGACCAGCTCCTGATAACCTGATCTGAAAACCAGACCAGGTCCTGATAAGCTGATCTGAAAACCAGACCAGGTCCTGAAAAGCTGATCTGAAAACCAGACCAGGTCCTGAAAAGCTGATCTGAAAACCAGACCAGGTCCTGATAAGCTGATCTGAAAACCAGACCAGGTCCTGAAAAGCTGATCTGATTGCTGATACCTGTTATTTGCCCTTAGCGAACATGGATGAGAAAATTTTAAAACAGTTGGTGTTGACAAGAAATGTGTTGAAGAAAAAGCTTCGTAGTATAAAAACTGGTGAAATAGATACAAGTGAACAACTAAAAGATACATTTAAACCTATAGCAGAAGAATTCATAAATAGTTCTAAAAATATTAAAAGAATTCTTATGAAAGAAGAAAGTAAAATCAAGACAGAAGTTGAAAATATACAAGTTTAAAGCCTGAGAAACCTTCACTCAAGATATAGACAAGTACCCCAAAAGAAACTAGTAGAAGGAACAATATTTTATAATACCATCATATTTAATGATGCTAATACTGAGAATGATGATGACGATGATTTTACTCATAGACTTCCAATTCTGAAGACATTTATACTGACTTATCAGTATTGGAAGGCATAAATGAATTAGATACAAACTATTGTTGATAGTTACATTAAACTGAATGAAGATAAAATACAAGACAAATTAATAATATAGCTTAAAGCATTAATATTCAAGAATATATTTAAATGCAAATTGAGGAACTACAACGTGAAATAAAATTAGAGAAAGAAGACAGTTATAAAATTGAAAAAGCAATTCTAAAAAGTAAATAATTAAAAACAAATTGAAGAGTTTACGGTTAAATATACAGATTAGAAAATTAACTACATGTTAGTATAAATAGCTGAAAGTGCAAGATGTAGATCACAACACTTTCGAAAAAATCTGTGAAACAATTCAATGTCTTTAAAAAGGAATTTAGTTAACGAAGTCCATATTAAATCTCAACAACTGTTTGTGCTTGTAGAGATGTAATGACAGGAATATATGATGTTTTATGGAGCTAAGTTAGGTGAAATGTAGAACTATTCTACAGAAAATAGAAATTGTTGATTTTTGAAGACTGTAATTGACACATTCTCAAAGTACAGCTGAAAATAAAAGCTGCACTCTAAAAACCAAGGCAATGGAAAATATTTTTGAAGTGGTACGGGTACCAAAAAACTTACAAACAGATGATTCTAAAGAATTTTTTAATAAATACTTGGGAAAACTCATACATAAATAGAAGATTAAACATTACTTAATATGAAAGCATCAATATTAGAATGATTTAATAGATCATTGAAAGGTATGATGTGAAAAGAATTAGCTTTAATGGTTCATATAAGTGGATTGGTATGTATAAAGATTTACTCAATGCATGCAATAGAAAAGTTCATCGTACCATTAAAATGTCTCCTATTAAAGTCAACTCAACAAATGAGGAAAAGCTACTTAATATAGTATAAAGTAATTTGAAGAATGAATGTTGAATTTAAAAAAAATAAAATTAAAACGAAAAATCTAGTTTGTGTTGTTTTTGCAGGATTGATTAGGAATGATGAGTCTTAAGAAAGATAATTAACTAAATGTAGTGGAATTCTGGTCGGAATGAAATATTGCTAAAACTTCAGTGTTTAAAATGAACTATAACATAGTGCAATATTCAGCAGCACATCATATTATCACTTTTTATAAAGTTGTATGTATATTTTCCCATCGAAAGCGCTAGCACGCAAAATTTTACAATATGAAAATGGGATTATTATAGAAGATCTTCACTCTATTTATTTCTTTAGCTATCAGATCTTTAGAAAATATAGATAAACTACGGAAATTGGACTTTGATATCCAATCTTTAAGAATGTACATGTGTATGAATAAGTATCAAACAAACTTAGTGAATGAATATACGCTTCAACTAGAATCATGCTGAAGCATGCATAGATTTTAAAATGTACAGTAAACAGATCTTACTTTATATCTGTATCTGTATGAGTATTACATAAATTTATAGAAAAAAAAAATGAAAGCATGCCGAAGCATGTATAATTTAAAAAAAAAAAAAAAATCCTCACGTCATACAATTTTGTAAGCAAAGAAATTTTATGATTTTGTGGTCAATGAAATACATACATATGTATCTACTTTGTAAAAATTCAAAAGAGCGAACTGGTATATTCTAATAGTAAAGATTTTTAATTGTAACACTCTACATCTCGGACTCTTACGTCACTATCGATAGAAGCATGCTAAGGCATGCATACTAGCAAAATATATAAAGCTGTTAGAAGGTGATGAGACAGCAATTGTATCTGGATCAACCCAACTCATGAATGTATTGTATACGGAGATGATTGATGGTGATGATGACGTTTTTTAAGTGAATAATCATTACATATGAATGCGACAGTGATTGACCCCTCAAACCTCATGTAGAAATACTTGAGGGGAAAAATTCTCTCAAAACATAGATATTTCATTGTTTCTAACACTTTATGAATACACCAACGGTGAATTGCTGGTAGAGGTAACTGAGTTATTTGAGATCGATTTGATACAATAGTTGTATATTAAACATGCATTTCTTTGTATCTAAACTAATTTCTACATACCTAATGTATATACCCACCAAAAAATTAGACAAAAATTCTCTATTCCAAGTAGTAAAATCTAAAAAAAGGAGTGGCACATTAGAAGAAAAAAAAATAAATAAGAATAGAGACTGACTGACCAACTAATACGTACACTCTGCCCGATGGGCACGTATCGTAGAAGAAGACCATAACAAAATATCTTCTTATAAAGAAGCATTGGAAGAAGTTAGACGTTTAGTTAAGTTTGCAGAAGAAGACTACACAGCATTTGAGCCCTTGAAATATTTAGAATGCTATTATGGGGAGAAAATTATTAAAGAAAATGAAAAAAAATCATATAGAACATTAAATAAAAGCCATAGGTGCTCACCGTTCATAAAATAAACATATGTATATGTATCTTATTAATGTAAACATATTATCAGTATAAAGCAACAGAAATTTCGTCATACAAAGTCATCTTGTATCCTAGAGGAGCCGTCGATAGGGTATACCTAAATTATATGAAAACGAGTTCGTTTTCTGTTGATCGCTATTAAAGAAGAAAATATGTTTGTTCATTATGATTTGACTAATTTAAAAGTACATTTAAATTCAGTCTCATACCCGTACTTCTTAACATAAAAATTAAAAATAAATGTTATCCAATTCTATATTATACTATGTGTCAAAAATTTCAAAAAAGCTGTTATATGAAAGAATCTCCAGCGCTTCTAACTGCATCAGAGTTTAAAAAAAAAACCCCTTTTATTCAATTTAATAAAATTTTAATTTGAAGCAGTAAGCAAATACATCAGCTTACTGCATTCTTATTCATAATCGTATAATAGAATATATAACCCCTAAAGGACAAAGTCTAAAAGTCTTATAAATTAAGAAATATAGAAAATAACATAATTTTTATAAACGCGTAAAGTTGCAAAAGTAATTCAAATGATTTCATCGCAAAAAATAAACAAAAAGCAGCGATTGTTTTCAACAATTATGAAAGTAATAATTACAATATAAAACTCCCTTTTGATTTCCAATGTTTATCAATAAAAAATAAAAAATAAGTAAGTTAACTAACAACAAAAAAAAAACTATCAGTACCTAAGCTGGAGTGCCGGATCAGTTTCATTTAAAAATGTTTATACATTTTTAAAAAGCAAAGCAAGTTTTCCAAAATAAATGTAGAAGGCTATAGCTAGAAAAAATTTTATATCCTATACTTTAAAAAACTGTAAATTAAGTATAAGAAATATTTCTATTATATTTACTATTACTATAGAGTATGTAAGTACATATCTTCAAGAATTCAGTTTTACTTACAACAGAAAATCCTCACAAACTTTTAAGTAAACGCAGATAAAAATTAAAATGTTTTTAATTTCACCAACAACAGACATCACATGACAAAAAATAAAATAAAAAATGTATTCAAAGATTGAGTTGAACACTTATTTGTATGTACATATATATGTACATACATACATACATACATACATACATAAAATCAATTTGTAGATATGTATGTATACATATCGAATTTCTTATCAATGCTTAAGTATTTATTAGATCTACATCATGAAAATATATGAAGCGTCGTTTAGTTAAAGCACAATGCAAATATAAACAATCCATACACTCAGGGAAAATCTGCAGCTTAAAAATAAGAATTCATCACATTAATTCAATAATTTTTAATATAATAGAAAATGTATATTGAGATATCTACAAACTAATGAGTTTAATAAATGAATACTGTAAATTAATATTTTGTCCATATTGAAATAAGAAATTTCAATATGACTAAACCTTCGCTAATGGTTCTTATTAATTCAGCATGGTTCTTACTGATTTCAAGTTGGTTTTTCTCTGTGTGTAGATAACTCTTTCAGTCAAAGAAGACGAATGTAGTTAAATAAACAAAATCTGTAATATAAACAAATTTCACACAGACTGACTTCAACGCGAGACAAATTTAAGCATGAGAAAATATAAAGCAATCGTAAGTATAAAAGCATACTAGGATTAGGGAAGTCCAGATATATGATAGTATTTTATAGTACCATATGTCGATATTGAAAACAATTTATTTCTACCTACACATAAATACCAGCTCAAATACACACACATAGCAGAATTCATATAAGAAATATCCAAGAAAATTTCAACAACACCACACCTTTTGCAAATCATGACGAGCCTTAAATTCTCCCTCAGATATACATACACAAATTCCCATGATCATACATACATATACAATATATAAGATTAATCTCAACAACACAACACTCTCACCTACCTGAAATTACAGATAGTCTTAAACTTCTACAGACGTCTATACACATAGATTCTCACGGCTACATATTACAAGAACACCTCGGCCCTAATAAATCACAATCATCTTAAATTCTTACAAAAATACATATATACATACATACACATAACCAATTTACCTCAACAACATCCTCACCCACCTCAAATCACGATCAGCCTTAAACTACTATAGACAGACACATCCACAAATCCCCATGGATACATATTACGTCAACAACCCTGCCCACCCAAATCATGGTCAGCCTTAAACTCCTACAGACATACAAACACACAGATTCCCCCGGTTGCATATTACTAGAACACCTCACCCCTCATAAATCACAATCAGCCTTAAGCTCCTACAGAAATACACACATTGAAATTCCTACAAACATACACATACACACACACACACACACACACACACACACACACACACACATTCACACACAACTACACACGCAATCGATCTACCTCAACTACACCCCGCCCCCCTGCCAATCAAACCTTCACCTAAATTCTCACAGACAGACAGACACATCCACAAATTCCTATGGTTACATATTACGGCAACAACGCCGCCCACTCAAATCACGGTCAGCCTTAAATTCCCACAGTCTAGCAACACCTACATTAGCATTAGAAAAAATAACTTTCACGTTTTCCCGTCGTCATTAGGAAAAATCATTTTCCCGTCGGCATTTGAAAAAATTATATTCATTTTTTGCCGTCGGCATTCGAAAAAAATAATAATCATGTATTGCAGTAGGCATTAGGAAAAATTATCATGTATTGCAGTAGGCATTAGGAAAAATTATCATGTATTGCCGTCGGCATTTGAAAATAATTATGTATTGCCGTAGGCATTAGGAAAAATAAGTATGTATTGCCGTAGGCATTAGGAAAAATAAGTATGTATTGCCGTCGGCATTTGAAAAAATTATATTCATTTTTTGCCGTCGGCATTTGAAAAAAATAATAATCATGTATTGCAGTAGGCATTAGGAAAAATTATCATGTATTGCAGTAGGCATTAGGAAAAATTATCATTTATTGCAGTAGGCATTAGGAAAAATTATAATGTTTTGCCTTCGGTATTACGAAAAATCATTAGATGATTTTCCGTCAGCATTACACAGTGGTGACTTTTGCAAAATAAATGGTAATAAATCTGGAACTTCTAAACTACTGATTGGATTTATATGAAACTTCGAACATCCGTAGAGGAGGACTCAGGCTTTATAACAAATGCCTTGACAGCCGTCTGGCTTAAGCTGGACAGGAGTTACAGTGGGCCTAAGTTGACAACATGGGACTCAAAAAAAATTCTGAGGCTTGTAACTCTTAGAAAACTTATCCGATTTTTATTAGATAAAGCGTTTTGATCTAAGTTTAACATTTTTAATAAATAATGTCCTTAGATGTGTTTTCGTATCTCTCATAACTTAGAAGATATTTGACTTTTAACAAAAAAAAAATTTTTTTTTTGCCTTGACCTTTTTTAGTATTTCACCTACAACTTTTTAGTTAATTATTGGATTTTAAATTAAAGGACAGCATTAAATTTCTGATCAAATTTTAAATAAAAATAAGTACAAAACTTATTAATATCTGCAGTCGTAAAAACGGGAAAAGGCAAAGAATTCAAAGTTTTAGAATTTTTCTGGAAAAGGCACGTTTTTTTAAGAAAAAGTATCTTCATTATTTTCAATTTTGTGAAAAACTTTGTTTAACACATACACTTTTAAACCACATAGCGCTAAAAACAATCTATTCAGAATATGCTAAGAGCCAATTATTTTGTATTTTGGGCATGCACCCTACACTCAGCAGTGTCCGAAAATTGCCAATTTCAAAATTTTTTTTTGTGCTTATGCGCTTATAAAAAGTTGTGACGGTATATTTTGAAAGCTTTAGCTATATCATTTAATTATTAGGATAGTTGGCAACATGTTAAACTTAAATTTTTACAGCCTTTTCATAAATGCGAGGATGCGCGCAAATTTTCTGAAAAAAGTCAAAATTTTGGAAAAATTTTGTTTTGTACCATAAAAAATATATATAAAAATAATTTTCTTTTTTTATGTTGGCATTTTTAGCTTTCATGTGAGTCCTTTTACTTTGCCTGAAAAAATTATTCCAATATAATTAACTGATCTCGAGATATTCCGACTGTAGGGTGCAATTCAAAAAATATGTAGAATGCGCTTAACTTTTTTCCCTTTATTCACACATCAGCTGTTTAAAACTTTTATGAATTCTGAAATTCAACCTAAATAGAAAAACAAAAATAAATTTGGAATGTTATCCAATAAGTCTATGTATATTTTTCGCAATAAAAAATATTTATGGTAATTATACCACATGTTTTTCCATGTAAGTGTAGTTAATGTTAATAACAGGTAAGCATTTAACGAATAACAACACACATGTTTAATGGATTAAAAAAAGGTTTTTGCGGATTTTATTACAGCAACATCGGGAGGTGCTACCTGATTGTGCTACTACTACTTAATAACACTTCACAGTACTAGGTAATTAGACAAAATTAGCAAAGGTTCTTATAAATTATGCTGTATTGCATAAAAAATGTGAAAAGTTTTATTTGTGTGTATTGTTTTTTTATTATTATTTACCAATAGATAATCTATTTAATATTACGCTATAGCTAAGAAAAACTATTTAACACTAAATATTTTATTTATTTTTAAATTACATGTTTGAGCTATGTTAATTACCATAATTTTACAATTTATTTATTTCAATTATTTTTAAGAAAACAATCCGAAATATCGAAGCTTAAGAGGTTTTTTATTTGAATTGCTTCACTGTCGTCTTTCTCTATTTCTTTAGTTATCTTTGGTAACCATTTCAACCGTATTGCTTGTAAAACTGGATCTGAGGATAACAATAAGTGAAGCATTTAATCATAATTTTCTGCTAATTTTGAACACTTTCGACTATTAAATAATCTGTACTGCTTTACATCTTTGTTCCTTGCTTCTTGAGCTTCTTCTGTAAGTTATCCCAGAGGTAGGATGTTGGTTTCAATGATTTCTTTTCCATGAGATAATACCTTATGTATAGTTGGCGTCATCAATCTCCATGGATATAAATTTTTTATCAATACTTTTGTTTCATTAGCAAAAGCATCAAATTTTTCTGCATTAATTTGCTTTTTACTGTTAATAGTTGCCAGTATTATTTTGAAGTTCCTTATTAGTTTTTTATCCAAGCCGGTTATCAAGGATGTAGTCTCAGGATCCTCAAAAAAGCGTCTAGCAGTATTTCCATTATTCGAGCTACCATAACCGTTAATTGGCTTATCAATTATAAGCCCATGCTTTCTAAATTCATCTTGTATCCTTTTCTTCTCAGTTCTTCGTGTATCTGCTAAGTCTTTGTTGTTTCGTGAGGAGACAGTTTCATTACCTTTGATATTTATATATTTTATATCATATGATAGATGCAAGCAATACTCCATAAATCTAATGCGAGCATGAAGTGGGGAAATTCCAAATTTAAGGGCTCCCTCTTTTATAGTTTCATCAGATTTATCTTCAAACTCAGAGCTTTTTTTCCCACATATATTGCATTTCCAGTATGACTTGGTATCCGTTAGGGCATTGGCAACTTTTCCATCTATCATAGTCAATTGTAAATCAAATGTGACACTTATAATGCAGTCAGAAATTTTTATTGCAATGCTTGGTAAGTTCCTTATTTCTTCTGATATAGTAACTACAATATTTTGAGTTTCATCTCTATTTTCTTTCATATATTCAAATTTTATTGGTCGACATAACAACTTTGATGCAGGCGTCCTATTTATCCATACGTCTTCAAATGCAGGTACAGTGGATGATGATGATGAATTTGTATATAAACGCATTCTAAGAGGTACCAACGTAGACATAAATATCGATGAAAAAGATATATTATCTTCGCTTTGTTGTCTATATTCAGAAAATCCAGTACTCCCATCACAACCCCATTTACAAATTAATACTAGCTCGGACTTGTGGCATTTACTTATGTCTTCTTTGCTAAAGGTTGAAATTATCCTAGAAGCAGTATTTTCGAGGAGATTGCATAACTCAATAGTGGCGCCCGTGCTACTAACGTTCGAAACCGATGGCAAAATTACATCCTTTGTTGCCTTCAATGACTTTGTAGATGGCAAATTTCCCCATTTCTTTTCAGTCATAGCTTTTCTTAATATATCATATTTATTCCTTGTTAGACCCAAGCTTAGAATAAGGGCTAATGCATCTTCATTATAAAATCTGTTTTAGATTTAGGCGTTGGTATGCTTTCCACCATAAGTTGTATTCTCTTTGGAGATGCTTTTGGAAGAGCATCTACAATTTTGCCAACTTCCTTCGGTTTGTTTTTGGTTAAGGCACTTCTAAAGGCATCCTTTATAAGGCCAAAAGAGTGGTTTTCAATGAGGTCTTCTTGCTTTCTTTTCTGCCTTCTTGGTTGAAGTTCCTCGTATAATTTATTAGGCCTTCCCAATTGTTTCATACCAATCTGTGTAACTATCTCGGTTTTTAGCCATTGTTCATTTTATTTTTGGAACTTAGTTTTGTTATAATTTAATTCTTTCATTTTTCTTTCGTACGCTACCAAAAAGTTCTCTATTTTTTTAGTAGCATCTTCATGTAGTTTTGATCCAAATGAGTTGTCAATTATATCTATGATTTTAGAACATTTTTCTTGGCGCAATAAACTAACAGGAACGTATTCCCATAGAAGTTTACATACCGCGTTATATTTAATACTAATCTCCATAACAGTTCAATATAGAGTGATTGTTCTTATAAAAGAACCCTGCGTTTTTATGCAATACAGCATAATTTATAAGAACCTTTGCTAATTTTGTCTAATTACCTAGTACTGTGAAGTGTTATTAAGTAGTAGTAGCACAATCAGGTAGCACCTCCCGATGTTGCTGTAATAAAATCCGCAAAAACCTTTTTTTAATCCATTAAACATGTGTGTTGTTATTCGTTAAATGCTTACCTGTTATTAACATTAACTACACTTACATGGAAAAACATGTGGTATAATTACCATAAATATTTTTTATTGCGAAAAATATACATAGACTTATTGGATAACATTCCAAATTTATTTTTGTTTTTCTATTTAGGTTGAATTTCAGAATTCATAAAAGTTTTAAACAGCTGATGTGTGAATAAAGGGAAAAAAGTTAAGCGCATTCTACATATTTTTTGAATTGCACCCTACAATCGGAATATCTCGAGATCAGTTAATTATATTGGAATAATTTTTTCAGGCAAAGTAAAAGGACTCACATGAAAGCTAAAAATGCCAACATAAAAAAAGAAAATTATTTTTATATATATTTTTTATGGTACAAAACAAAATTTTTCCAAAATTTTGACTTTTTTCAGAAAATTTGCGCGCATCCTCGCATTTATGAAAAGGCTGTAAAAATTTAAGTTTAACATGTTGCCAACTATCCTAATAATTAAATGATATAGCTAAAGCTTTCAAAATATACCGTCACAACTTTTTATAAGCGCATAAGCACAAAAAAAATTTTGAAATTGGCAATTTTCGGACACTGCTGAGTGTAGGGTGCATGCCCAAAATACAAAATAATTGGCTCTTAGCATATTCTGAATAGATTGTTTTTAGCGCTATGTGGTTTAAAAGTGTATGTGTTAAACAAAGTTTTTCACAAAATTGAAAATAATGAAGATACTTTTTCTTAAAAAAACGTGCCTTTTCCAGAAAAATTTTAAAACTTTGAATTCTTTGCCTTTTCCCGTTTTTACGACTGCAGATATTAATAAGTTTTTTACTTATTTTTATTTAAAATTTGATCAGAAATTTAATGCTGTCTTTTAGTTTAAAATCCAACAATTAACTAAAAAGTTGTAGGTGAAATACTAGAAAAAGTCAAGGCAAAAAAAAAATTTTTTTTTGTGAAAAGTCAAATATCTTCTAAGTTATGAGAGATACGAAAACACATCTAAGGACATTATTTATTAAAAATGTTAAGCTTAGATCAAAACGCTTTATCTCATAAGAATCTGATAAGTTTTCTAAAAGTTACAAGCCTCAGAATTTTTTTTTGAGTCCCATGTTGTCAATTTAGGCCCACTGTAACTCCTGTCCAGCTTAGGCCAGACGGCTGCCAAGACATTTGTTATAAAGCCTGAGTCCTCCTCTACGGATGTTCAAAGTTTCATATAAATCCAATCAGTAGTTTAGAAGTTCCAGATTTATTACCATTTATTTTGCAAAAGTCCCTACTGTGCATTAGGAAAAACCATTTTCATGATTTTCCCCGTCGTCACATACACACATAAAAACCGCCAAACTATGAACCGCCTTAAACATTCACACAAAATAGTCCACACACAAACTTCCCACGGTCAGGCAGGCAGACAGACAGACCGACAGACAGACATACACTTAATGTAAACAAAAACTCCTAATGTAAACAAAAAACTCCTAATGTAAACAAAAAAACTCCTTATATAAACAAAAAAACACAAATTTCCAAGAATTTAACAATTTTCAAATTTTAATTACCCAAATTTAACAATTTCAGCAACAATTTCACAATTTTAATTGGTCCAGGAGTGGGATTTCACTACTACTCACTTTAAAAGAAAAATGTCCAACCTTTATTTTTGTGTGCAAAAACTTGTAGCGTTTGGAATGATATTCCTCTTTTACGTAGCGTACATTATAAGTTTTCGTAATTTTTCCATAAATTTTGTAACTAACGCTTTATAACTTTTAAAATTTTTATAAAAATGAGTTATACCCGTTTTTAAGGATTGATATTGATTTTTTTTTGTTGAGTATAAAATAAAACTGGTTACAAAGCTGGTTAATTTTAGAGCTGGCAAACTATCGATAGTCACGCCATTCGATATTTTCGATAGTTTGTTGGAAAACTATCGATACTATCGATAGTATCGAATTATTTTACACTATGTTCACACGGCAATACGAACAGTCGTTTTGAATGTTGATATACATATGTATATGGATAAAAACAATTAGGTAAAATTTAATTTTGTCCTAATTTTTCAATATTAAATACACATCTATTTTTTGTTTTTTTACAAAAACATACCTATGAAATTATTTAGCTTTAACAGCAAGTTCAGATTAATTAGCAATAATTTGTTATCAAAAGATTCAGTAAAATTCAGAATGAAACAAAATGGTTCGCTCACAAAATTTTTATATTGCAATCAGTAATCGAGCGCGGATCGTGAATTTGAGAGCGCACCTCAATATTTGTTGTCCGTGTGATCATTGTGTTAGGAATGTTGAATTTCATTTTTCAATACATAACTCTCATTTATTCAAACAACGCCATAATTCAAATAAGACTAGTTGTGAAAAAATTTAGTTAAGTTTTCAACATACAACTCAGTGAATATATTAATAAAGATTTCTTTTATCAAATGGTGAGCTTGCGCGCCATTTGCGTAAATTTTGGAACAAATTAAGTTTAAGGGACCTCTTAAAAATTAATAAAAGTATCATACCCTACAGAAAATTGAAAAATAACATAAAAATTAAATAAAAAAGTTGGCGGCATGGCCTAGTTTCCGAGTTATGGGCCTCTGAAATTGTAGTATAAAATTGTGATTATATGGTGTATTTTTCAACGACTGCGACTTTTTTTTGTCTAATGACAAGACAACACAACTGTCAAACAGAATTATACCATAAGAATTTTCTCTATCATGGTATCTCCCTACACGGCGCAATCCAATAGAGATTTTCTGTATTGCCAAGTTCTCCTAACTAATAACGATTTTCTGCACTGCAGGCGCAGTCAAATACAGATTTTCTGCCTTGCAAAGTTTTCTTGCCTAATAACGTTTTCCTGCATTGCCACCCTTCGGCGGGGCGTAAGGACATTCTCCACCATGGTGTTTTCCGACACGGCACAGCCTAATAAAGATTTTCTGTCTTGCAAAGTTTCCTTACCTAATAACCTCTTTCTTGCATTTTACCATTTCATGAAAGGTATTGTCAAAACCTTTAAAATGATACCATTATTGGTCATATTCGTTGGAAAACACCGTATAATCACACTATTGTACTACAATTTCAGAGGCCCATAACTCCGAAACTAGGCCTCGCCGCCAATTTTTTTTGCTTAATCTATTTTCATATTTTCAATTTTCTATACGATAGGAGAGGTGCCCCTTAACTTAATTTAAGCCTGAATTTTTTAGACAAGGTAAAATATGACTGGTGTATTATTAACTCCATTAATTTATTTTTTGAGTTATGACGTTATTTTAGTAAGTGAGCGATATGTACTTATGTATTTTCAATAGAAGACAACTAATATAATAATTTTTATCGAGTTTATTGTCAATTTGGTAATACACTTTTTCAACGATAGTATCGCTATCGAGAAAAAAAACTATCGATAGTCTAATAAAAACAAAACTATCGATAGTTTGCCGGCTCTAGTTAATTCTCAAAGAGTAAAACCAAATGGATTTTTCTTTTGAATTCTTGACAATTCCTAAAAAGATTTCATAAAATTCCAAAATAGGGATTGTTTGGTATTTCTGCTGTATTTTTCTTATCTTTCATCGGTCGTAGATAATATTTCAGGAAATATGAAATACTGAAGTATATTTATTTGACACAATGTTTTCATTTAACTTTAAAAAATTGGCTTGTTTTTATGGTAAAGAAATTGCCTATATGCATTTCGTTCCCGCTTTTGGAACTCGTCAGCAGATTTCAACCCAAAAAATTTTTGAATTTAGCTAACAAACTCCGTATGTATATTAGGGTGATAACTTTTTGCAATTTTTGCGAATATCAAATTCTTCATGGCATAACCGTATAGATAATGAAAAAATATTAAGAAATGATGTCTTACTTTTTCGCGATCGTTAAAAAAGTTTCCGCACCAAACGCAACGAAGTTTTGAATTACAATTTTTCTCCATTACCATTTAATAACACAATTTTAAGTATTATCTAATAATATCATGAATATAATAAGATCTTACCATTTGTACGAAAGTTGGTTTTTTTTATAAACTAAATTTTAATGTCAAATGATACATGTTGTGATAGATGAGTTGTTTGGCGGACATTATATGAAACAGTGATAATTTGCAATTTTAACTTTGCAGGTAAAAGATTTATTTAAATTTATTTTGGACTTTTCGGACTAACTATATTTTTTACTTTTGGTAGGCATCAATGTACTAAAAAAATCTACTTAATTTTTATTAAATATGAGTTGAATCAAGGGAAGTGTCGAAATTTTTATTACAAGTGTTTTAATTATGTATTGTTGTTCGTATTATATCAGGATTTTTTTCTATTATTCGTCGCGACTGGCGTTTTTTAAAATGAAATTTTAAAAGTTCAATAGCTATTAAAAAAATTCCACTGGGTTGAAAAAAAACTTTCCAGATTTACAAAGACTTCAAAAAAAAATGTTATGATATAAAAAAATTGATTTATCGTTATCTGAGCTAAGCAGAATATATAACATACTTATAAACAATAAATGTAACATATATAATGTGTATAGAAACTCAAAAATTATTTTTGGAGGGGCTTTAGAAATTGCATTTGGTGCGGAAACTTTTTTGGCCAAAATGGCATAAAAAATTTATTTTTATTATCAATACTAAATTTGCCATCGCGTGGTGGGATGAAGAAATTTTGTAAAAAAAAAGTTATTACCCTAATGTATATAGTAAGACTCTTAATAATATATTGAGAATCACAACATACAAACATAATAAGTTTGAAACCCGTAAACAAAAATTTTTACAAAATTTAGGAAATATTTAAAAACATATCATGTCATAAGTTAAAATGACAACTGTTTTCGTTCTAGCCTTGGAATTTGAGAAAAAAGGCCTTACATTTGATATTTATAACAAAAATAGGTCGATTTTGAAACGATCTGGCACCTTTAATAACGAGAATTTTGAAAAAAAAATCTATAGTAATGCTTCTTATAGTATTACCGTCTGATTCAAAAAAAAAAAAAAAAAAAAAAATATGGGGTTGATGTCCTTGCAAAATTTTTAAATAATAGCGAAATAATTAACAAACTTATTTCTGCAAAAACGGCAAAAAATCGACTTTTTTCAAATATTTAATTTAAACTGCGTATAAATTTTGACTTAGTAGTGCTTTTGATATCAAATTTATTTTAAATGTTGGAAATTTCGTTTTTAACTCATATTTTAAAATCGAACAAGGTTTGACTTCTCCATTAGCAGGACAGTAAACCAAGGTTGGTAAAAACCCCAAAATTTAAATTTTTTTCTCCAATATTTCTTAAACTGTGAGCAAAATTGCATGAACGTAGGAGATTTTTTTTAGGTCTTAGATAGAGAAATACACTTGCAAAAAAGCTTTTTTGTCAGATCAAAAACATCAGCTTGGCATCGGTTCGAATTTTTCATTAACCCGAGGTTAGCCACTTTGGGGCTTTGTGGCTCCGCCCCTTTAAAGATATATAACCCAAATTTTAGACTTAAGCTTGGTTGCAGTTCTTGTTATACCTTCATAGTGAACACACGTCTAAGCAGAGTTTTTTTCTTACATACATAAGCAAACAAACAAAATAATAATAAAATATTCGTAATACATATTTAACCTTCATCAAAAATCTCATCGGTTCCCATGATATCCAATATACCTGTGAGAAAAAAATTCTAACGCCCTTATTAAAAACCTAGTCTCGGCCATTGGTGAGAACGCATTTCATGTTGTCAAAACGCGGTAACATCGACGAAACTAAAATTGAAATATACGAAGAAAAACATTTTGACAGAATTCGAAAAAAAAATAAAAGAAGTTTTTATACGTACCAGCTTAAGAGTGCTAAAAGTATGCAAATCGTATTGAAGGGTATTGATTCTTATGTAAATCCTGAAGAAGTAAAAGATGCACACATCATACAAGGATTTAAGGCAAAAATGTTACTAATATAATCAATAGGGACAAGATCCCCCATCCTCTATTTCGTATTGAACTGGAGCCGAAAAAAACGAGTTACATCCAATTTATAGCCTAAAATACCTCTTATACCGAAAAATCACAGTTGAAGAGCCACATAAGCGTCCAGGTCCCGTGCAGTGCCATAATTGCCAAGAATATGGTCACACAAAAACTTACTGCAAATTACCTACAGTGTGTGCTATCTGCGGTAAATTACACGGTACTGCTAGTTGTACTAAACCAATAGACCAAGCCTAAAAAAATGTAGTAACTGTGGAGGTAATCACACTGCTAACTACAGAGGATGTCCTGTATATTCTTTCGTTAAACAGACTATGGGACCAACACCAAAATTAGCTTCAGTTCAATCAGTAAGCGCTTACTCCGCCAAACTTGCTCAAATGAGCCAAACAGTTACTTCACGTGTATCGTATTCCGATGCTGCCAAGGCTAGTTCTATTCCCACGCAAAATGTTAAACTGCAAAATAAATCAACAAATACAAACTTAAACTTCAATTTTAATCGCCTCAAAGCTACTACTGATAATCTGGCGCAAACTATAAATAATTTTACAACAAATATGACTAGCATGATGCAAGAAATTTTACGGATGCAGAATATACTGCTTCAAGCATTAATTAAAAAGCCATGAATACGTTAAAAATATGTTTCTGGAACGCAAACGGCATTCGCCAATATAAAAATGAACTTGAGCACTTCCTTACGGAAAAAATATCGATATAATGTTGGTCTCTGAGACTCATTTGACTTCGAGAAGCTTTTGCAAAATTAATGGATACACTATGTATGATAATAAAGACCCTAGAGGGAGAGCATGCGGTGGATCTGCAATTTTAATTAAGTCAAAACTCAAGCATTATATCCTTGACAACGTTGGTGAATATATGCAAGCAAGGAGTATTTTTTTTATAAAATTTTTGTTCGAGTTTCGTGATATCATCAATTTACTCACCTCCCAGATTTTCAGTTACCGAAGATCAGTATGAGAAGTTCTACAAATCGCTTGAATCTTGTTTCGTGGCAGCTGGCGACTAAAATGCAAAACACACGTACTGGGGTTCGCGCCTTGTAACACCTAGAGGTCGAGCTTTATTTAATACAATCTTAAAAATGGGCTTGGATGTCATTTCGGGTGGGAAGCCCACTTACTGGCCTACTGACGTACGAAAAATTCCGGATGTTAATAATTTTGGCGTCATGAAAAATATTTCTAGGGATTTAATTCATGTTGAAGCTTCTCTAGATCTCTCCTCCGATCACTCCCCCACTATCGTATCAATCTGTAACCCAATAAGAAGTGAGTTGCCTCACCCATATATGCAGATGATCAATCGTGTTAATTGGCTGGGATTCAAAAAATATCTTAGTAGTTATTGCACGGAAAACATTCAGCTAAGATCATATGATGATATTTAATTTAACATTGCTGATCTTAACGAAAATATTAAAAAAGCTGCTGAACATGCCACAACCTCTTATCAGCAGACTGGCTTAAATAGAATTTATCCTACGGAAATTGAACGTCTTGTATGTGAAAAAAGAAGAGCTAGAAGAGAATGGAAACAACACAGATCACCCCTACATAAAATCAGACTTAAAAATTGTACTAAACGACTCAAAGAGCTTCTATCGTTGGAAGAAACTGCACTACTGGAAAAATATTTAGAAGGTCTTGATGTCACGTCAGCATCTAATTACTTTTTATGGCGCGCTACTAGAAATCTTAAAAGACCCGTTGATCTTAAATCACCATTGCGCACTTCGACCGGAGGCTGGACAAAAAGCGATAGTTAGAAAGGTAACTTATTTGCTGAGCATTTAAAATCTGTATTCACTCCCAATTCATGTACGGGTGCTGCTGATTTACCGAGTGTAGTTTCTCTACCCGCTCGTCCCTTAAGGTTTAAGATGCGTGAAGTACAAAAAATAATTGCTGAACTCAACCCGAAGAAAGCTCCAGGTATTGATGGCAGTAGTAACAAAATGCTCATGAACTTGCCTCATATTGCAATAAGAATCCTGCTATTTATTTTTAATGCCATTTTAAGAATGCAGTATTTTCCACATAACTGGAAACTTGCCAAGATGAATATGATTCCAAAAAGGGAAAAGACTGACGGTAACTCCGACTGGAGCTCTAATTCTGCTTAAACTCACAGATGAATTCGAAACCATTTAGATAATTTTGCGACTATGTCGAGGTGAAAACTTCTTGAAAGTCTTTCCTTTGTAGCATTTGGAATACTCTGATGGATTCTTCATGTAATTGCTTATAACTTTTATGATGCGACGAAGTTTTCCGCCAATAGCACGGGTAGAAAGCCCTAGATCGTGATAGGTCTCAAGTTTTGCGATTTCCGTGGAACTAAGCGACGGATTTTTCCTAATACTTTTTCTTTGTGCAAATAAAACGTTTTTCTATTGCACTTAACGGTAGTTTTGCATGAATATCAAAGATTAATTGAAAATTCATCACTGAGGCTAATCTATGTTAACACTGAAATATTAAAATTTCTCATGCTGTTTACGAGAACTATTATGAAAGTCCACTTAATGTTTACTGACCAATTTGGAATTTTTGTCAATAAAGCAACAGAGTATTCTCTTAGGAATGACTTTAAACCATACTTGATATTTTTTTAAGGAATCGCGATAATGTATACTGTTCTCTAAAATTTCAAGTGAGGCTATCCTATGTTAACGAAGTGTATAAATAATAAAAATAAACTGTTTATGAAATCTACTTATGTATATCAAATTTGTTTAAAAAAAACTCTCAATCAGGTCTACTCGGGAAGTCACTTTCACCACAAATACGCGCATCTTTCACTTTTTGCTATTCTTAAATATTACGTTGGAGATGAGTGATAGAAAACATATGTTTTCTTTCACATTGGAGGTATTTTAAATACTTCGTCACCATGATTCAATGTCATATTCGTTCGACGCCAATTTTAGCGACAAAACAATTAAGTTTTCTTCTTTTCAAACATGTAAACACGTTTTTAAAACAAATAAAGCAAGTAACTAATTTATTTTTCACTTTATGTTACTTAGCACTTGTACTGTTAAGATAACAAAATATCGATTACTGAAAACGATATTTCTTTGCACGTATTTTAAAATCTGTCGACGTCGAACTGTCGAAAGTGAATGTTCGACGACGAAGAAGTGAAGCGCGTATTCTCGAATAGACCTGAATATGTTCTAAAAACTTAAGAAATATTAATGGCAATTTTATTAATTTCATAATGGCCATACTGTTACTAAAAACAGGCAAATGAAAACCAGAATATGACAAAAAATATCACATGAATAAAGAAAAAGCAAAAAGAGTGTTGGAAGGATAAATATGGATTTTTGATTATAAGCAAATATATTGAATTAAACGATGGTCGCTACAGAAAGCAATTTGACTATTTCATAACTATATAAACTACTTCTCATAAAAGATTGACTTTAGTTATTAATCTAACTTTAAACTTGATACATCTATTTGCTATAACCTCATCCGATACCTGATAAGCTGATCTCCAAACTATACCAGCTACCTGAAAACCAGACCAACTCCTGATAAGCTGATCTAAAAACCAGACCAGGTCCTGATAAGCTGATCTGAAAACCAGACCAGGTCCTGATAAGCTGATCTGAAAACCAGACCAGGTCCTGAAAAGCTGATCTGAAAACCAGACCAGGTCCTGATAAGCTGATCTGAAAACCAGACCAGGTCCTGAAAAGCTGATATGAAAACCAGACCAGGTCCTGAAAAGCTGATCTGAAAACCAGACCAGGTCCTGAAAAGCTGATCTGAAAATCAGACCAGGTCCTGAAAAGCTGATCTGAAAACCAGACCAGGTCCTGAAAAGCTGATCTGGAAACCAGACCAGGTCCTGATAAGCTGATCTGAAAACCAGACCAGGTCTTGATAAGCTGATCTGAAAACCAGACCAGGTCCTGAAAAGCTGATCTGAAAACCAGACCAGGTCCTGAAAAGCTGATCTGAAAACCAGACCAGGTCCTGAAAAGCTGATCTGAAAACCAGACCAGGTCCTGAAAAGCTGATCTGAAAACCAGACCAGGTCCTGATAAGCTGATCTGAAAACCAGACCAGGTGCTGAAAAGCTGATCTGAAAACCAGACCAGGTCCTGAAAAGCTGATCTGAAAACCAGACCAGGTCCTGAAAAGCTGATCTGAAAACCAGACGAGGTCCTGAAAAGCTGATCTGAAAACCAGACCAGGTCCTGATAAGCTGATTTGATTGCTTATACCTGTTATTTGCCCTTAGGAAACATGGATGAGAAAATTTTAAAACAGTTGGTGTTGACAAGAAATGTGTTGAAGAAAAAGCTTCGTAGTATAAAAACTGGTGAAATAGATACACGTGAACAATTAAGAGATGCATTTAAACCTATAACAGAACCTCTTAAAGAATTTATAAATAGTTCTAAAAATATTAAAAGAATTCGCATGAAAGAAGAAAGTTACATCAAGACAGAAGTTGAAAATAATACAAATTTAAAGGCTGAAACCCCATCAGTAAAGATAGAGTCAAGTACACCAAAAAAAAAAAACTAGTAGAAGGGAAAATTTTTGATAATACCATCTTATTTAATGATGTTAATTCTGAACATGATGATGATGATGATGAAGATGATTTTTACTCACAGACTTCCAATGCAGAATATACTTATACTGATTTATCAGTTTTGGAAGGAAAAAATGAATTAGATACAAACTATGGCCCACAAAAAGATTACAATAATGAATGGAAATTTGGTGATAGTAACCTAAAACTGAATGAAGATAAAATACAAGTTGGTGGTCAAATATGGGCTCTAACACCAGGACTATTTTCTCTAATATTTCATAAAATACCAAGAAATTATGATAAATTTGAACTTGAAATATATAAAAAGATTTTAAATACTACTAATGCATATAGAAGAGACTTTAAGCCTGATGGTCAAATTAAGGGTACTAGAGGATATAAATATAAACAGTTTATTAAGAAATTTATTGATGAGAAAAACCAGAAGAATTTACCTGAATCAACAGGGTCTAAGCCCGAAGGTAGCTATTTAGGTGATGGAACGACGCAATTTAACATCAATAAGCCCAACTATATATACTGGGACGATCCAAATGAGTTAGTAGATCGGCTTCGACTACTGCTCGCATCACAAAGTGCAGGTCATACTAATCACAATAACGAGATTGTATCAATTATTGAAGAACTACGTGAAGCGAATATAATACACTAACTTTAATAAAGTATATAGAATATGTCTGTTGATAAATTTGGACACTATTTAAACGATACTAGCAGCACAATTTCTTTGAAAAATGCACCTAAACTGCTGGGGTTCTTTGTGGATACGAACAACAACATTGATGTCCAAAACAAAAGGATCAAAAATGTTGCAAAAGCTCTGGAGGAAAACGATGTTATCAATAAATTGTTTTTGCAAACTCAAATCGAAACATTAGAAGAGAAATTATTAACATACTTTAAGAGAGACAATACTATAATACGAGAAGATATTCAAATGCAAATTGAGGAACTACATCGCGAAATAAAATTAGAGATAGAAGAAAATTATGAAATTGAAAAAGATATTCTACATATTAAAACATCCTTTGAAGAACAAATTGAACAGCTTAATGAAAATATTTATAGATTAGAATATTACATGTTGGTATCAATAGCTGAAAGTGCGTCAAGTAGATCACAATACTCTGCAAATAATCTTTAAAAACAACTTATGTCTTCAAAAAGAAATTTAGTAAACGAACTCCATAAGCAAGCACGAAAACGTTTTGTGCGTCGCAGAGTTGTAATGAAAGGAATAGATGATTTTTGGCAAGCTGGTTTAGTTGAAATGGGGAACTATTCTAAAGAAAATAGAAATTATCGCTTTTTGCTGACTGTAATTGAGACATTCTCAAAATATGCATGGGCAGTACCGCTAAAAACAAAAACTGCACTCAAAACAACCAAGGCAATGGAAGATATTTTTGAAATGGGACGAGTACCAAAAAACGTACAAACAGATGATGGTAAAGAATTCTTCAACAAACATTTTGGAAAATTAATGCATAAATACAACATTAATCACTACTCAACATATAGCATTATGAAAGCATCAATAGTAGAACTTTTTAATAGAATATTGAAAGGAATGATGTGGAAAGAATTTAGCTATAATGGTTCATATAAGTGGATTGATATATACAAAGATTTACTCAATGCATACAATAGAAAAGTTCATCGTATCATTAAAATGTCTCCTATTAAAGTCAACTTAACAAATGAGGAAAAGCTGCTAAATACAGTATACGGTCATTTGAAAATGTATAAAATGTCGAAATTTAATGTAGAAGATCATGTTCGCATAAGCAAATATAAGCACACATTTGAAAAAGGTTATACTCCAAATTAGACTACAGAAATTTTCACAATTACAAGAGTTCAAAATACAAATCCTGCAACATACATATTTGAAGATTATCTTGGCAATCCTATTAAAGGTGGCTTCTATACTGAGGAACTTTCAAAAACTAGATTTCCAAATACATATCTAGTTGAAAAGGTTCTTAAAATTAAAGGGAAGGAGGTATATGTTAAATGGCTCGGATTTTCTAATCAACACAATTCTTGGATAAATAAAGATGAAATATTATAGTTGGAAGAAAAACTAAATTAGCAACAACAACATCAATACCAACAACAATAGCATTAATATTAAGAAACTAATATTAATTTTAAAACAAGAAAATGATATAAATATGTAAATCATGCTTAAAAACCATACTGTGTACTAAACTTTATTTAATTGTAATCAGTCTGTTATAATGTCAATAACACTTGCTCTGAGCTCTAACTCATCAGAACTATCTGCTAGTTACTTTCCTCCTATTGAATTACATGGTGCATATGAGTGTGCTCTAACTGATTTTCATTCATACAACAGTATTCCAAATGTAGACACCTACAACAATATGTTTCATATAGGGGGACATATAATTGAAATACCAATTGGATCTTACGAATTAAATGATATAGTTGATTTTATAGAAGAGCAATACAAACAACTCTGCCCAGAAAATAAAATTTTTATTGAAGCCAATAACAATACAATGCAAGTTAAAGTTAATAGTTAGTAGTAGGGAACTACCGCTCCGGCCCCACAGTGTGTCGATTCGCTAACCTGGCAGGTCAAAATTATTTGATGGTTAGTCTATACGGTTTTGGGGATGCTGAGTCCGACAGAAATAATTAAAAAATTCTTGCTCAATTTGTTAAGAAATATGACAGAGTTTTGCTATTGCGAACTTCGGTAGTAGTAATTTTTCATGTAATATTTTCAATATTTAATTTTTCATATAATATTTTCAGTACTTTTAGAACAAGTTCTTAGCTATCCAGAAATCCTTTTATTTTCTTGATATTGAAATGCTAATATTTATGGTTTTAGTCCAGATAAATTAAGCATTCATTCCACTGTGCACCCCCAAATTGTTAAATTTGGGTAATTAAAATTTGAAAATTGTTAAATTCTTGGAAATTAGTGTTTTTTGTTTACATTAGGAGTTTTTGTTTACATTAGAAGTTTTAGTTTACATTAAGTGTATGTCTGTCTGTCTGTCTGTCTGCCTTACCGTGGATGTTTGTGTGTGGAATATTTTATGTGAATGTATTAAGGTGGTTCATAGTTTGGCGGTTTTTATGTGTGTATATGCCGACGGGGAAAATCATGAAAATGATTTTTCCTAATACCAATGGTGAAATAGTGATTATTAATTTTTCCTAATGCCTACGGCAATGTATGATAATTTTTCCTAATGCCGACGGCAAAACATGATTATTATTTTTTTCAAATGCCGACGGGAAAATGATTTTTCCTGTAGGTGTTGCTAGACTGTGGGAATTTAAGGCTGACCGTGATTTGAGTGGGTGGCGTTGTTGCCGTAATATGTAACCATAGGAATTTGTGGATGTGTCTGTCTGTCTGTGAGAATTTAGGTGAAGGTTTGATTGGCAGGGGGCGGGGTGCAGTTGAGGTAGATCGATTGCGTGTGTAGTTGCGTGTGAATGTGTGTGTGTATGTTTGTAGGAATTTCAATGTGTGTATTTCTGTAGGAGCTTAAGGCTGATTGTGATTTATGAGGGGTGAGGTGTTCTAGTAATATGCAACCGGGGGAATCTGTGTGTTTGTATGTCTGTAGGAGTTTAAGGCTGACCATGATTTGGGTGGGCAGGGTTGTTGACGTAATATGTAGCCCTGGGGATTTGTGGATGTGTCTGTCTATAGTAGTTTAAGGCTGATCGTGATTTGAGGTGGGTGAGGATGTTGTTGAGGTAAATTGGTTAAGTGTGTGTATGTATGTATTTCTGTAAGAATTTAAAATGATTATGATTTATTAGGGGCGAGGTGTTCTTGTAATATGTAGCCGTGAGCATCTATGTGTATAGATGTCTGTAGAAGTTTAAGACTATCTGTAATTTCGGGTAGGTGTGAGTGTTGAGTTGTTGAGATTAATCTTGTATATGTACGTATGTATGATCATGGGAATTTGTGTATGTATATCTGGGGGAATTTAAGGCTGGTCATGATTTGTAAAAGGTGGGGTGTTGTTGAAATTTTCTTGGATATTTCTTTTATGAATTCTGCTATGTATGTGTATTTGTGCTGGTATTTATATGTAGGTGGAAATAAATTGTTTTCAATATCGACATTTGGTACTATAAAATACTATCATATATCTGGACTTCCCTAATCCTAGTATGCTTTTATACTTACGATTGCTTTATATTTTCTCATACTTAAATTTGTCTCGCGTTAAAGCCTGCCTGTGTGAAATTTGTTTATATTACAGATTTTGTTTATTTAAATACATCCGTCTTCTTTGACTGAAAGAGTTTTCTACACACAGAGAAAAACCAACTTAAAACCAGTAAAAACCATGCTGAATTAAGAAGAAACATTAACGAAGGTTTTGTCATATTGAAATTTCTTAGTTCAATATGGACAAAATATTAATTTACAGTATTCATTTATTAAACTCATTAGTTTGTAGATATCTCAATATACATTTATATTTGCATTGTGCTTTAACTAAACGACGCTTCATATATTTTCATGATGTAGATCTAATAAATACTTATGCATTGATAAGAAATTTGATATGTATACATACATATCTACAAATTGATTTTATGTATGTATGTATGTACATATATATGTACATACAAATAAGTGTTTAACTCAATATTTGAATACATTTTTTATTTTATTTTTTGTCATGTGATGTCTGTTTTTGTTGAAATTAAAAACATTTTAATTTTTATCTGCGTTTACTTAAAAGTTTGTGAGGATTTTCTGTTTTAAGTAAAACTGAATTCCTGAAGATATGTACACACTCTATAGTAATAGTAACTATAATAGAAATATTCCTTATACTTAATTTACATTTTTTTAAAGTTGATGCAACGTTAGATAGTCAACGTTTGACATTTTTAGGGTATACAATTTTTTCAACTATAGCCTTCTATATTTTGGAAAGCTTGCTTTGCTTTTAAAAATGTATGATCATTTTTGAATGAAACTGATCCGGTACTCCAGCTTAGGTACTGATAGTTTTTTGTTGTTAGTTAACTTACTTTTTTTATTTTTTATTGATAAACATTTAAAATCAAAAGGGAGTTTGATATTGTAATTATTATTTTCATAATTGTTGAAAACAAGCGCTACTTTTTTTTTGTTTTGTTTTTTGCGATGAAATCATTTGAATTACTTTTAAAACCTTACGCGTTTATAAAAATTATGTTATTTTCCATATTACTCAATTTATAAGACTTTTAGAATTTGTCCTTTAGTGGTTATATATTCTATTATGTGATCATAAATACGAATGCAGTAAGCTGATGTATTTGCTTACTGTTTCAAATTAAAATTTTATTCAATTGAATAAAAGGAGCTTTTTTTTCTTAAACTGTGATGCAGTTAGAAGCGCTGGAGATTATTTCATATAACAGCTTTCTTGGAATTTTAGATGCATATAATATAGAATTGGATAACATTTACTTTTAATTTTTATGTTAAGAAGTACAGATATGAGACTAAATTTAAATGTACTTTTAAATTAGTTAAATCATAATGAACAAACATATTTTACTCTAGGATACAAGATGACTTTGTGTGACGAAATTTCTGTTGCTTTATACTGATAATATGTTTACATTAATAAGGTATATATATGTTTGTTTTATGAAGGGTGAGCACCCATCACTTTTATTTGATGTCCTATATGATTTTTTTTTATTTTATTAAAGTTCAGCGTATTGTGTATATATTTCTAAAATGTTTAGGTGTGTTTTGTGTGCCCATCGGACAGAGTGTACGTATTAGTTGGTCAGTCACTCTCTTTTTTTATTTATTTTTTTCTTCTAATGTGCCACTCCTTTTTTAAGATTTTACTACTTGAAATAGAGAATTTTTGTCTAATTTTTTGCTGGGTATATACATTAGGTATGTAGAAATTAGTTTACATACAAAGAAATAGATGTTTAATAAACAACTATTGTAGCAAATCGATCTCAAATAAATCAGTTACCTCTACCAGCAATTCACCGTTGGTGCTTTCATAAAGTGTTAAGCTATGTACAGACGATTGTCAGATCTTACAATATTGTCAGATCTGGCAATGTGCTGACAATGTACTGGCAATCGAAAATTGCCAGCACAATATTCCTTGTCAGTTCACACGGTTGTCAGAAAATCTTACAATTTATTGCCAGACGGTTGTATGACAATAAAATCATCTGACAAAATCGGCAGTAGAAAAATTGTCAGTTCACACGGTTGTCATATGCACAAATTGTTAGATCTGTTGTTATGTGATGCCAGACTTAAAATTATTTGTTAGAAATTGTTAAATATTTATCGCTTGTGTTTGTGTTAAATGTTAAAATTTAAAGTATAAATTATTATGGACCACAAAGAAGCAATTGCAATGATTTTTTCTGCATATATTTTATTATAAATTTTTTCTTTAAAATCAAGCGTGTGCAGTGTTGCCCATAGAAAGAATTCTCTTACAATGACGTCATTGTCAGATGCATAGACCTCGCACATCTGACAATATTAAAATGTATGACAAATATCTGGCAATAATTTTGCAATGTGTTCACATGATTGTAAGATGTCTGACAATTTGTTGTCAGCTTCTAGTCTTGCAATGGACTGACAATGCTTTTTCTGGCGACGACGTCTGACAAAAATTGTCAGTTCACACGGTTGTAAGAAATTTTGAGCACATTTTACTGGCAATATTGTAAGATCTGACGACCGTCTGTACATAGCTTTAGAAACAATGAAATACCTATGTTTGGGAGAATTTTTCCCCTCAAGTATTTCTACATGAGTTTTGCTGGTTGACCCCTATCGCATTCATATGTAATGATTATTCACTTAGAAAAGGTCATCATCACAATCAATCATTCCCGTATACAATACATTCATGAGTTGGATTGATCCAGATACAATTGCTATCTCATCACCTTCTAACAGCTTTATATATTATGCTAGTATGCATGCCTTAGCATGCTTCTATCGATAGTGACGTAAGAGTCCGAGATGTAGTAGTGTTACAATTAAAAATCTTTACTATTAGAATTTACTAGTTCGCTATTTTGAATTCTTACAAAGTAGATACATATATGTATGTATGTGCTTCAGCATGATTCTAGTTGAAGCGTATATTCATTCACTAAGTTTGCTTGATACTTATTCATACACATGTACATTCTTAAAGATTGGATATCAAAGTAGAAATTCCGTAGTTTATCTATATTTTCTAAAGATCTGATAGCTAAAGAAATAAATAGAGTGAAGATCTTCTATAATAATCCAATTTTCATATTGTAAAATTTTGCGTTCTAGCGCTTTCCATGGGAAAATGTACATACAAATTTATAAAAAGTGATAATATGATGTTATAGTTTGTTTGTTTTTTAAAATGTTAAAAATTTTTTCTATGTTGTGCGTGTGAAATTGACTGTCACTGATGTCTAGTACTCTACGAACAAAATTTTTGGCGGTGTTAATTATCTGCGTTTTTGGCTGTGTTGCGTTGAAATTTATTATTCTGCCCGATGATATATCCTTTGCATACCAATCAAACGTTATTTTCTCTACATTCCTGTATAATTTAGTATCGAGATATACAATTTCTTTGTTTTTTTCTACTTCGATGGTAAATTTTAATTTTGGATGATATCCATTAAACGTTTTTAGAATTTCGTCCTTGTCATCGATTTTTATGATAGCTAAAAAATCATCAACATATTTTGCTATGTATTTTATGTGAATATTTTTGTTTTTAAGTTCAGCTATTGCTACGTCCAGTAAGCTATCTAGAACAATGTCCGCGATTGTTGGAGAGAGAGGGTTACCCATCGGCATACCGAAGATTTGATTATATATTATGTCTTTGTACATAAAATAGTTGTTGTCATACAAACAAAATTTTAAAATATCCAGAAATTTGGAATGCGGAATCGTGGTGTTTGTTTTTATTTGGTCCCATTTGCTCATTATATTATTTATAGCAGTGTATATTGGTATATTAGTGAAGATGGAAACTACGTCCAGGGATATTAAAATATCTTTTTCATCTAACTTTATACTTTGTAGCTGATTTTTCAGTTCGAAAGAGTTTTTGATATTGTATTTGTCTGATATTATGTTTTTCAGAATTCTTCCTATATATTAACTAAGTTGGTAACATGGGACTTGTACTGATGACACTATAGGTCTCAATCAGTATTTTGTATGATAATACTGATTTGAAATTCTTAAGATATTCTTTGTTTTGACTATGAGTAGGGCCATTATCTCTTATTATAGGACAAATAAAATAATATAGCTATACGATTTCAGAAAATATTTTCTGATATCGTATAGCTACATTTTTAATTTTTCTATAATAAGAGATAATATTTATGAAATACATTTCATAAATATTGGCGCATACTCATGGTAAAAACAACATAAAAATACCTTGGTACGAAATATTGATGATGATTTATGTTGTTTTACTAATCGCATTTTATAACTAAATGCATTTCATAAATCTTATCTATTATTATAGAAAGAATAAGATAGTATGGTTATATGATATTAGAAAACATGATTTCTGATATCATATAATCATACTATTTTATTTTTTTATAATAAGAGATAATGACTCATACTCATAGTCAAAACAAAGGATATTTATATGCTGTTTTGATTATGAGTATGCGTCAATATTTATGAAATGCATTTAGTTATAAAATGCGGTTAGTAAAACAAAGTATATTTTAAGTGTTTAAAACCACAATTTTTATGGTAATACCGGTTTTAAACACTTAAAGCATACTTTGTTTTGACTATGAGCATAAGCTGATATTTATGAAATGGATTTTATAAATATTGACTCATACCCTTAGTCAAAACAACATAAAATACCTTGGTATGAAATATTGATGAATCATCGAACGATAGTTCAAAAATGAGTCATAGTTCCCTTATGTCAAATTCTATTCATGGAACAATAGTTGACCTGTCAAATTGCGGAAAAAACGCTATGATTGGCTTGCTAGAAAGTCCTAATGGACTTAAATTTGAGAACATTTATTTATACTCAAAATCTTTATATCACCCCAGATATAAATATCTGAAGAAATTAATTACATCAATTAAAATAATAAAATATTACAAAATTTACAGATAGTGAATCTATTATTTCAGTCCAAAGTAATTCCAATATGATATTTAACGATGATGCGTATGGGAAGCATATTTTTGTATGGGGAGAGATCAGAATGTTGATTCATTCTACTTATGTAAAACTTGCACCAGAATCACCAAATATTTAATAAGAGATCATCATAATGTAATTTTAATGTTTAAGTAAGGTGAGAAAAATATAAAGCATGTTGAAAGGATAAATATGAATTTTTGATTATAAGCAAAGATAGTGAATTAAACGATGATCGTTATAGAAAATAATTTTACTACATAAAAGTTTACTTTTTCGTATTTCATCTGACTTTAAACTTCATGTATATAAATGTTATAAATGGCTAGCTACTTGTATACTGATAACTAAATCTGAATCGGATATCTTGATATGAAAATCTGAACAGCTCCTGATAGCCTAATCTGTTACCTGATAAGCTGATCTGAAAACCAGACTAGTTTCTGATAAGCTGATCTGAAAATCAGATCAGGTCTTAATAAGCTGATCTGATAACCGGACCAGCTCCTGATAAGCTGATCTAAAAACCAGACCAGCTCCTGATAAGCTGATCTGAAAACCAGACCAGCTCCTGATAAGCTGATCTGAAAATCAGATCAGGTTTTGATAAGCTGATCTGATAACCAGACCAGCTCCTGATAAGCTGATCTGAAAACCAGACCAGCTCCTGATAAGCTGATCTGATAACTAGACCAGCTCCTGATAAGCTGATCTGAAAACCAGATCAGCTCCTGATAAGCTGATCTAATAGCCGATACCTGAATTTGCTGTTAGCAAACATGGATGAGAAAGTTTTAAAGCATTTGGTGTTGACAACAAATGTGATTAAGAAAAAGCTTCGTAGTATAAAAACTAGTGAAATAGATACAAATGAACAACTAAGAGATACATTTAAACCTATAACAGAAGAATTCATAAATAGTTCTAAAAATATTAAAAGAATTCTTATGAAAGAAAAAAGTAAAATCAAGACAGAAGTTGCTGGGTTTTTTGTATTAGTTTCAAAGCCTACTACGCTTATTTTTCTTTTGTGATTTTCAAAAATATTATTATTTGTGAATTCTCAAATAGTTCTTGAAAGTCTGTGCATAAGATAAGAGGTTTGTGACTATTCAAAATGTGTGGTTGAAGTCTACTGATGATTTGTTACAGCAACAATGAAATATATAGACAACGCTGAACCACCAGCAAATAAATTTCAAATTAAAATAAACTTCTGACAATATGTCGAATAATAAATTTCTTAATTTTAAAAAACAACAGTTTTCCCACAAAATTAATACAATCACTCATCTCATCCTACACACCTACACAAAACCGCGAAAATAGCAACCCTAGCACAGAACATCAAAGATATTGCAGTATAAAATATATACCCGGCCTTACCGACAATAAAAACATAAAAACAACAATAGATAACAATAACATATGTTTGGCATATAAACCAAATAAAACATTAAATACAATTTTTACAAAAACAAAAACACCTGTAGAAAAATTGCAACAAAACAACGTTGTATGAAATTCCTTGTAAAGGTAATGATAACGTCAGCTGTGATCTTGTGTATATAGGAACTACAAAAAGGAGCTTAGAAACAAGAGTGAACGAACATAAAGCAGACATCAGTAAAAACAAAGAGAATACTGCTTTGTCACAACATATAACAAATACTAAACACAAACCAGATTTTGACGGTATAAAAATACTAGACAAAATAAACAACGACAGAAAGAGATACATAACAGAAAGTCTAAGAGTTCAACAGAAAATAAACAAAACGATGAATATCAAAGAAGACACGGACAATTTGAGCGCAAACTACAAATTAGAAATTGTCAAAAACCTGTGATACACCAAAAGGGGAAAAACATTTTATAATTTTTATTTTTATTTTTATTTTTTCACAATACACTTGTTTTCAACAAAGTTTAATTGCTATAGTATTCATGTAATTTTAAAAAATACAGCAAGTTTTACATTGTTTTATATAAAAAATATTTTTATATATGAAAATGTTCACAATATTGTTGTTGTTTTCTTATTTTTATTAAATAGACGACATCCCTTGAAAAAGTGAACAAAAAATTCACGAAACGTCGGGACAACATGTAATAAATTGCATTTTTATTGACATTAAAAACAGTAGGCCTGATAGCTTAAAGAAAACTATTTATAACTAACAGAAGATTTTAATGTGCCAAATATATCAACAAAAACTCTTACAGCCTTATTTATAAAACTTATTAAGGCTTTGTAAAGGCTTTTTAAAACAAATTTTTTATAAAAAATGTTTCTTAAAAAGTCTTAATAAAGCCTTAATAAGTGTTATAAATAAGGATGTTAAAATATACTTTGTTTTACTAACCACATTTTTTAACTAAACGCATTTCATAAGTATTGATGCATACTCATAGTCAAAACAAAGGATATTTTTATGCTGTTTTGATTATGAGTGTGGATCATTATCTCTTATTATAGAAAAAATAAACTAATGCAGCTATACGATTTCAGAAAATTTTTTCTGATATGGTATAGCTGTATTAGTTTATTTTTTTATAATAAGAGATAATATTTATAAAATGTATTTAGCTACATAAATGCGGTTCGTAAAATAACCTAAAAAACCTTGGTACGAAATATTGATGAATCATTGAACGATAGTTCAAAAATAAATCATAGTTCCTTTATATCAAATTCTATTCGTGGAACAATAGTTGACCTGTCAAATTGCGAAAAAAAATGCTATGATTGGCTTGCTAGAAAGTCCTAATGGACTTAAATTTGAGAACATTTATTTATACTCAAAATCTTTATATCAACCCAGATAAAAATACCTGAAGAAATTAATTACATCAATTTAAATAATAATATATTACAAAATTTACCGATAGTGAATCTTTTATTTCAGTCCAAAGTAATTCCAATATGATATTTAACGATGATGCGTATGGGAAGCATATTTTTGTATGGGGAGAGATCATAATGTAGATTCATTCTACTTATGTAAAACTTGCACCAGAATCACCAAACATTTAATAAGAGATCATCATAATGTAATTTTAATGTTTAAGTAAGGTGAGAAAAATATAAAGCATGTTGAAAGGATAAATATGAATTTTTGATTACAAGCAAAGATAGTGAATTAAACGATGATCGTTATAGAAAATAATTTTACTACATAAAAGTTTACTTTTTCGTATTTCATCTGACTTTAAACTTCATGTATATAAATGGCTAGCTACTTGTATACTGATAACTAAATCTGAATCGGATATCTTGATATGAAAATCTGAACAGCTCCTGATAGCCTAATCTGTTACCTGATAAGCTGATCTGAAAACCAGACTAGTTTCTGATAAGCTGATCTGAAAATCAGATCAGGTCTTAATAAGCTGATCTGATAACCATACCAGCTCCTGATAAGCTGATCTAAAAACCAGACCAGCTCCTGATAAGCTGATCTGAAAACCAGACCAGCTCCTGATAAGCTGATCTGAAAATCAGATCAGGTCCTGATAAGCTGATCTTATAACCATACCAGCTCCTGATAAGCTGATCTGAAAACCAGACCAGCTCCGGATAAGCTGATCTGATAACCAGACCAGCTCCTGATAAGCTGATCTGAAAACCAGACCAGCTCCTGATAAGCTGATCTGATAACTAGACCAGCTCCTGATAAGCTGATCTAGTAGCCGATACCTGAATTTGCTGTTAGCAAACATGGATGAGAAAATTTTAAAGCATTTGGTGTTGACAATAAATGTGATTAAGAAAAAGCTTCGTAGTATAAAAACTAGTGAAATAGATACAAATGAACAACTAAGAGATGCATTTAAACTTATAACAGAAGAATTCATAAATAGTTCTAAAAATATTAAAAGAATTCTTATGAAAGAAAAAAGTAAAATCAAGACAGAAGTTGAAAATATACAAGTTTAAAGCATGAGAAACCATCAGTCAAGATAGAGACAAGTATACCAAAGAAACTAGCAGAAAGAACAATATTTGATAATACCATCTTATTTAATGATGCTAATACTGAGAATGATGATGACGATGATTTGTACTCAAAGACTTCCAATTCCGAAGACTTATCAGTATTGGAAGGAAGAAATGAATTAGATACAAACTAATAGTGATAGTAACCTCAAACTGAATGAAGATAAAATACAAGTTGGTGGTCGAATATGGGCTCCAACACTAGGACTATTTTCTCTAATGTTTGATAAAATACCAAAAAATTATAAATTTGAACTCGAAATATATAAAAAGATTTTAATTACTACTAATGTATGCATACAGAATCATCATCGTTCTCCGTCAGAGAACGATGATATAAGTTAATTTTTCTGGAAATTGAAATCGACAAACTAAAGAACAAATTAATAATATAGCTTAAGGCATTGATATAATTCAAGAATATATTCAAATGCATATTGGTGGACTACAACGTGAAATAAAATTAGAGAAGGAAGAGAGTTATAAAATTGGAAAGAAATTCTAAAAATTAAATAATTAAAAATAAATTGAAGAGTTGTACGATTAAATATATAGATTAGAAAATTAACTACATGTTAGTATAAATAGCTGAAAGTGCAACATGTATATCACCACACTCTCGAAAAAAAATCTGTAAAACAACTCAATGTCTTTAAAAAGAAATTTAGTAAACGAACTCCATTTTAAAACTCGAAAATTGTTTGTGCTTGTACATATGCAATGACAGGAATATATGAAGTTTTATGGAGCTAAGTTAGGTGAAATGGAGAACTATTCTACAGAAAATAGAAATTGTTGATTTTTGAAGACTGTAATTGACACATTCTCAAATTGTAGTACAGCTGAAAATAAAAGCTGCACTCCACAAACTAAGCAATGGAAAATATTTTTGAAGTGGTACGGGTACCAAAATAAACAAAAAACTTACAAACAGATGATTCTAAGGAATTTTTTAATAAATACTTTGGAAAACTCGTACATAAATAGAAGATTAAACATTACTTAATATGAAAGCATCAATAGTACAATGATTTAATTGAGCATTAAAAGGAATGATGTGAAAAGAATTAGCTTTAATGGTTCATATAAAAGGATTGGTATACATATATAAGGAATTACTTAGTGCATAAAATAGAAAAATTTATCTCACCATTAAAATGTTTACGATTAAACATTGAACAAATGAGTAAGAGCTGTTTAATACAGTATAAAGTAATTTAAATATCTAGGAAATGATGAATTTAATAAAAATAAAAATAAAATTAAAAACAATAATCTAGTTTGTCTTGTTTTTTGCAGGATTGATTAGGAATGATGGGTCTTAAGAAAGATAATTGACTAAATGTAGTGGAATTCTCTAAACTTGATGGTCTGAATGAAATATTGCGAAAACTTGAGTGTCTAAAATGAACTATAGCATAGTGCAATATTCAGCAGCACATCATATTATCACTTTTTATAAAGTTGTATGTACATTTTCTTTAGAAAATATAGATAAACTACGGAATTTGGACTTTGATATCCAATCTTTAAGAATGTTCATGTGTATGAATAAGTATCAAGCAAACTTAGTGAATGAATATACGCTTCAACTAGAATCATGCTGAAGCATGCATACTCCAAACAGATCTTACTTTATATCTGTATCTGTATGAGTATTAAATAAATTTACAGAAGAAAAAAGAAAAAAAATCCTCACGTCATACAATTTTGTAAGCAAAGAAATTTTATGATCTTGTGGTCACTGAAATACATAAATATGTTTCTACTTTTTAAAAATTCAAAATAGCGAACTGAAAAATTCTAATAGTAACGATTTTTAATTGTAACACTACTATATCTCGGACTCTTACGTCACTATCGATAGAAGCATGCTAAGGCATGCATACTAGCAAAATATATAAAGCTGTTAGAAGGTGATGACACAGCAATTGTATCTGGTTCAACCCAACTCATGAATGTTTTGTATACGGGGATGATTGATGGTGATGATGACCTTTTTTAAGTGAATAATCATTACATATGAATGCGATATTGGTTGACCCCTCAAACCTCATGTAGAAATACTTGAGGGGAAAATTCTCCCAAACATAGATATTTCATTGTTTCTAACACTTTATGAAAACACCAACGGTGAATTGCTGGTAGAGGTAACTGAGTTATTTGAGATCGATTTGCTACAATAGTTGTTTATTAAACATCTATTTCTTTGTGTGTAAACTAATTTCTACATACCTAATGTATATACCCAGCAAAAAATTAGACAAAAATTCTCTATTTCAAGTAGTAAAATCTGAAAAAAGGAGTGGCACAGTAGAAGAAAAAAATAAATAAAAAAAGAGAGCGACTGACCAACTAATACGTACACTCTGTCCGATGGGCACACAAAGCACACCTAAACATTTCAGAAATATATACACAATACGCTGAACTTTAATAAATTAAAAAAAAAAATCATATAGGACAACAAATAAAAGTGATAGGTGCTCACCCTTCATAAAACAAACATATATATACCTTATTAATGTATACATATTATCAGTATAAAGCAACAGAAATTTCGTCACACAAAGTCATCTTGTATCCTAGAGTAAAATATGTTTGTTCATAATGATTTAACTAATTTAAAAGTACATTTAAATTTAGTCTCATATCTGTACTTCTTAACATAAAAATTAAAAGTAAATGTTATCCAATTCTATATTATATGCATCTAAAATTCAAAGAAAGCTGTTATATGAAAGAATCTCCAGCGCTTGTAACTACATCAGAGTTTAAGAAAAAAAGCTCCTTTTATTCAATTGAATAAAATTTTAATTTGAAACAGTAAGCAAAGACATCAGCTTACTGCATTCGTATTCATGATCACATAATAGAATATATAACCACTAAAGGACAAATTCTAAAAGTCTTATAAATTGAGTAATATGGAAAATAACATAATTTTTATAAACGCGTAAGGTTTTAAAAGTAATTCAAATGATTTCATCGCAAAAAACAAAACAAAAAAAAAGTAGCGCTTGTTTTCAACAATTATGAAAATAATAATTACAATATCAAACTCCCTTTTGATTTTAAATGTTTATCAATAAAAAATAAAAAAAACTAAGTTAACTAACAACAAAAAACTATCAGTACCTAAGCTGGAGTGCCGGATCAGTTTCATTAAAAATGATTATACATTTTTAAAAAGCAAACCAAGCTTTCCAAAATAAATGTAGAAGGCTATAGTTGAAAAAATTGTATACCCTGAAAAGGTCAAACGTTGACTATCTAACGTTGCATCAACTTTAAAAAAATGTAAATTAAGTATAAGGAATATTTCTATTATATAGGGTGTTTTTTTCAGGGGTATAGAACTTTAAATTGAAATAAAACACAAGAAAATCGTTTTAATGTCCATCAATTTGGCTTTATTGGAAGGATAATCTTATGCCATTAATGTTTAAATATGATTTTGGGCATGTGGCCGCCGGGGCTGGCTCGAATAAAGCCAATTCTACAGGTCCAATTTTCAACCACTTTTTCGAGCATATGGGGCCGTATGTTGGCAATAACGCCACGAATGTTGGCTTCCAAGTCCCCTAACGTTTCTGGTTTGTTGGCGTAGACGAGCGACTTCACATATCCCCAAAGAAAATAATCCAATGGTGTCAAATCACACGATCTTGGTGGCCAATTGACAGGTCCACTCCGCGAAATTATGCGCTCATCGAATGTTTCCTTCAATAAATCGATTGAGACGTGCGCTGTGTGGCATGTAGCGCCGTCTTGTTGGAACCACACTCATCCACATTCATGCCATCCAATTCGGGAACAAAATAGTCGGTTAGTCGGCTACAATTGCTGTGCACGGTGGCGAATCGATTCATTCGGGTCCTCTTCAACACTTTGCTCTACAGCGGCAATTGTTTCTTCGGTGCGCACTGTTCGACGTCTCTGCGGATGCGTATTATCACATAGAGTAAACGTAGTGCGAAAACGATCCATGGTTAACCGAATTAATTGCTCTGATGGACGATTATGTCGACCATAAAATGGACGGAGCTTGCGGTAAACTTCGCGAACTGAACCATTATTTTCGAAATAAATTTGCACGATTTGCAAGCGTTCTTCTTTTGTCAACCTGTTCATGATGAAATGGCAAACCAAACTAAATATTAATCACTTGGCAGCTGACAAAATGGCCGCCAGTTAAAAAAGTGATGCCAACTTAAAGTTCTATACCTCAATAAAAAACACCCTTTAGTTACTATTACTATAGAGTATTTATCTTCAGGAATTCAGTTTTACTTAAAACAGAAAATCCTCACAAACTCTTAAGTAAACGCAGATAAAAATTAAAACGTTTTTAATTTCAAACAAAAAAAAAAACTATGAATATTTCGCATCTATACACAGGCTAATATTTACAAGAACAACAACTACAACAACAACAACAGACAACACATGACAAAAAATACAAAATGAATTCAAAGATTGAGTTAAACTCTTATTTATATGTACATACATACATACATACATACATAAAATCAATTTGTAGATATGTATGTATACATATCAAATTTCTTATCAATGCTTAAGTATTCATTAGATCTACATCATGAAAATATATGAAGCGTCGTTTAGTTAAAGCACAATGCAAATATAAATGTATATTGAGATATCTACAAACTAATGAATTTAATAAATGAATACTGTAAATTAATATTTTGTCCATATTGAACTAAGAAATTTCAATATGACAAAACCTTCGTTAATGTTTCTTATTAATTCAACATGGTTTTTACTGATTTTAAGTTGGTTTTTCTCTGTGTGTAGAAAACTCTTTCAGTCAAAGAAGACGGATGTATTTAAATAAACAAAATCTGTAATATAAACAAATTTCACACAGGCAGGCTTTAACGCGAGACAAATTTAAGTATGAGAAAATATAAAGCAATCGTAAGTATAAAAGCATACTAGGATTAGGGAAGTCCAGATATATGATAGTATTTTATAGTACCAAATGTCGATATTGAAAACAATTTATTTTTACCTACATATAAATACCAGCGCAAATACACATACATAGCAGAATTCATAAAAGAAATATCCAAGAAAATTTCAACAACACCCCACCTTTTACAAATCATGACCACCCTTAAATTCTCCCCAGATATACATACACAAATTCCCATGGTCATACATACATACATATACAATATACGAAATTAATCTCAACAACACAACACTCTCACCTACCCGAATATACAGATACAAGAACACCTCGCCCCTAATAAATCATAATCATTTTAAATTCTTACAGAAATACATACATACATACACATAACCAATTTACCTCAACAACATCCTCACCCACCTCAAATCACGATCAGCCTTAAACTCCTACAGACATAAAAACACACAGATTCCCCCCGTTGCATATTACTAGAACACCTCGCCCCTCATAAGTCACAATCAGCCTTAAGCTCCTACAGAAATACACACATTGAAATTCCTACAAACATACACACACACATTCACACACAACTACACACGCAATCGATCTACCTCAACTACACCCCGCCCCCTGCCAATCAAACCTTCACCTAAATTCTCACAGACAGACGGACACATCCACAAATTCCTATGGTTACATATTACGGCAACAACGCCACCCACTCAAATCACGGTCAGCCTTAAATTCCCACAGTCTAGCAACACCTACATTAGCATTAGAAAAAATAACTTTCACGTTTTCCCATCGTCATTAGGAAAAAATAATAATCATGTTTTGCCGTCGGCATTAGGAAAAATTATCATGCATTGCCGTAGGCATTAGGAAAAATTAATAATCACTATTTCACCATTGGTATTAGGAAAAATCATTTTCATTATTTTCCCCGTCGGCATATACACACACAAAAACCGCCAAACTATGAACCACCTTAATACATTCACATAAAATATTCCACACACAAACATCCACGGTCAGGCAGACAGACAGACAGACAGACATACACTTAATGTAAACAAAAACTTCTAATGTAAACAAAAACTCCTAATGTAAACAAAAAACACAAATTTCCAAGAATTTAACAATTTTCAAATTTTAATTACCCAAATTTAACAATTTGGGGGTGCACAGTGGAATGAATGCTTTATTTATCTGGACTAAAACCATAAATATTAGCATTTCAATATCAAGAAAATAAAAGGATTTCTGGATAGCTAAGAATTTGTTCTAAAAGTAGTGAAAATATTATATGAAAAATTAAATATTGAAAATATTACATGAAAAATTACTACTACCGAAGTTCGCAATAGCAAAACTCTGTCATATTTCTTAGCAATTTGAGCTAGAATTTTTTAATTATTTCTGTCGAACTCAGCATCCTCAAAACCGTATAGGCTAACCATCAAATAATTTTGACCTGCCAGGTTAGCGAATCGACCCACTGTGGGGCCGGAGCGGTAGTTCCCTACTACTATAGTTCCAAGGATCCTGTATATTTTATTAAAGACAATACAATTGGAAAACTTTTAGGATTCAATAGCAAAATCCTAACACCAAACAAATACTATTATTCCGATCTGCCAGTTAGTATTTTTAAAGTGAATCTCTTGCGAATTGAAAGTAGTATCGCTATTAACACATATATGAATAACTCCAAATCGCATACACTTCATGAATTTCCGATTAATGTGCCTCCAGGCTATAAAATAGATGAGGTTCCAAGAAATCACATCTATTTACCTGTAAACACCAGAGAGATAAGTTCACTAGCGCTGCGCGTACTGGATCAACACGGTGATTTAATTAATTTCCGAGGAGAGGAAATTACAATACGAATACATTTAAGGCCAACTAAATAATGCTAATATACAACACAAATACATTGAAAAATATAGCAGCAAGAACAACAACAACATTAAAGCGACCAGCTCAACAAAAAGCTCTAACAACATTAAATAAAAATTTTCTAAGGTCCTTGAATTTTAAAATGAAGACAAAATGAGTTCAATAATAGATGTCTTAGATAAACCCTGGTCTGATGAGAATATAATCAAAAAGGACTATCATACATATGTACCATACTTAGAATCTTACAACAATAATGATGAAATTAGAATTTCAATACAAAATCAAGATTTGTACGTGCTACCCAGTGAGAGCTATATTTATGTAGAGGGGTTTGTTGCCGATGATAATAAGGCCAAATCTTCTTCTTCTTCGGATAACTTTTTATTAAAAAATAACTTTGTAGCATATCTATTTGATGAAATTCGCTATGACCATACAAGATATTTAGGAGCCACAAGCACCGTAAAAAATTTGGTTTCTCTGTCACCAACAGAAAGCAATGTGATGCAAAATGCAAGATGGAACAAAATTGACGATGTCACTCTTAAAAATGGATTTTTCAATTTTAATGTACAACAAAGTTATACTAAATGGAAAAGATGAATTGATACTCTTGTGCAATAAAAATGACGAAGATCTTGTATGCTCGAGTGTTTCTACTGAAAAAGATAAACTTACAATTTCACTCATCTCATAGAGAATCCCACATGTACAATTATCCGACTTTAGCTAATTGAATATGATAAAAATTATTAAAAATGGTGCTTCTATACCTATGGCATTTCGCAGTTGGGACTAATTTAAAAGTACATTTAAATTCAGTCTCATAGCCATATGATGATCTTAATATAAAGTTCAAAAATGAACGATATGCAATTCTATATGATATGTATCTAAGATTCCAACAAAGCTACTATATGAAAGAATCTCAACCGCTTCTAACTACATCAGAGTTTAAGACAAAAGCTCCTATTATCGTAGTAGATGTCAGTCATCAGAATGAATCACTCAATAATGGACCGATTGATATAAAAATAGCATTTGAAACAGCAACTAATATTGCAGCAAAGACATCAGCTTACTGCATTCTTATTCATAATCGTATAATAGAACATATACCCATCAAAGGACAAGTTCGAAAATTATTATAAATTGAGTAATATGGAAAATAACACAATCTTTATAGATGTACAAGGTTTCAAAAGTAATTCAAATGATTTCATCGTAAAAGAAGTAGCGATTGTTTTCAACAATTATGAATATAACAATTTCATTATAAAACCACATTTGATTTTAAATGCTTATCAATAAAAAAGCAAAGAGAAGCAAAGTGGCTAACGAAAAACTATCATCACCTCAGCTGGACTGCTGGATCGGTTTCTTTTTAAAGCGTTTGCAATTTTTTAAAAGCCAACGCAAGATATTCTAAAAATTATGTAAAAGGCGAAGAGAAAAGACCATGGTTGGAAAAAATTTTATGCCGAAAAATTTTTAACGTTGAGGGTATAGGCTGCATCAACTTTAAACAAATGGAGATTTAGTATCCAGAATATTTTTATTGTAATTATCATAAATTTGGTGTTTGCGCATTAAAAAATGCTATTTTACTAACAACCCACCTAAAAAAATTATATATGGTCCATATATTTTTAATATATGAATGTATATAACTATACATGAATATGTATGAATTCATGTATGGAAATGTATAGGATTATACATGGCAAGACTATTATATATGAACTAATATATGAAATGTATTATAATATATGAGCTCATATATGTGACAGCGCATAGAGAAAGGGACCTAAGGATAAAAAAAAATAAATTTTCATTTTTTTTTTGGTGTGGACAATATCTGTGCATCGAATGAGACCCATCCCATGCCCCAAGAGTGTTCCCTCCCAGAGATATGCGCGTTTTATGATGTGATGGTACACCAAAGATACACGTATTTAAATCTTTATAATGGCTCTCCTGAACAAAACCGGTTTTTACCTTTAGGTCCCTTTCTATTTTGCGCGTCACATATGGAAATTTAATTACGAAGCTCTTCATATGGAATCCATATATAGATATAGGATTTAATATATGGAGCCATATAAGAATGTATGCATACATGATGTATCAAATCAGATCGTTTTTGCAATAAAAAAAAGCTTTGTATTTTATCACTGGTGCATTGGAAATCCATTAGAAAATACATACGGTATGCAAAGTTTATATGCGCATAGCCTCAACCTTTAAAAAAGAAAAACTTTTGTTACAAAAAAAAGCATTCTTGTACGATTTTAGACATTTAGATTTATTATATCAAATAATCCAAAGGATAATAAGGATATAATAATTTTATAGAAAATATCAGAATTTTCTAGATAAGAAACAAAATTCATAATCAGAAATAAGTTTTAGTCAGGCTTAAGTTCAGTAATTTCAATTCTTTTATTGAATGAAATATTTTATTAATTAATGTGAGTTTCTAAAGAAGAGAAGAAAAATTAAATTATACTTTTAAGCTGGGGGAAATACCGATATTTTTCTGTGCAGCAACGCACTTCATCAGCACCCTAGTCTATCTACTTGGGTAAAGATTGTTATTAACATCAGCTATTTAACGTAAATTCTAATGAAACGGAATGTGAGAAATGATTGTTGTGTACAATTATTGATTTACCTTTGGTAAATACATATGTAAGTATCACTATTTATTTCCCCTGTTTTTCCATTTTTTTTATTTAGGTTAGAACGAAGTTATATTACTCTACCTACGTATGTTTAACTATTCTTGCTTATCTTTTACGATCATCACATTAATTATTTTTACTTATTCGATTTACCGTCGGTACATACATATAAGTATTATAGTAGTGGATATTATGTTACTTTGTTGTTGCATTCTCCCGTTTATTTGGTTTTCGAACATTAGCGATTGCCAAGTGAACAGTGATTGCCAAGTGAACATATTTTTGTCACGTGCCCATGATGAATTGAGACATTCTTAGATTTTTAATTGAACTATAGTGAATTTTTAATCAGAAATAATTTTTAGTCAGGCTTAAGTTCAGTAATTTCAATTATTTTATTGAATGAAATATTTTATTAATTAATGTGAGTTTCTAAAGAAGAGAAGAAAAATTAAATTAGACTTTTAAGCTGGGTGAAATACCGATATTTTTCTGTGCAGCAACGCACTTCATCAGCACCCTAGTCTTTCTACTTGGGTAAAGATTGTTATTAACATCAGCTATTTAACGTAAATTCTAATGAAACGGAATGTGAGAAATGATTGTTGTATACAATTATTGATTTACCTTTGGTAAATACATATGTAAGTATCACTATTTATTTCCCCTGTTTTTTCATTTTTCTATTTAGGTTAGCACGAAGTTATATTACTCTACCAACGTATGTTTAACTATTCTTGCTTATCTTTTACGATCATCACATGAATTATTTTTACTTATTCGATGTACCGTCGGTACATACATATACATAAGTATTATAGTAGTGGATATTATGTTACCTTGTTGTTGCATTCTCCCGTTTATTTGGTTTTCACTATAGTTCAATTAAAAACAAAATTTATATTACTGCAAAAAGTTGTATTGGAAACAATTGTTAGTGTAAAAACGGATTATTTTTTTGTGTTATAATTAATTTCATTAGTTTTTAATCTGATTTCTTAAATTAAATTTTATGTACGAATATGAGTTTTGTGTTTTTTAAATAATTGATTCACATTTTCTCTTTCTGTTCTGTTTCTGGAACGCAAACGGCATTCGCCAACATTAAAATGAACTTGAGCACTTCCTCATGGAAAAAAATATTGATATAATGTTGGTTTCTGAGACTCATTTGACCTCAAGGAGCTTATTTAAAATAAATGGTTACAATTTATATGATACAAAGGACCCGAGAAAGAGAGAATGCGGTGGATCAGCAATTTTGATTAAGTCAAGACTCAAGCACTATGTCCTTGACAACCTTAGTGAAGAATATTTGCAAGCAACGAATATTTTCGCAGAATATATTTGTTTGAGTTTCGTGATATCATCAATTTACTCACCTCCCAGATTTTCAGTTACCGAAGATCAGTATAAGTTCTACAAATCGCTTGGATCTTGTTTCGTGGCAGCTGGTGACTAAAATGCAAAACGTACGTACTAGGGTTCGCATCTTGTTACACCTAGTGGTCGAGCCTTATTCAACACAATTTCAAAAATGGGATTAGATGTCATTTCGAGTGGGGAGCCTACTTACTGGCCTACTGACGTAAGAAAAATTCCAGATGTTATAGATTTTGCCGTCACGAAAAATAGTCATAGGAACTTAATTCACGTAGATGCCTCTCTAGATCTGTCCTCCGATCACTCTCCAACAATAGTTACAATTTTCAACCAACTAAGGAGTGATTTAACTAACTCATATGTGAAGATGATTAATAGAATCAACTGGCTGGCATTCAAAAAATATCTTAGTAGTCACTGCGTAGAAAACATTCAGCTTATCCACATTTATCTTATCCGCAGACCGGCTTTAACAGAATTTATTCTACGGAAATTGAACGTTTTGTATGTGAAAAAAGGAGAGCTAGAAGAGAATGGCAACAACACAGATCACCCCTAAATAAAATCAGACTTAAAAATTGTACTAAGCGACTCAAAGAGCTGCTATCGTCGGAAAAAACTGCACTACTGGAAAAGTATTTCGAAGGTCTTGATGTACTCTATTACTCTTTATGGCGCGTTACTAGAAATCTTAAATGACCTGTTGATCTTAACTGACCACTGCGTACTGCGACCGGAGGCTGGGCAAGAAGCGATAGTGAGAAAGGTAACTTATTTTCTGAACATTTAAAATCTGTATTCACTCCCAATTCATGTACGGGTGCTGCTGATTTACCGAGTGTAGTTTCTCTACCCTCTCGTCCCTTAAGGTTTAAGAGGCGTGAAGTACAAAAAGTAATTGCTGAACTCAACCCGAAGAAAGCTCCAGGTATTGATGGCATTAGTAACAAAATACTCACGAACTTGCCTCATATTGCAATAAGAATCCTGCTATTTATTTTTAATGCCATTTTAAGAATGCAGTATTTTCCACATAACTGGAAACTTGCTAAGATGAATATGATTCCAAAGCCGGGAAAAGATCTTACCAAGACTGAGTCATATAGGCCTATAAGCTTACTATCTACAATCTCAAAGCTTTTCGAAAAGCTGCTCATTGTCCAAAATTTTAACTGATAATGGGTGCATCCCGGACCATCAATTTGGCTTTAGAAGTCAGCACAGCACGATTGAACAAACGCATAGACTGGTCCAAGTTGTAAGAAGAACATTTGAAGAAAAGAAGTATTGTTCTGCTCTGTTTCTTGATAATTCTCAGGCGTTTGATAAAGTATGGCACGAAGGCCTAGTTGTAAAATTAAAGACATATCTGCCAATAAACATACAAAAGCTTTTGGGAAGTTATATCATTGATAGGAAGTTCACTGTCGTGGAAGGAGAGTTCAAAAGTGTGCCCGAATCTATATCGTACGGTGTGCCACAGGGTAGTATTCTGGGGCCAGTCTTGTAGTTAATATATACTTGTGATATGCCTGTGAGCAATAATATCCACATTTCTACATTTGCCGATGATACAGCCTGTATGAGTGTGCACGAAAACCCTTATGAAGCATCCCGCAATCTCCAGGAATATATTACCCAGCTGGAAATAGGGTTGAACTTATGGAAAATTAAAGTCAATGAACAAGAGTGTGTCCATATAACGTTCACTTTAAGAAGAGATACTTGCTCCCCCATTCGAATCAACAATCAAAATATTCCTTAACATTCCCAAGTGAAATACCTCGGTATACACCTTGATCGAATACTTATATGGAAACATCATATTGACTCTAAACTTACTCAAATGAAACTTAAATTAACTCAAATATATTGGTTGATTGGCAAAAATTCAACACTCAGCCTAGAATGCAAACTTTTACTATACAAGTCGGTTTTGAAGCCAATATGGTGCTACGGAATTCAGTTATGGGGCACTGCTTCAGCTTCCAATGTCGAGAGAATCCAGCGAAGGTAAAACAAAATTTTACGGTTAATAACATATGCCACTAGTGACTGAAGAAATTGCAAAATACGCAGGCAAATATTTAACAAAACTCGAATTACATCCTAATCCGCTTGCTAGTAGTATTGTGAATTTTACTGGACACATCCGCCTAAAAAAGAGGGACACACCGGCTCTTATACCTAACACTCCAGATGGGACTACTTGAAAATACTTTTTTCCCCCTTTTTTGATTATCACGACTAATGTATTATTTATAACTATCACTAAGTTTATGTCTGACACTGGTCGGGCCTAATAATTTTTTTTATAGACTTAAGATTTGAATACTTATTGTTAGTTCGTATATGAAGATACAATAAATAAATACATGCATTAAAAAAAACATTTTCTCTTAAAATGATGAATGAAATGACTTTAAGTTCGTTTTTCCTTATTGGTTCCAACAAATGTTTCATTAAATACAACATACTTGTTCAAAATCTAAAATAAAGTAATTTTATCAATTTGATTTATTACACAGTAGTGCGCTTTTGTGAATCAAGAAAGTATGAATATGAACTTTGCATACTGTAGAGGGAATATTTACACATACATGTATGAAAATGTATGAATATATATGTAATCATTAGAGTATCCAATTAATCGGGTTTAGGTCTTGTTCGATTAAAAAATTAATCGATTTTGGGATTTTAATTTGCTCAATTAATCGATTAAGGTTTTTAAATTGCTCGAATAATTAGATTAATCGAGTAAGTCGAATAACTCGAATAATTTCTGTATATCTGTATACCTTACGTGAAGTATAAACAGATTTAATGTAGGCGTTAAATTTTATTAATAAAAAAAACAAAAATAATATTAATAAAACATAAAAACAAACGTAAAATAATAATTCATGTGAATTCAAAAACGTTTAACAAAAATAATAATACAAAATAAGATCTTTTTTATTTTAAAAGTTTTTAGTCACATCTTCTAAAATAATCTTTTAAAAATAATATGCAATTAAGATGTTTGGCTTTTAGTCGATTTTTTTGTTTCGTTTTAATGAAGCTTGACTTTGAAGACACCCTTTCACTTAAAGTAGATGTTGGTGAAAATGAAAGAATTGCATTGAAAAGTTTTTCTAGGTTTTCTGATCTTTTTTTTGTTTTATCTATATACAGAAAATCATCAATTATATTACAGTTTATATTCGATTATTTTAAATTTTGAATACTTTTTATAGTATCTTTCAATTCCAATAAAATATTATTTTCATTGATATCAATTATTTCCTCTTCTTCTTCCAACACAATATCATCATCTGATATATTTTGATTAGCTTCAGTGTGAAATAACCGATCGTACATTTTCGAGGCAAAGTCTTTTGTTTCCGTTTTGGAGCTTTATTTTAAAAAGTTATCATTTATGGGGAATGTTCCCGAGTTAAGGTATAAAACAAGTGTGTTAAGTACTTTTATTCGTCTATCATTTATTCTAGACTTAAGGTGGACAGTCAAATCCTTTGAAAACGAATTATTTGCCTTGTCTAAATTGTTAATTAAAAATTTTATAATACCTTCCAAATCAATTAATGTTGCAGAATCTTTGCTGAGCTCTTTAATAGCCACATCAAGTGGTCGTAAGGTATTACTCAATGCTGATAATATCTTTATTTCTTTGTCTGTAAAAACTGGCATACCAAAATCTGATAATGCATGATTTACACATTTATAAATCCGAAGAAAATTTTGAATCATGTTAGATAACGACGACCAATGATGTTTTACGTCATGTGTTAGTCGAATTTCCTTTTTTTCTTGAAGAACGACGTAAGTTTGTAATGTTTGCTGTTTTTAGTTCGGCTTATTGAATAGTTTGTAGCATTTACTACGTACGCGATTAACAACACCTTTTATTTCTATTTTCAGGTCAAATTGATCGTCTATATCAATTTCATTTTCATCTATATCAATACTACCGCTTTCATCTGCACTTTCCTCTTCACTTTCATAATAATTTTCCTCTTCACTTTCATCATAATTTTCCTCTTCATTTTCATCTGATTTTAGTGATTTTTTCATAAAAAGTGTCAACAACAGACAAATGAATGGCATGGTTTAAACATAGTTGTGATTCCGCATATATATCATTTCCATATTTTTTCATTGTGGTGGCCCCGTCATGTGTAGACCGAACTATATGCTTTTGGAAGTTTATTCCAAATTCTTCAAGCTTTCTGTTTATTAAACAATAAACATTTGCAGTGGTTCCTCTTGTTTTAATTTCTTCTAGGCCCAAATTAAATACTTTGAAAGACTTTGTTTTTGAATTATAAGTTCTTAATGTTACGTTTACGTATTTTGTGTAAGAGATGTCGCACCACTAGTCTACAGTGATCGAAAATCGTCCATTTCCATTTAGAATTTCTGTAATTTCTAAAATAAGTGCGTGTTTCTTTGTAGCATAAAATTTATTTATTATATTCCATATTGTGGATTCACTTAAAGACATTTTTAAACCTTTTAAGTTTACAAATGACGAGATCACTTTTGATTGTTTTAAAGAACGCACTGACATACCATCTTCTGCAATGCATCTACAAATTATTTCTTCTAGAGAAGATTGTGTGTCTCTTTTTATATATTTAGTCATAGGACCAGTTGTGACTTTAGCGCATGTTGTTGATTCCTCATCTATAGTAGTGTTATGCATTTGGCGTAAATGGTAAATAACCGTAGACGTGGAGGAACATACACGTTTATAAACTTTGGGACATTTATTGCATTTTGCATTCTTTCCATCTTTTATAAAATGTTGCCAAACCAAACTCATTCTAAAAGAAAAAACTATTTTTATTTACACTATTTGTTTTATATCATATTAAATACTTACGTTTAATTATCTGTTTCACTTTGACGATATGTTTTCTTTAACAAATGTTTAAATTAAAGTTATTTTTACTTCATATAAATTCTCACTTTGTTACAAATGAATGTGTGTCATGAAAGTAAACCATAAACTTATAGGTAAACAAAACACTAACAGCTGATCGAAAAAGGAAAAAATGTGTTCGAAAACAAGTGTAATTAAAATGTGTGCAGCAGTGATCACTAAACATGTCTATTTGAAGTACAATTTTAACGGACGAATTTTTTAAAATCAATTAAAGTGGTATTACATTTATATAAAGAAAGAATTTATTTAAAATTAATTTAAATCGATTAATCGATTAATCGGTTTAAATTGATCGATTATTCGTTAATCGAAATCTACTATTTTTTCTTAATCGAAAAATTATTCGAAAAAAATTCTTCGATTAATCGAACAACGATTAATCGATTGGATACTCTAGTAATCATATATGCCCATATACCTTCATTTTTCGGATCCGAACCATATATGGGATATCATATATGCTCCATACAAATTTTTTTAGCTGGGAAAAGGAATATATTGCTTTAAATGATCTTTTTTACTACCTAAAATATTAATGTATGTATTATTATAAAATTTTTAACAATAAATGTATAGAAAAATAAAAAATCTACAAGTGTTTTCTTATTTCAAATACAAACCACATAAAGGAAAGAGAAGGAAGTGGGAAGGAGGAGAAGTTAGCCTTTTTGCTTACTTGCAAATTTTTACTTTTTGTTTCTCTGCTTATGACTGTAGTTAGTTGAAACTTTGCTACTGTAAAATAATCGCAGCCAAAGAAATGACTACGCTGCAAAATATAAATGTATTCTACACAGCCACAAAATATTCCACACACAAGTTCCTACGATCGCACATTCATACATACATACATACATGCATACATACATACACATACATGAATACATACAAATATATTTCTTAAATAAATAAACAAAATATAAGCTTACAACCGACAAACAAACTGGACCCCCCACACACAAGCATTATGGGTGTTCACATACATGTGAACGTTTTATAAATAAATAAAATAATTTATTCAATTATTTTATTTATAACCAATTTATTTAATTATTTTATTTACAAACAATTTATTAGCGTGAGGAAATCATAGACACACATTCCCACGATTCATATGAGAATCGCCTAGTAGTCATCAAATCTTTTTTTCTTTGATATTACTGATATAGTATTACGATAACAAATTTCTACAGTCTGGCAACACTGGGAATTTTTTCTGCAGCATTAGAAAATAATATTAAGGTTTTGCCGTTGGCATTTGAAAAAAATAATAATCATGCATTGCCGTCGGCATTAGGAAAAATTAATAATCACTATTTCACCATTGGTATTAGGAAAAACCATTTTCATGATTTTCCCGTCGGCATATATACTTATGAAAAACCTCAAAAAAATCACCTGTTCCTACAAGGGTTAATGTAAACAAAAAACTCCTTATGTAAACAAAAAATAAGACGGACTTATTGAACCACCCTCGTAGGTATCAAATTTCACAAATTTCCAAGAATTTAACAATTTTCAAATTTTAATTACCCAAATTTAACAATTTCAGCAACAATTTAACAATTTGAGCCACAATTTAACAATTTTAATCGGCGCCAGAAGTGGCAGTTCACAACTACTTTTGTCAAAATGGCATATCGAGTACGGGCGAAGATATGTGCCCTAAATTATGAAAGTGGTCATCAAGTCATATGCATTTTTGCTTCGAAATATCAAATAAATCTTAAGAAAACTACGATATAAACCAGTGATGGGAAATGATATTAACATTTCGGTATCAAAAAAAAAAAAAATTTTAGTACTCTTTTGATGCCGAGAGTACCAAGTATTATTATTTTTTCTTATTTAAATTTTTTTAACAACAAATTTTAAAAAATTCATTCACAAAGAAATAAAAAGGACACAAAGTATACATATACATTTGTATATATGTATGTAGGTACAAATGTCAAAGTTATAAGAAGATGACTTTAAGACTTAAGGTGTGTTCACATTATATGCATTTGCCTTATGGAATGTCACTTTTTTATACATATGATATTTTCTTTGTATGTCAAAATCTGCGTTTTTCATACGGTTTATAATTTTTGTGTTCACACATTGGTATGTTATCTACATTTGACATAACCTATAAAGGTAAACAAATGTTTACTTTTGTTAATGCATTTTAATTTTTTTATTCAAGTTTAGTTTTTAGTCTATTAAATTCATTTTAATATTATTTATCTTACAATTTTACTTAAATTTTTAACGCCACAAGCACTTGCATTATTTAAAACCCGCTTACGTCAGATGCTTTGTCATTTGAAAACAGAACACGCTCTAAATAAAAATTGTACTGTATACAGAAAAATAACACATGCTATTGTTTAAAGGTGTTCAGACTATATGTACAAATTTAGCATGTGAATAAGTGACATTCCACAAGACAAACACATATAATGTGAACACAGCTTTAAATAAATCTTTGACCTGGATAATACTTGAACGGTTGGAACATAAAATTGGTTCCTTTGTTTTATTTTCATAAGGTTTTGGTAAGAGAAAATCCTGTCGACATTTGTAAAGGAGTGAGGTATGGACAAAATTCCATAAGCTACTCTCGATACATGTATATTTTCAGTTCTTTCATATAAGTCAGTGCTCTATACAAGTATTGGTTGTTAATAGCTTCAAAATTTTTCTTTCCGCTAGGAAACATTTTAATTAAAAGTGGTATAAGGCTGTTTGTTTTACCAGATAAAGCATTTCCAAGGTAAAACTTATTCCTCTTCTAGACACGGAAATATCCCTTTCAGACACGGAAAGTTTACTTTCCAAAGTCTTAATTCAGCTGGGAGAAAAGCAGAAAGAGATGGTATTCTTCTTCTGTCTTTCAGACAGCTGAATTAAGACTAAACTTTACGTATTACTAAACCAAACTAACATTTCATTGTGAAAGTCCAATTTTGCCCTTAGAACTTGACAGAATTTAATATAAAATTTTTTACAATTTTCTTTGAACTGATTTCAAACAGTTGTTTCAACATGATTTGTGTTTATATATAGATCAACTTCTGTGACCCAGAAAATATCATTTTCGTTCATATTGAATTGTGAAAGATTACACTTTTCTAAAATAGCCTTACTAATAAAGTTTCGTGCCATTTGCCGAAAAAGAAATTTAATTCTTGTCAGAAATATATGCCTACGCGCGTCTTTTTACTGGATTTTTAAGTTAACCATGAGAGTATCAAATATGTTGGGGGAGTACTACGGTACTTTTTCATGTTAAATAGTATCAAAAAAAGTACGATCGTACCAACTTTCCCATCACTGATATAAACTTAAAAAAAATCCAACGAAGGCAAAACAAAATTTTACGTTTAATAACATCGGTTCCATGGTACATCAAAAATTCAAATATACATAGTGATTTAAATATGCCAATAGTGACTGAAGAAATGACAAAATACGCAGGCAAATAATTAACAAAACTCGAGTCACATCCTAATTCGCTTACTCGTAATATCTTGAACTTTATTGGATACACCCGCTTAGAAATGAGGGACACAAGGACTCTAATAATCTTTGTGCTTAATACAACCTTTATCTATCTAGGCGCACGGTAGTGCGCCAGGCCAAGTTTCGGTCAATGCACGCAGTGTGTATATTTACAGGAAGCCATTCGAGCTGTTTTTACCCCCCTCATAACTTTGTTCCCCGAGTCCGTAAAATTATGAAATTTATATCATAATTAGAATAAATTCATGTTACCACATATGCGAAGTTTGCAGGTTTGACAATGAAAGGTTCCGGATATATAGAGGTGCAAAAAGTGCATATTTTAAGACATACTCACTGATCACTCATCAAATTGATGAAGCACTTCCGCTATATCTAGAGAGTTAAGATTTGGTACACGAGTAGAACAAACCCGGAAATTTAACCAGAGGGGCGGGGCTGTGCCCATAAAAACTAAAAATTAAAAGTTGCGCTTATGAGCTGAAATTTGATACACAAGTAGGTCTAGGTGAGAAAACAACAAGAAACCCGGTAATTTTAGTCAGAGGGGCGGGGCTGCGCCCATAAAAATTAAAAATTAAAAGTTGTGCTCATGAGCTGAAATTTGATACACAAGTAGGTCTAGGTGAGAAACCAACTAGAAAAATCTGAAAAACAAAAAAATTTAACCAGAATGGGCGGGGCCACGTTACTATTCTTTGAACTTGAAAACTTACAGCCTTATTTATAAGACTTATTAAAGCTTTTTAAGAAAATGTTTTATGAAAATTTATCTTAAAACCCCTTTATAAAGTCTTAATAAGTTATATAAATAAGGCTGTTAATATACAACTTTTAACTTAAGCCATTTTAGTGAAGCCTTGCATATACGTTACATGTATACAAATACTTTAAACTGTCACCTAAAAAGTGGGCGTGATAACTCCCATAAAATTTAAGCATTATGCTTAATCTACTACGGTCTAGCATATTTTAATTATTTTGGCAATATTTTTACCTTTCTAAAAAAGGAGAGAATAATGTATATTTGTTCATTTCTTTATATAGGTAAAAATGTTGTTAAGTTAGCAGATTATCTAAAAACTATATGACATCCTTGCTATTATATACAAATGTATATAATGCATAGCATATGTCAGTGAAAGGTGTTGTGCCAAACAAGAACTTGGTCAAAATTTATATCTCACTACTTTTAATGGCCGAAATTTTTGGATAGGAACTTTGCCTTTGTTCACATTGATATTTTTGTGAGGATTATTATTTACTATCACTAAGTTTATGTCCGATACTGGTCGGACCTAATTATTTTACTTAGATTTGAATACTTATTGTTAGTTCATTTTTGAAGATACAATAAATGAAAATATATGTATACTTAAAAATATATGTATGGAGCATATATGAAATCCCATATATGATTCGGATGATTATTTATTTTCATATATTTTCATAGATGTATGTGTAAATATTCCCTTTACGGTATGAAAAGGGAGGTTGTATTTAATGAAACATTTGTTTAGACAAAATAATTCAAAATGAACTAAAAGTCATTTCTATGTTTATGATTTGAATAGGCTAAAGTTCGTATCGCTTTTTAAGCCGTTAATAATTATCACATGTAATTTGGCTTAAAAAGCGATACGAACTTTAGCCTATTCAAATCATAAATATAGAAACAAATAAAGTTCGAAAAATAATAATTAAATTAACTAAAAGTCATTTCATTCATCATTTTAAGTCAAAAGGTGAATCAATCATTTAAACAACACAAAACTCATATTTGTACACAAAATTTAATTTAAGAAATCAGATTAAAAACTAATGCAATTATTTATAAAAGAAAAAATAATCCGTCTAACAATAGTTTTCAACATAATTTTTTACAGTAATATGAACTTTGTTTCTTATCTAGAGAATTTTGTTATTTTCTGTAAAATTAATCCTCACAAAAACATCAATGTGAAAAAGTTCCTATCAAAAATTTCGGCCATCAAAAGCAGTGAGATATAAATTTTGACCAAGTTCTTGTTTGGCACAACACCTTTCACTGACATATGCTATGCATTATATACATTTGTAATCGTAAGGGTGTTATATAATTTCTAGATAATCTGCTGAAATTTTATCTGCTTAAAGACAAATTTCCGAGAAAAAATTTTTAAAATGATTTTAAGTTTAAAGTTTTAATTTCTCTTTAAATTTTCATATGCTTATCTGCGCCGCCGAAAATTCTCTCGGCGTGCCGCCGCCGGTCACAAAAGTACTGCGCCGCCGCCGCCGACGATAATTTTGCTTCGACTTGTTTCTCTGATCCCAAGGCCTATTTATTAAAAATAGTTATATATGTAAATAGACCTTGAGCAATACAAACTTATTTAAAATATTGTAAGTACATAGGAATTTGCTGATTTTTGTTTGTGTTATATAACTTGAAAATTGCTTTGAACAGTTGGATGAAAAAAACACATAGTGTATTTGTTTTTCTTCCTATTAGTTCCGAAGATCCCAACTGAATTATATCTTTAGACAAACAGGGGCCTAATTCCCGCATTCGATTGCGAACGAGTTATTACTCGAATGTGCGAGTTTTTTAACTTTTGAGATTTTCGGTTTCGAGTAACACATATTTAAATTTCTAATGACAGCATTCGATAACGTGCATACATTCGAATGCAACCGTTCGTGTTTTTACTCGCAAGCAAAAAGGCATTTGAAATCATTTTTAACATAGAAAAAACGAAGAAATAGAAAATGTATGTTCAATATTTTACTTGTTTATTTAAAAATGAATGAATGCACAAATGTAAGTATAAAAAATACAAATTAAAAAATATCTAGTTGACTTTAAATATAACAACACACTGGTTTGGCAAATACATAATGTTTTGTCCAAGAGTTGCCGGGGAAAATAAAAAAATCAACCAACTCTGGGAGCACCTAAATAACAAATTAAATGCTTCTGGTCAAGCAATAAAAGAATCGAACATGTGGCTAGTGCTCTATTCTCTAACTTTACACTAATTTATTATTATTAAGTTATTAATAAAATTAAAATTAAAATAACTTTTATGTATATTCGTTTCTTTTTTCTGCATATACGTGTGTATGTACGTACATACATATGTTTTTGCATACATACATATATACAAACAGATGCTTTTGCTTAAAATTTATTCAGTGTTGTTAAATGAATTTATATATAAATATATTTGCCTTTTTCCAACACTAAAACCAAAACTCGATTCGCTTGGTAGCGAGTGACATCATCAAAAAATTTCTTTCCATCGAAATTAGTTTCTATTCGAATGCAATTCTGATCACCAGTGCAGGAATTAGGCCCCAGGAATGAATTGCATTTCTGTTATTATTTGATTATCATTTTTTTTATCGGCTTCATATGTAGTTCAGAAACTAGAAAAATTGGACCACGCGGCGTTTTCAAGTTATGTATATAATTCTTTTCACTAAACTAAAAGTCTTCTTCGTCTTTGAGATTGTCATTCATGAAAAAATTGCGAAAATTAAAAAAACCCAAAAAGAGAAAAAATGCCAAAACGAGAAAAAACCGATAAAACTTAAAAAAGTAAGAAAGCTAAATCAAAAAAAAAAAAATGCTTAAAACCGAATGTGCCCGAGTCAAAGTCGCACTTTACTGAATTTATTTTAATTGCAATGCGTACACAACAACAAGAACAGCAACAACTAAACTATGAACAACAGGAATTAAAAATTAAAAAGTAAAACTAAAGGCATTTACCATAGATGAGCACGGCAGTACCACTAAAGTTTCAGTAAAAATAATAAAAAAATTTTAACAAGTAAATTTTTACTGATTACTAAAATTTTTTTCTACAATTTTTAAAAATTGCCTGCATGATTTGTTATATGATGAGGTGCATTGACTTTTCAGTAATCAGTAATGCCCGCCTTCATAATGAAATTCTACCAAGTGGATAAATGTTTTTCATACAAAAGTTTCAAAATTTGAATGAAAAAACTTTGCCACTTGCTTTTATTATGATTATGGCCCTACGATTTTACTGGTAATGCAAATTAAATTTCGTTAGCAGTAAAAATTTACTGAATTTTTTTAGTAATCAGTAAATTTACTGTTTACTGCAATGTTTAATGCAGTACATATATATACATACACTGCAGTGTGCCAATTTACTAACCAAGTAAGTTTAATAAAGCAAACAAAAACCAACAAATTCCTATTCATTTACAATATTGAAAGTTTTGATACTTTTGATTAATTAAATTAAAAAAATATACTAAAAGCATAGCACTTCCAACTTAAAAAAATTTTTCATTACTAGATGTTTACACATCTAATCTCTGATCGGACCCACATTGCTTTTTTTTATTGCAAAAACGATCTTATGTGAGATATCATATATGCATACATTCTTATATGGCTCCATATATTAAATCTTATTTCTATATATGGATCCACATATTAAGAGCTTCATAATTAAATTTCCATATACGTTTCATATCTTAGTCCATATATTAGTTCATATATAATAGTTTTGCCATGTATAATCCCATACATTTCCAAACATGAATTCATACATATTCATATATAGTTATATACATTCATATATTAAAAATATATGAACCATATATAATTTTTTTAGCTGGGTATATAAAAAAAATTTAGTAAACTTCTAAATTAAAATGCTCCATAATATAAAAATATTTTTTGATTGGTTCACATGTAGTCTACTTAATTTCTTGACCAAAGGCATATGTACTTAGTTTAAATCACTTTCATAATATTATCAAAAAAGTACGGGAAACGGTTATGACTTTACTCCTTATAAGTGCACATTTATTAGTAGCATTTGTATGCTTTCGGAATTTGGAGTCTATCTATTGTATGATTCATATCTCTTCTTTTTTTGGCGGAAGACAACATTTAGCTATAGATATTTTCCAAATATGTGGTTTGTATATCAATTGAGGCAAAATGTTTTTATGTCAAAATCAGTAATTCTTCAGTCAAAATAGCAAATGTCGTAAAATCGTACTATTGCTTCGTCTTTTTAATTTTTTACTGATCAAACACAAACTGTTGCTTATGCTTCTCCTTCTTGAAATACAAACAGACGCAGTTAAAGAAAAATTGAAAAACAAACATTTATGCACAAGGAAGCACTCATGCGTTCGAGATCTCCAACAGTTTGTAGATTAACTAACTGCTGCTTAAGTCAAATCATATCAAAACTCGAACTCACTCTTCCCATTGAACGTTACGTAATATGTGAACACCCCTATAAAAGGTATAATAAAAATGCTTTATTATGTGTATCTACGTATGTTGTTTAATGTTTCTTCTGCTACTGAGGTTTTCTTCGAGCTCTCAAGTCGCTTAGCAGAGAAAAATAAAAATTATATTGTGTTAATCTAAAAATACCATAAAAAATAAAATATTTAGAAACACTACTGAAACAATTTACTTTTTATTTTAGTAATCACTTACGGAAGCGAAAATTCTTTGCGGACAAATCTGACGACCTACAGAAGGCTGAATCTCCGTATATTGCATCTCGTCTTCAACGTCGGGCAAGCCAACTACCTTTTGCTGAGGTACCAAAATTTGAAAAAAAGAGTTTTCCAAAAGACTATCATTCTTCGCTTTTCGAAGATTCTACGTGTACCAAGGATATAAATCTTAAGCTATTGACCAAAGTTGCAAAGGAAAATGCAAATAAATTTCCTGCTACTCCAATAAATGCCATAATTTTAGGTAACAATGTTAAATGCCAAATATTTAACAATTCATTAAGCACTGCATCTGCAATAAAAACTCTAACACCAACCAAAATATCTCTTAATAATACTCAGAAACGCCAATTCGTAATCACCAGCGATAAAAAATACAGTTTTAAGCAACAAAAACAGCTACCAAATACCCTTAAAGAATGCTCACATGCTTCAAACATTAATATCGACCAGATTACTTCGACAAACATAGATATAAAACTTTCCAAAGGTCTTACAGAGAACTCGAGCTATTGTAAAGAGTTCGATTCCGTACAATCAAGTGAAAATATTGAAAGACTTAGATCATTTCGAAGAAGTTCCACTAGAAAGTTATCGCCTGGCAGTAGTGATGTAAAAAAATCCTCACCTAAGTATTTAAGGCGTAATGAGCCAAACACGCCAACACAAGCTTCTGAGGTTGATTTGATAGTTGAGCCAAATAAAAAACGATTTAGTTACTGCAGCAGTTGTAGCAGTAGTTGCCACTGTGATATAACAGGAGAAAACAGTAACACTCTTTATGAGGGCTTCGGCATTGGAGTTGTTGTAAGTAGCAGTTATACAGATGACTGTGTAACTGGCAGTGGTGAAACAGTCAGTCTAGAAAGTGTCACTAACGGTCAGGCTCATGTTTCGCCGTCATACGGGGCACCTACAAAAGATGTTGAATGTCCTGAAAAGCTTTGTGACCGAGAAGACAACGATCAAACAGCAAACGCGTCTGATAATTGTAGTGACTTTTATGAAATCTGTAGCGAACCACCGTCTCTGATAGGTGATTCGCCCAGAAGTGAAACTGAAAATAAAATTCTGAGCAACAATTTAAGAAATTATACCAAATTTCACGAAAAACTTAACAAACAAATACAAAATCAACTCCTCTCAGATTCAAATAGATACTGCGAATCAATTAGTAGCGATTCGGATACGCAAGACTATAAAACCCAATATATTATTTGCCGCGATAAAGCCCTACATCACAAAGACTATTTAAAGCACAAAATATTTTTAAGCTATAGTAATAACAGCCTTCACTTCAATATGATGGATTTTGATGCCGGTTATAAAAGCAATGCCCAGACTGAAGTTCTGACCCGTTCTGGGCTTGGAGCAAACAACGGAAAGGTGGGAGTACACGGTGGTGGAGGAAGTGGAGATGATGATCAAAATGTACTTAATAACTTATATGGTAAGATTGCATATTTCAATATTTTCATAATTATTCGTTATGAATTGGTTATGGTTTTTGTTGATTATACTTGTACACTACCAAATTCATAATACATATACTTCATAACAGTGACGAGCGAATATTCGTAATAGTACTCGAATTGCTAAACATTCGCAAAGAAGGTTATTGTGTTTATCAGCATATTTATGTAATTTTTTGTGTTCCTTTGCGACAATATATAAGCCGAACGCGAGTTAAGGCTCTTTAACAGCATCCAATACTATTATTGTAACTTGTTTATATTTTCTACATATACTATTTTTTATTATTTAATAATATTAATTACATAATTTTCATTTTCCTTGAAATATTATTCCAAGGCACATTTATTTCCAGGTAGTATCAGGATTACAAAAACAATGAAAAAATACAACAATGGAAAAAACAACATGGTTTTTAGTTCATCCGAAATATCAAAAATAGAATTTGTTGTAACACAATATTTTTTTTTTGGGTCCAAGATGGGAAAATGGTTTATGTATGATGCGCGGATCGTCATCCACACCTTATGCCGGGCTCCGTATAAAGTGACGTATACCGGCCCACCTGAGAACTGCTGTGGCATTACTTCCAGGTGGATCCCTCTAGGATCTTAAGATCAGCCTCTTCTATTCACCCGCGTCCAGGCCAACACTGTTGTTCTAGCTGTCATTGTGTTGACTGCCATTATACTCGGGCGAGCTTTGCACTCTATCGAGATCTTTTTTCTTTGAACGAAGCACTTATTCACTGTATTTGGCTATCGCTTCCCGGGCTTCTACGTGGTTTGTCATTTTGTCGACAAGATTATCTACCGTTACTATACCAATCTGTGCTTCTAGTCGTTTGCGGCTTATGGACCAGCGTTGACAAAAAAAGAACGTATGCTCTGCGTCGTCAACTACTTCTGTTTTTTCATACATACAGAATGGCGTACTACATTTTCTCATTTTGTACAGATAGTTCCTGAAATATCCGTGTCCAGACAGCAATTGTGTCAGGTAATAATTCACCTCTCCATGTTTTCTAGATATCCACTTTTGTATATCGGGGATGAGTTTGGCCGTCCACCTACCATTTCTGTCTTCATTCCATCTAGACTGCCAGTCCTCTATGGTTTCGCGTCTGACGTCTGGTAGGGATAATGTGTCTGCAAGTGTTGTTCTCCTTGCAGTGAAAACCTTAAAGCGTTCTGCTGCGTGAAGGTCGATTGGTATCATTCCGGCTATTATAAAGACATCAGCTGCCGACACCGTTCGATATGCCGATGTTACTCGTAGCGCTGCTGTCCTCTGCACCGCGAGCAATGCTTTTGCCCTCTTTTTTGTTTTTAGCGTTTCTGCCCCAATTTCACATCCATATAGTAGGATGCTGTTGCAAGCTTCCATCAGCAGCTTCCTCTTGCATGGAAGGGGCCCTCTAATGTTCGCCATTAGCCTGCTCAGTTGGGCTGTTATCTTGGCAGCTTTTATGGTAGCGTATTGTATCTGTTGCGAGTACGTCAACTTTGAATCCAGCCTTATTCCCAGGTAGTTTACGCATCTTTTTGTCATAATTTCAACGTCGTCAAAGTGCATTGTTATCTCCGTGGGGATCTGTCGCCTGGTGAGAAGTAGAACCTCTGTTTTTTGCGTAGCTAGCTCTAGTCCATGTGTGTCTAGCCAAGCCTTCGTTCGAATCATCACTTGTCGCAATCTTCTCTGAGCATCTTCCTTGTTCCTCGCTGTGATGACTGCGGCAATGTCATCTGCGTAACCGATTAGGAAGGTGTCTTCTGGCATTTCTATTCTTATAATATCATCATAGCTTGCATTCCACAGGTCAGGTCCTAAAATGGATCCCTATGCCGCTCCCGAAGTGACAGACATCCTCTTCGTACCTTGACTCGTATCATATATAAGAACTCTATGTTTCAAATAGTCTCTGATCATCCTCATTAGATATTCTGGTACTGAGAAATTTTCCTTTAGAGCTTTCAGTACGTCTACCCATCTCAGGCTGTTAAAAGCGTTCTTTACGTCGAGTGTTGCAAGGAGAACTATGGGTCTGGTAAAGTGGTTCCTCCGTTGAGCAACTTTGACAATGTCTGATATTTCCTTTATAGCGTCTATGGTGGACCTTCCTGGTCGAAAGCCATGTTGCCTTTCTGATAAGCCCTCTCTGTTGCGGATAGCTTCCTCCAGCTGAGGTTTAATGAGCCTCTCCAATAGTTTACCTGCTGTGTCCAGCATACAGAGTGGCCTGTAAGAAGATGACATTTGGGAGTCGCCTTTGCCTTTGCTTATGAGCACTAGCTTCTGTTGTTTCCAGATCTCCGGAAATACGCCTTCTCTCAACCAACTATTGTACATTAGCAAGAGAAGTTCTGGTCGCGTAATTGCTATCTCCTTTAAAACTTCAGCCGGTATACCATCTGGGCCAGGCGTTTTTTCAGTTTTTAAGCTTTGCGCAGCAGTTTTGAGTTCCTCTGTTGTAAACGGAGTGTATGTTACGGCTCTTTGGGTTTCATTGCTCTCTTCAATTAACTCGTGCGTATGAAAAAGGGTTTTTACTATATTATCCATAAGTTTTTCATGCATTTCCTGGACAGGATTTTTCATCCCCAGCTTTTTCATAACTAGTTTGTAGCCAAGTCCCCATAGATTTCTGTTCACGTCTTCTCTCAGTTCTTCAAATTGTTTCCGTTTGCTGAACTGTATTGCTCTGCCTCATTGTTTTTTCGCTTCCTTGTAGTCAGCGTGTTCCACCTCTGCTATACCTCTCCGTCTAGCCCTAGTATATTTGCGTCGCTGTCGTATGCAGTCGTGTCTTAGCTCTTTTATGGTGTTGCTCCACCGGTAAACTGCAGCTTTATGCTCGTTTCGTTTCTTCATTTTCGGCATCGCTTTATTGCAGCTCGTCTGGATGATGTGCATTACTTCGTTAACAGTATCTGTGCTGTCTTCCTGTGCTTCGAGTCTATCTGCTTATGTGTTGACCTCTGAAAGGAGTATAGATTTGTCTAGTTTCTTTACGTTCCATCTGCGGGTGCTAAAGTTTGTGCTTCTTGGGTGCCTAGAGGTATTTGCTTCCAGTGTATAAGATATATATTGGTGATCACTGGCCGTATATATTTCGAGAACCTTCTAGTTCAAGACTCGTCTAGCTATTCGGTCCGATACCATTGTTACATCTGGGATTGTACCTTCGCACTGTGGTTGTCTGAAGGTTGGAACATTTCCAATATTGGCAATTGTGAGTCCAGTTCTTGCTGCCAGCTGGAGTACTCTTCTACCTCTTGCATTCGTGGTTGCATTCCCCATTCCACTGCTCTGAAGTTTAAATCACCAGCCACTAGAAAGTCTCCATTTCGGTCTCGTACGGCGTGCTCTATTGCATCCAGCTTTTCTTGAAAGCTACCAATGTTGTCACTCGGAGTTAAGTAGCAACTTACTAATGTTATTCCTTCTATCTGTACCCACACAAAACCATTTCCTTTACCGGTATCTTGCGCTTTTAATCTCTTACCATGGGGTATCCATATAGCGGCCGTTCCTGAGTCGTCGTCAAACCATAGGCCACTCTGCTTCGCTGCGTATTGTTCGCTGATGATTGCGAGGTCTACTTTCTGCTCAATAATTATTTGGGGCAGGAGAGCATCTGACACTTTTCCTCTATGCATGTTTAACTGCAAGATTTTCATTTTGTGCTCTTTTTACTAGCTTTACAGCTTCTTGACCCGGGTAGGTGATCTGTCGGGGTCTTTCCGTCTTGAGAACATATACAACATTTTGTTGTAACACAATAATAATAAAAATTATTCACATAAAGTTGAAAAAATTTCTCCACGGCAGCTACCACTAACAAAATTTGCAATGTTTAGCACTTTCACAATTTTTTAATAGTTTTTTCATATTTTTAAATTTGTTTCAAAAGAATTTTTGGAATAAATTATTTTTCAAATTGAAAATTTCTTAACATTTTTTTAATTTCTCTTTCGTAAACAATTTTTGAAGTTTCGGATGAACTTTAATTTGAAACAAGTAAGAGTGCTATATTCGGCTGTGCCGAATCTTATATACCCTTTACCAAGGTGAGTTTATGTAGTATAGAGATACAAACATAAGCACATACATAAAGTATAAACACAAAGAAAAACAATAATTTGACCTAGTTACTTTTATGTACAAAAAAAATTAATTTTCGAACTCGAGAATCATCATATTAGATTTTTCTGGTTCCTTTTATCAATATAGTAGTTCTTAAAAATATATAGAAGGCGTGTTAAGTAAAAAAAGAAAAAAGGAAATTCAAACAAAAAATGTTTTATTTAGTTACTTTAATATCCAGAAAAAAGTTCAAAGTTTCAAGCTCTGGAGCTGTGGTTTTTATTTTTATAGTTTTCTCCAAAAAACTTTTATTTCTAAAACGTAAAATATATATAATTTATAAAGGCAAAGATAAAAATTAATTGGACTTATATATCATAAAAAGTGTAACTTTTCCAACCCTGAAATCATCCTTTTTGATGTTTCTGATTTCTTGCACCAATATTTTTCTTTTAAGAATATAAGATATGTTTAGTTTATAAAGAAAGGGAAAAATTTGTTTTAGTAAGTTACTTTTGTCAAAAAAAAAAATTAAAGTTTTCCAACCCTGGAGTCGTGTTTTTAATTTTTAAACTGTGTTTTTTTATTTGAAATACTAATTTTATCCGTACTCAATCATAAAATAATTTTATTTAATAAAAAAAAAATAAAAATTAGTGTTCGGTAGTTAATTTTTTATATCACAAAGAGTGTAAGTTTCCCAACCCTGGAATCCTGCTTTTTGATTTTTCTGATTTCTTAGTAAGTAACTCACTTTTGTATAAAAAGTAAGGGTTTCCAACCCTGGAAACGTCGTTTTAATTTTTTTAATTTTTGTTTTAATTTGAAATACCGAATTCATTCGGATTCTTTTAAGAATATAAGATATGTTTAATTTATAAAGAAAGGGAAAAATTTGTTGTAGTAAGTTACTTTTGTCCAAAAAAATTAAAGTTTTCCAACCCTGGAATGGTGTTTTTAATTTTTTAATTGTTTTCTTTATTTGAAATACTAATTTTATTCGTACTCAATTATAAAATAATTTTATTTAATAAAAAAAAATAAAAATTAGTTTTCGGTAGTTAATTTTTTATATTACAAAGAGTGTAGGTTTCCCAACCCTGGAATCCTGCTTTTTGATTTTTCTGATTTCTTATACCAATCTTTTTTTAAGAATCTAAGATGTGTTTAATTTATAGTAAAAAAGGAAAAATTTGTTTTTGCAAGTTACTTTTGTATAAAAAATAAGGTTTTCCAATCCTGGAAACGTCGTTCTAATTTTTTTATTTTTGTTTTAATTTGAAATACAAAATTCATTCGTACTGAAGTATAAAATAAGTTTATTTTATAAAAAAAATTAAAATTAGTTTTCGGTAGCTAATTTTTTATATCACAAAACGTGTGGGTTTTCCAACCCTGATATCATACTTTTTGATTTTTATGATTTCCTATACTAATTTCTTTCTTTTAAGAATATAAGATATCGATAATTTATAGAGAAAAAAGCAAAATTTGCTTTAGTAAGTTACTTTTGTATAAAAGAAAGTAAAGTTTTTCAACCCTGGAAACGTGTTTTAAATTTTTTTAAATTGAAATACCAATTTTATTTGTATTATAGCATAAGATAAGTTTATTTATTTAAAAAAAATAAAATTAGTTTTCGGTAGTTAATTTTTTATATCACAAACTTTCCCAACTCTGGAATCATCCTTTTTGATTTTTCTGCTTTCTTACACCAATCTCTTTCTTTGAAGAATATAAGATATGTTTAATTTATAGAAAAAAGGAAATATTTGTTTAGTAAATTAACTTTTGTAGAAAAAAGCTAAAGTTTTCCAACCCTGGAAACATCTTTTTAATTTTTTGAAGTTTAATTTTTAATTTTAAATACCAATTTTATTCGTACTGAAGCATAAAATAACTGTATTTATTAAAAGAAATAAAAATTAATTTTCGGTAGTTAATTTCTTATATCACAAAAAGTTTCAGTTTCCCAACCCTGGAATCACTCTTTTTAATTTTTCTGATTTCTTATACCAATCTTTTTTTTAAGAATATAACATATGTTTAATTTATAGCAACAAAGGAAAATTTTGTTTTAGTAAGTTGCTTTTGTATGAGAAAAAAAGTTAAAGTTTTCTAACCCTGGAAACGTCTTTTTAAATTTTATATTTTTTTTTATTTGAAAACTTAACTTTATTCGTGGTGAAGTATAAAATAAGTTCATTTAATAAAAATAAATAAAAAATTAGTTTACGGTAGTAAAAAAAAAATTTTAGGTTTTCCAACCCTGGAATCATCCTTTTTGTTTTTCTGATTTCTGACATCAATCTCGCTCTTTTAAGAACATAAGATATGTTTAATTTATAGAAAAAAGGAAAAATTTGTTTTAGTAAGTTACTTTTATATAAGAAAAAAAGTTAAAGTTTTTCAACCCTGGAAACGTCTTTTTAATTTTTTTTTTAGTTAGAAATACCAATTTTATTCATACTGAAGTATAAAATAAGTTTATTTAATAAAAAATTATTAAAAACTAGTTTTTGGTAGTTATTTTGTATGGCAAAATGAAGTTTAAGTCTCCCAGCTCTGAAACCGTCTGCTCGATTTTGCTGATTTCCAATACCAATCTAATTTCGACCATTACTGACCCACCATTTTAAGAACGAAGTCTCTAGCCTTTCTGGGAGCTTCGGAAAACCGATTTCACGTACAGACAGATGGACAGACGGACATCGCTTATTCGTTTTCCATATGCATAAGGATCCGGAATATATATACTTTATGACTCGCTTATTAATATTCTGGAATGACAAATCTATATATACCCTTTTACCATTTTTTTGGTAAAGGGTATAAAAAATAGCTCAGTTGCGTTTCCGCTACTACCTGGTGAATGTGCCTTGTATTATTCATTCTAAAAATTTTAGTTTTTCACTTTGAAATATATATTTGATAAATAACCATTTATTTAAAACTTTTTAAATAGTGTATATTAATAAACTTACATAATTGGTAGAGTAGGTTATTGAACTAATTTAAAGCTTAGGTTTCACAAAAAAAAAAAACGCGAAAAAATTAATTGTTTTAAGGAAAACAATTAAAAAAAAAATGTTGATATAATTGGAACACCCAATCAATATCCACAATAAGGGCATGGAATCAATGACCAATTATATGATACGAAACTTTAAATCTGCACAAAAAAATGACAAAATATAGCCAATAAAATTACTCAAATTTAATTTAATTTAAAACAAAATGCAACAAATTTCGCTATCATTAAACGATGTATTGAAGGATGCTATTTTTTGTCTTTGGCATTGAGGTAGGGTTAAAAATGCCTTCGCACATACAGTAACCGTCGTCAGCTGCGTCGTGTGGTGATTCCACTAAAACATTCCCTCCTCCCTTTCTGGTTAATTACCTTCCCGGGACTGCTATCTGTATTACTTCGGGCAGGCCCAGAAACATTGTCCTAAAAAGGACTCTTTACTCTATTTACCCTCGTCTGGGCCCGTCATGTCTTCAGTCAACGTGATGCTTCTAGCTCGTATTCCACTTCTTCGTTTTGCCGTAATGCATCAAAGTCTTGTTTTTTTCCTCTGTAGAACGTGTTCGATGTAGCCCCAAACAGCGTTCCATTTGTTCCTGCATTCCAGCATTTTATGAAGTATGTTTCCTGGAGTAAAGTCGTCTATCTGCTACTTCAGTGCATTTCTTTCATCCTCCCATCTGATGCAATTAAAGAACGTGGCTCAGCATCATCATGGGGTCTCCTGTTTTATCCATGCGGTGAAGATACTTCTGGAAGTATCCATTACCTGAAAGAAATTGGGTCAGAAAGTAGTTAACCTCCCCAAAGTTCTTTTGTGTCCATCTTTCAATATCAGGTATGAGCCGCGCCGTCCATCTGCTGGTCGTTTCTGTACTTCATCTCTTTTGCCATCACTAAATGGTTTGATCTCCGCTCTATACTACTGATAATATGATCCACTCCCTTGGTGTCCCATGCCTCTTTTCCCTCAAGAGCCAGGAGGTCAACAGGTATCTCTCCGCTTATTACGAGGATCGCTGCGCTTGAAATTGTGCGATATGCTGAAGTCACCCTGAGTGTTGCTGTGTGCTATACTGCTTCCATCACTTTGCATTTGGTCTTTGCTTTGAGCGCATCTCCCCAGATTTCGCTGCCATATAGCAGTATCGAGTTCGTGGTTGTCATAATCAGCCTCCTCTTGCTGTGTGTTAGTCAGCCAATATTTTCCATTTGCCTGCTCAGCATACCTGTCACTATTGCTGCATTGGTCGCCTACTTTCGAGATTGACGCCAAAGTATTTCACAGCCTTTTTCGTGGTTAGGAGCATATCACCTATCTGTATATTTACTTCGAGTGGCATATGCCCTCGCGTCATTAGTATAACCTCTGGTTTATTTGAAGCGAGCTCCAGTCCGTAGTCCTCGAGCCATGTTTGGGTTCTTATCATTACTTGGTTAAGATTTCTTGAGGCATCATTCGCATCCCTTGATGATATGACCGCCGCTATATCATCTGCGTATCCCACAAGGTGTGTCTTTTCTGGAATTTCAATATTGAGTATTTCGTCATAACTCAGGTTCAAGAGATCGGGACCCAGAATGGAGCCCTGAGCTGCACCGGATGTAACCAATTTCTGTCTTTGTCCCTCTGGTATGACATACAGGAGCCTACGTTCTCTCTGCAGGATTCTCATGAGGTAGCCGGGGATGCGTAATCTTTCTCGTAGTGCTTTCATAATGTTCGCCCATCGTAGGCTGTTGAAAGCATTTCGTACATCAATTGTAGCCAAGACAATTATGCGTTTCGGATAGTAACGTCTTCGCTGGGCATATTCGAAATTTCTCACTACGTCCTCAATGGCATTAAGCGTTGATTTGCTAGGTGGAAAGCCATGCTGCCTCTCTGACAATCCTCCAGCCATACAGACGGACTCAGCTAACCTGCGCTTCAAAAGTTTTTCTTATAGCTTACCAGCACTATCTAGCATACAAAGAGGCTGATATGCTGCCGGATGCGTTGGGTCACCTCTGCCTTTGCTAATCAGCGTATTTTGTATTTTCCACTGTTTCGGGTAGATGCCTTGGGCTATGCACGCGTTATACAAATCGAGCATCGCATCTGGAAGATTTTCAGCTGGGAGTGTGAGTGCTTCAGCTGGTACTCCATTTGGGCCGGGAGCTTTGCCTTTTTTAGGACATCTTGCCGCGGTTTTTAGCTCTTCCTCAATGAAAGGTGGTGGCATTCCATCATCGAGAGGTTCAGAGTATTCGCTTAAGAAAAGGTGTGTGGGAAACAAATTATCCACGATATTGTTAATTTCTTCATTCCCCAGGTGTGGGGCAGCAGAGTTTGCACTTAGCTTCCTCGTAACGATGTTATAGCCAAGTCTCCAAGGGTTGCTGCTTAGATCACTCCGGAGTTCTTCCCATTTTGCTTTTTTACTCTTAATAATCGCCTCTTTCAATGCTTTCCGGGATCTCCTAAACCCTTCGGCCTCCAACAATGCCTCACCACCTTTTCTGGCTCTGGTGTACCTCCTTCTATCTATGAGGCAGGTTCGTCTCAGTTCAGCAATTTCTGGTATCCGCCAGTATACAGATTGTCTTCTAGAGTGCTGCGTTATACGGGGTATGGATGCGTTACAGCTTTTAACTATACTTTGCATCATAGCGTTTGCCAAGGAGCCAGAATCACTTATGGTGTGTGCATCTGAAAGCCTATCGAAACAAGTCAGGGTCCAGTTAAGTTACATTTCACTTGCGTGTACCTCTCATTCTAGGCGTTGGGGTGGAATTTGTTTATGCTATAATCTGGAAGGATATATAATGGTGATCGCTTCCAGTGGAGTCTTCCAACAATTTCCATCCTTGAACTGTTGCAGCTAGACTCTCGGCGACCAAAGTGATATCCGGCATGGTGTGTTCACATCCGGGCCTTCTAAAAGTAGTAGTATTATCAGTGTTTGCCACTACCAAACATAGTCTAGCAGCCATGTCTAGAATGCACCTGCCTCGTCTGTTTGTTGTTGGAACTCCCCATTCAACAGATTTGGCGTTGAAGTCCCCAGCTACTATAAGATCTCCACCTATTTCACGAATCTTATCTTCAATTAGGTCTAGCTTTGTCCTAAACTGCTCTGTGTTTTCGCTAGGGGTTAGATAAAAGCTCATTAGTGTGAATTGCTCTGTTTGTACGTACGTGTAACAACAGCCGGTTCCGTGCTGCGTGACCGCAAGCTTACTGCCACTTGGTAGCCACGGTGCAGCCGTACCTACTTCTCTTCGAACTGAGTCCCACGGAGTTTTCAGCCATACTGCTCGCTGATTATGACTATATCCACCTCCTTCTCAACAACTATCTGCTCGAGCAAAGCATCCGCTGTTCGGCTTCTATGCATGTTTGCTTGTAGCACTTTCATTATTTTTTGAAGGATGCTCATAGAATCAATATACTTCGATGTGATGATCCATTTGCTTTAACTTTGTTTTTGCGAAAAGTTTAAAGCGTTATTGCTATCGTAGAGCTACAACCGGATGTCAAACAATATGTATACAAGAGGATAGTATTGAATAAGCTACAAGATCAGGCGCTTCATATTTTGAGAACGTTGGGGCCTAATGCAAGTTGGGAAGAAATAAAAGACGTTTTATAGTTAATTTAAATTATTATTCGAACTCCATTCGTTTCTATATTTGTGATTTGAACGGGCTAAGGTTCGTATTGCTTTTTAAGCCAAATTACATGTGATAATTATTAATGAACAAATAACACCAAAGTCTGTTGTAAATATTCTGACTAACAACACATAGTTGAACGGAACAGCCAGCCATTTTCGAAGGCCACTAAACCTTCATCATCAGCGTTCTTTTGTGTTTGGTCCACTGTGTGTGGTGTCAGTAAATGTAGATTTCTGCTTCATATACTTAGCATTATTGCAAATGGAATGTGTGAATTGTTTTGATTCATCTTATTTCAATTTGCTGAAAGCTTTTTTGTAATGAAAGCTCAATTTTACCATCTCTATATTTACAACATTATTATTCGCACTCCATTTGTTTCTATATTTGTGATTTGAACGGGCTAAGGTTCGTATTGCTTTTTAAGCCAAATTATATGTGATAATTATTAATGAACAAATAACACCAAAGTCTGTTGTAAATATTCTGACTAACAACACATAGTTAAACGGAACAGCCAGCCCTTTTCGAAGGTTACTAAACCTTCATCATCAGCGTTCTTTTGTGTTTGGTCCACTATCTGTGGTGTCAGTAGATGTAGATTTCTGCTTTATATACTTAGCATTATTGCAAATGGAATGTGTGAATTGTTTTGATTCATCTTATTTCAATTTGCTGAAAGCTTTTTTGTAATGAAAGCCCAATTTTACCATCTCTATATTTACAGCAGTCTTACCATTGTCGTTTGTTCTTTACTAATTATGCACATGTTAGTTAATTTGCTTATTTTTGTTCTACTTAAGACAAACTTTTTTGGTTTGTTACTATTAAGTATATTTATTTTTTATTTTTGCCACAGGCCCATGGCTATTAATTTTAGTTAATTTTAATTATTATTCGAACACAACTAGAGTTATTATGTTATAAGCTTTCATTTAAAAAACATGTTGATTATTGTGTTCTTGTTTCAACTTTGTTATTTGTTTTAATCTTCTCATTTGTTTAAATGAAAGTTTATAACATAATAACTCTAGTTGTTCTAAGAAACTTTGGGTAAAGGTTCCCTGATGATCTGCATTAGGAACAGTGAAATGCGCATAGGATCCAGCTAAACCCCTCAATAATTAATTTCAATGTATTTTTATTAAAAAAATATTTTACTTAATAAGTAAAATATTAATTTGGGATTATTAGTGCGTTTAAAAAATTTTAAACTTAAATTTTAACAATTCCCATTAAAAAAATCACTAATTAAAAATATAAAAACCGAATATAATCAAAGCTATCGTACTTTTTGTAAAAAAAAAATTATAGAATCAGAGGAAATACAAATAATAACAGTATAAGCGAAAATAATATAAACCGCTCTTACACTAACAATTTCTTAGACAGAACAACAATGCAAATTATAAAAACAATAATTCAAATGAAGGTCATGAAAGTTCTAATTCTAGAACTTTTAATCAGGCTAAGAGTTTAAGTACTACAAATTCACAAAATAATCAAAGACATAACTATTCTCAAAATAATAGCGGTAATTTCAGGAAAAATTATAATTTTCAAATGGAAATAGATCATATTCAAGAAATGGATGATAGTTTTGAACAAAAAGTAAATTTTCATACAACCGATTCGACCAGACGTTCAACTATCTTATTAATAAACGGAAGAAAAATCCCACATTATAAAAGATTAACACTTAAGACTCCTAAAAGACGTTCTTTTATGAACGTCAAGTCTGTAATAAAATATGAAATTATTTCTAAGTTACCTAAAGAATTCAGAGAAGATGCTACAATGGCATGGAAAATCCCAGGTTTTAGTGAGAAAAGATACGATGCTTTTTTTTGGGATGGGGGGAGGGGATATTCTAAAACCATAAGATGCCATCCTAGACTATGGAAATGAAACTTTCACTTTAAATGGGAGTATAATTGATTTTGTCAAAAAATTCTCTTACAGTAATTTTGAAATATGCCAATTGTATGCAATTGATATTAATCAAAATGTCTCAGAAAATTTCTGCCGTGAATTGAATGAAGAAGAACAGTCTGATTTAGGAATTATTTTAGTGGCATATGAAGATTTAATACTTTTTGCGGACAAAAATTAGGTAACACTAACGTAATCCAACATAATATAAAAACATTACATGATAGACTAGTTTACACTAAAATATACATATATATATATATATATATATATATATATATATATATATATATATATATATATATATATATATATCCACACATTCATGAGCAAGAAATTTTGTACCCAAATGAAATGTTACGAAATGGAGAATCGTTGTTGACTACCGTAAATTCAATGAAATTACGGTGGATGACAAAGAACCTATCCCTTACATAGATGCTATTTTAGATAAACTTGGTAAAGATCAGTACTTTTCAACTATCGATTTAGCTAAAGGCTTTCACCAAATTATGGCAATTGCAGAAGATCGTCCAAAAACAGGGTTCTCCACGCCGTATGAAAATAATGAGTTCATCAGAATGCTTTTCGGCTTAAAAAACGCTTCAACTACATTCCAACGATTAATAAGCTATGTGCTCCACGATCTAATAAGTAAGATATGTATTGTATATCTAGATGATATCGTATTTTTTTTTACCAGTTTCTAGGAACATTATAGCAATATCAAAATAATTTTAAACACACTAAGAGGGGCAAATCTCAAAATACAAATAAATAAATGAAAGTTTTTCGCAAAAGAAAGATTGTATTTATAACATGTTTTAACTACTGAAGGAGTTAAGCCAAATCTAGCCTAGATTAATACAATTCTTGATTTAAAATTGCCAACGACAGTCAAAGGAACAAAATCTTTTCTTAGTCTAGCTGGATATTACAGAAAATTTATAAGGAACTATTCCAAAATTGCTTATCCTGTGATTAAGTTCTTAAAAAAGGATATCAAATTAAACACAAATGATCCAAATTTTATAATTCGTTTGAAAAGTTGAAAAGAATCCTGACCTAAAGTCCTGTTCTTAAGTATCCGGACTATGGAAAATAGTTTCAGCTAGTTACATATGCTAGCTTAAATTCAATTGGCAACAGAATAATCATTTGTTTCCTAGCACAACCTTAAGCAGCCATGAACAAAATTACCCAACAACTGATAGAGAACTCTTACCAATTGTTTGGGCAATCAATTATTTTCGTCGTTGTTTGTTTGGTGTAAAATTTCAAATTATTTCTGAATATCAGCCTTTAAAATGGTTATGTATAGAATAACAAAGCAGAGAATTGAGTCCTTGACTTTATAGATGGTTGATAAAACTTAGTGACTTAATTTTTTTTTTTTAGTTGCAGATTTTCTTATCAAATTCTGGTGAAATATATTTTTTTGATGATAAAATTACTACTAATTTTCACAAATAATAATGTCGGTACATCTTTGGCAACTGATCATTCTCAATCAGAAGATAGATTTGATCACATTTGTATTTTAGATAGTAAATAGTTTTAAAACACAAATTATTTTAACGAAATATAACACAACGAAGTTTAAAATTATACATGGCAGTAGGACGATGATCTAAAAGACATCCTAAAGCGAAAAATATAAATTTTTAACGGATCAAACGATCACAAATATGATGTACTACTTAAAATTATAGATATTTATGGCAGAAATAATACTTTAAAATTTGTAAGATGTTCGCATCATGCTCTGTATATGTCATCCGAAGATGAAACATACAAACAAATTCACTTGTATATTTGTAACGAGACGGGTCATACAGGAATACATGAGAACTATGATGGACTGAAGAGTCTTCTCTTTGTTTTCCGAATTTAAAGGTCTAAGTTCAAAAATATGTAAATACGAGTAATTGCGATATATGTAAATGGGCAAAATTTGATAGGAAACCCATAAGGTCAAAATTCAATATCACAGAAACTCCATGTGATGATAGTCAAATAATTCACATGGATATTTATACGAATTCAAAATTAAACATTTTAACATTTATTGATAAATTTTCAAAGCTTGCTGCTGCTTACCATTAGGAGGATATAACAAATCAAACTGTAATAGAAAAAACAAACAGCCTGTTTGTAGAACACGACTCGTCGATAATAAGCGCTAACATGTTAACATATTATATTTTGGGTTTTAGAACACGAGTGTTGACGATTTTTATTAAATAAATTCAGTGAAGTGCGACTTTGACCCGCGCACAAAGGGTTCCGTACGGGCACTAGATATGTAATTTAACACGACCTTTAGCTTACATAAAATATAGTTTGTAACCACGTTTTCTGTCGGGTATACTCAGCCTGAAAATGCCAAGGTCGTTACAAGAAATAACACGCTTTTTTATTCTTAATTATTAGTATTCTTTATTTAATATTTAATAAGTTTAGTTTTTTTTCTTATATACAGTTCGCTTGATTTAAAGTTCGTAGTTTTATACCATCTGTTTCGCTTATGGCTTCTAAGCTTCCGGATTAGTTTTTGACTTGGCTTCCTGCGAGTTATCTTCTATGCTTCCATGTTCAACCTTTACATTACTCCTGGGATCCCATTCAACTGTGCGGAAACATGAGTAAAATATCCATAAGGCACCATTATGGATATTTTACTCATGTTTCCGCACAGTTGAACGTACCAGCTACCGTCTTACTACTTCCCGTTTCAGTGGACACATTGTATTGCTTTAGTGGCGAGAACAATCGTTGCAATACTATCAAGATTACCCTTTATTGCCTTGCGACAATGTTTATAAATATTTGCTTATCGATTGCGCTACTGTGTTGTTTCGCGACTATCTAATCGCTGACAATGTTTATTAATATCTATTTATATATGTTTTACTGTATTGTTTCGCGACTAAGGAATCTTTAACAATATTTACTAAAATCTACTTATCGATGTTCTACTGTATTGTTTCGCGACTAGGAAATCGCTAACAATGTTTATTAATATCTACTGCTTAATGATTAAACAGAATACCGACTTCAACACATTTTCCATACAAATTGACACAAAAAAACAGCCGCAGAAACCAGTCGTGAGATAGAATCTATTTTATTTTGAGAGCGTTTTTCCGTATGCTCTCACATATAAATACTTATTCTCACAAAAATGTTACCATACTTTCAATAAATTTCATACATTTTGTAAACAAAACTACAAAGAAAAATAAGCACAAAAGAAAATAAAACAAAAATTAGAGAGCATTTGAAGTTACTGCCGTCGATGTTATTATGGGCTTGATTAATTTGTCAGCGATTTTCCTGAAGTTGCAGACTTTATTCTGTTTCTACATTTACCCTGATTAATCCTGATGCACTGATGACTACCATGCGACTGAGTCATGTTCTCCCGTATTGCTTTGCGACTAGGTAATCGCTAACAATGTTTGCTAGTTGAATACTAACTTACCCTGATGCATCCTGACCAACTGATGTTTACGCACCGACTGATGATCGTTTGCAAAATCTTCGGCCTTTTATACTCTTTTTTCTCTTTATGTTATTGTTGTAATATTTGCCAAGATTTATGCATGTTTAATTTTTTTATTGTCCCTTATTTATTTTATTCAATTGTATTTTTTGATGTATACATGTTTTACTTTAATGCGTTTACATGTTTGTATGTATATTTTGTTAGTGACCGTTAATCCCTTTGTGTGTAAATTATTTTGTTGGATGTGTTGTTGCAATATTTGTTATTTTATGTTTTACTTCTTTACAGGGTGTGACATCAGTTTGTGTGCAAACTGTTCGTCATAAGTTTTGGCATCTTTTTCGTTTTTGGGTTTTTTCCGGTTTTGAACGTCTTTTAGTTTTGGCGTTGCTTGCGTTTTTTCGGTTTTGGCACTTTTTTACTTTTGGCACTTTTTTTTTCTCGTTTTGGCGATTTTTTTCTGAAGATTTTTTTATTTTGGCATTTTTTTCATTTTGGTGAATTTTGTAATTTTTGGCAATTTTTTCGGTTCTTGCAATTTATTTTTGGTGTTAAAATTTTTTAATTTTGGCGATTTTTTTCGTTTTGGTGATTTTTTTTAGATTTTTGACGATTTTTTTCGGACTTAGAAATTTTTTTAATGTTGGCGATTTTTTCTTTTTTGCGATTTTTTTTGTTTTTAGTGTTTTTTTCCTTTTGCCGTTTTTTAATTTTTGCGATTTTTTTTAGATTTTTGGCGATTTTTTTTGGACTTTGCGATTTATCTTCGTGTTAGAAATTTGTTGTTTAATTTTGGCGATTTTTTTTTTGTTTTTGGCGATTTTTTTCAGATAGGCGATTTTAAATTTTGGGATTTTTTAATTTTACCGTTTTTGGAAATTTCAAGATTTTGCCTCTTACGGTTTCCAAGATACAAAATTGTCAAAATTACATAGTCAAATTACATTAACTGATGGAACACCCTTTAATTATTTTATTTTTTATTTTAGCGTAATTATTGTGTCTGTATAAAAATACACTAATTTTACAAATTTCAAGTGACAATATACATATGTACATACAGTTGTATGTATATTACATGGGATTTTAATATTTTTCGTTACTCGTTCTGGCACACCCTTTAATTTTTAACTTTCATGTATAGGTTTTTACTCTCAAATTAACACTTTTTCCATTCAAATTAAATTTTTTACAAATCAAACTAAATTTTTTTCAAAGCAACTTCAATTTTATTCAGAACAAATTAAATTATTTTCAACACAAATTAAAGTTTTTACAAATCGTATTGAATATTTTTCATTTCAAATTCAATTTTTTTCATTTTACATTAAATTTTTTTAACTTCAAATTAATTTTTTTTAATTAAACGCAAAATTCTTAAAAAATAATTTTTATTTATACCAAATTAAATTTAAATAAAGCTTCAATTACTTGCTATATAAAATTTTCAATGTAGCGGTTCTCCAGTTACAGCTAATGACAAATTCATAGTCATATCAACATAATAATTGTTGCAATCTGAAGATGTTACGGATTCTACTGATCGGTTAATTATGGTGACCAAGTCTATGTTACTCTCTGGATCAGCTAGCATATTACGAGCACAGAGCTTAGTTTTTGAGAAAACTTTTTCAATTGGGTTTAGCATAGGGGAGTATGGAGGAAGAAAAACTAAAATGTGACCGGACTCAGCAATTTTATCTTTAACGACTTGTGTTTTGTGTATCTTTGCATTGTCAAGGATGAGCCAAGCAACTGTGATGTTGGATTCAGCTAATTTATCGAATAATTCTTCAAGGAAATGTGTGAAAATGTTGGTATTAACCGAGGAATTAGCAATTACTTTTTTATGTAAAATGCCATGTATGTTCATAGCTGCAATAAGGGAAACATTGCGTCCTCTAACGGTAGGAACAATTACATGTGCTGCGGTATTTACTTTGGATCTAGCCTTGTTTCTCCGAAGATGGTAATTGAAACCGGATTCATCAATGAATATTAATTTTTATCTTATTTCCGGAGCGTTTTGGGCAAAATTCGTTGCATACGGTATACGTCGTTGAATTGTAGCATCGGAATTTAAGCGATCTATGTTAATTGTCGCAGTTTTTAATGTAATTCGCAAAGACTTTAATGCAGTATGTATGCTCGTTGTACTTAAAATCACATTATGGATTTCTAGAATCTTTTCGCGAATGCCTTTTAATGTTATAAATGGATTTCTTTCTATTATCTCTTCAATTTTTTCCAATATTTTCGGCGTCAATTTGGAGTGACGTCTTCCACCACGGTTTTTCATGATAACGCACCCTTCCTCCTTATAGCAATTTATAATGGATGTAGCTGTATTTTTGTTTATACCAGCTATTTCGGCTGATTCAGCAATGGCTTTTCCTTCGTTATAAAACTTGATAAAAATATTTTTTTTATCTACGATAATATGGTTATATTTTCCACGTCTTCCGCGATGACGATCAGGCGATGTTATTTCACATATATTTTCCTCGGAAGAACTATCTGTTAGAAACTGAAGCCGATGATAATTTCGTACATTCGATACACTATAACTAGCAGCGCGACTACTTTCTTCGCTAGATGACATTTTGTTATTTATTTAGTATTAATAGAAGTTACAAAATGAGAACTTCTTTAAAATTGTAAGAACTTTAATTACACTTTATCTACCAACTAATTGACTCAGTAGTCAAACACTTGTTGGCATTTTATGTTTACCGTTACAAAATGTTTTTATTACATTCATTAACCGGCGTTTCCATTATTGTTCTGGAAAATATTTTCCAGTATTATAAATAACACAATAATAGAAAAGGAATCACGAATAAAAGAAAAAAACAAGTTTTTAAATCTTTCTGCATTGAATTCGTGGAAAAATAAATTTGAAGTGGACAAAATTGAATTTGAAAATAAAAAAATTTAATTCTAAAAGAAAAAAAAAATCAATTTGAAATAAAAAAAATTAATATGTGTTGAAAATAATTTAATTTGTTCTGAATAAAATTGAAGGTGCTTTGAAAAAAATTGAGTTTGATATGTAAAAAATTTAATTTGAATGGAAAAAGTGTTAATTTGAGAGTAAAAACCTATATTTGTTGTTGTAGCGGCCAAAGATCTACATACTCTGTCCAAATTTAAGGACCGTAGCTCTTACGGTTCCTGAGAAAATAACAGGCTATTTTCTCAGGAACCGGACGGACAGCGTGGCGAAAACAATAGGGTTCCTTTTCAACTTTCGTGTACGGAACCCTAAAAACGTAACAAATGTCAGTTTGTTTGGGTTTGTACAGCACAATTTGACTCACAATAAACATCAAGATGGGCGATTAAAAAAGTCTCGTCGTGTTAACAAAAAAGTTCACAAAACACTAAAAAAATTAAAATTATTAATAAAAGTTAAGATAAAAAAAATTGAATTTCCAACTAGAAAAGGGTAAGCATTATATTTTTATATTAAGATTGTTCTTGTTTTGATTGCTTAAATTTTTAGCATCAAAATGACAAGAGGGCTGCATTTGAGCAAGATTTTCATCTACGTTTAGGCTGTGTAATTGTCAGATGTAGACACCGTGCTGTATACGATGGATGCGGGCTTATAAAATTAAGGTGGGGCAATGCATAATGTATAAAACATTTCTGTATCTTTTCAATACGGGAGTAGTAGTGAAATCCCACTCCGGCCCCAATTAAAATTGTTAAATTGTTGCTGAAATTGTTAAATTTGGGTAATTAAAATTTGAAAATTGTTAAATTCTTGGAAATTTGTGTTTTTTTGTTTACATAGGAGTTTTTTGTTTACATTAGGAGTTTTTTGTTTACATTAGGAGTTTTTGTTTACATTAAGTGTATGTCTGTCTGTCTGTCTGCCTGCCTGACCGTGGGAAGTTTGTGTGTGGAATATTTTGTGTGAATGTATTAAGGCGGTTCATAGTTTGGCGGTTTTTATGTGTGTATGTGACGACGGGGAAAATCATGAAAATGGTTTTTCCTAATGCTGACGGAAAATCATCTAATGATATTTCGTAATTCCGAAGGCAAAACATGATAATTTTTCGTAATACCGAAGGCAAAACATGATAATTTTTCCTAATGCCTACTGCAATACATGATAATTTTTCCTAATGCCTACTGCAATACATGATTATTATTTTTTTCAAATGCCGACGGCAAAAAATTAATATAATTTTTTCAAATGCCGACGGGAAAATGATTTTTCTTAATGACGACGGGAAAACGTGAAAGTTATTTTTTCTAATGCTAATGTAGGTGTTGCTAGACTGTGGGAATTTAAGGCTGACCGTGATTTGAGTGGGCGGCGTTGTTGCCGTAATATGTAACCATAGGAATTTGTGGATGTGTCTGTCTGTCTATGAGAATTTAGGTGAAGGTTTGATTGGCAGGGGGCGGGGTGTAGTTGAGGTAGATCGATTGCGTGTGTAGTTGTGTGTGAATGTGTGTGTATGTGTGTGTGTGTGTGTGTGTGTGTGTATGTTTGTAGGAATTTCAATGTGTGTATTTCTGTAGGAGCTTAAGGCTGATTGTGATTTATGAGGGGTGAGGTGTTCTAGTAATATGCAACCGGGGGAATCTGTGTGTTTGTATGTCTGTAGGAGTTTAAGGCTGACCATGATTTGGGTGGGCAGGGTTGTTGACGTAATATGTAGCCATGGGGATTTGTGAATGTGTCTCTCTATAGTAGTTTAAGGTTGATCGTGATTTGAGGTGGGTGAGGATGTTGTTGAGGTAAATTGGTTATGCGTATGTATGTATGTATGTATTTTTGTAAGAATTTAAGATGATTGTGATTTATTAGGGGCGAGGTGTTCTTGTAATATGTAGCCGTGAGAATCTATGTGTATAGACGTCTGTAGAAGTTTAAGACTATCTGTAATTTCAGGTAGGTGAGAGTGTTGTGTTGTTGAGATTAATCTTATATATTGTATATGTATGTATGATCATGGGAATTTGTGTATGTATATCTGAGGGAGAATTTAAGGCTCGTCATGATTTGCAAAAGGTGGGGTGTTGTTGAAATTTTCTTGCATATTTCGTATATGAATTCTGCTATGTGTGTGTATTTGAGCTGGTATTTATATGTAGGTAGAAATAAATTGTTTTCAACATCGACATTTGGTACTATAAAATACTATCATATATCTGGACTTCCCTAATCCTAGTATGCTTTTGTACTTACGATTGCTTTATATTTTCTCATGCTTAAATTTGTCTCGCGTTGAAGTCGGTCTGTGTGAAATTTGTTTATATTACAGATTTTGTTTATTTAACTACATTCGTCTTCTTTGACTGAAAGAGTTATCTACACACAGAGAAAAACCAACTTGAAATCAGTAAGAACCATGCTGAATTAATAAGAACCATTAGCGAAGGTTTAGTCATATTGAAATTTCTTATTTCAATATGGACAAAATATTAATTTACAGTATTCATTTATTAAACTCATTAGTTTGTAGATATCTCAATATACATTTTCTATTATATTAAAAATTATTGAATTAATGTGATGAATTCTTATTTTTAAGCTGCAGATTTTCCCTGAGTGTATGGATTGTTTATATTTGCATTGTGCTTTAACTAAACGACGCTTCATATATTTTCATGATGTAGATCTAATAAATACTTAAGCATTGATAAGAAATTCGATATGTATACATACATATCTACAAATTGATTTTATGTATGTATGTATGTATGTATGTATGTACATATATATGTACATACAAATAAGTGTTCAACTCAATCTTTGAATACATTTTTTATTTTATTTTTTGTCATGTGATGTCTGTTGTTGGTGAAATTAAAAACATTTTAATTTTTATCTGCGTTTACTTAAAAGTTTGTGAGGATTTTCTGTTGTAAGTAAAACTGAATTCTTAAAGATATGTACTTACATACTCTATAGTAATAGTAACTATAATAGAAATATTTCTTATACTTAATTTACAGTTTTTTAAAGTATAGGGTATAAAATTTTTTCTAGCTATAGCCTTCTACATTTATTTTGGAAAGCTCGCTTTGCTTTTTAAAAATGTATAAACATTTTTAAATGAAACTGATCCGGCACTCCAGCTTAGGTACTGATAGTTTTTTTTGTTGTTAGTTAACTTACTTATTTTTTATTTTTTATTGATAAACATTGGAAATCAAAAGGGAGTTTTATATTGTAATTATTATTTTCATAATTGTTGAAAACAATCGCTGCTTTTTGTTTGTTTTTTGCGATGAAATCATTTGAATTACTTTTGCAACTTTACGCGTTTATAAAAATTATGTTATTTTCTATATTTCTTAATTTATAAGACTTTTAGACTTTGTCCTTTAGGGGTTATATATTCTATTATACGATTATGAATAAGAATGCAGTAAGCTGATGTATTTGCTTACTGCTTCAAATTAAAATTTTATTAAATTGAATAAAAGGATTTTTTTTCTTAAACTCTGATGCAGTTAGAAGCGCTGGAGATTCTTTCATATAACAGCTTTTTTGAAATTTTTGATACATAGTATAATATAGAATTGGATAACATTTATTTTTAATTTTTATGTTAAGAAGTACGGGTATGAGACTGAATTTAAATGTACTTTTAAATTAGTTAAATCATAATGAACAAACATATTTTCTTCTTTAATAGCGATCAACAGAAAACGAACTCGTTTTCATATAATTTAGGTATACCCTCGACGGCTCCTCTAGGATACAAGATGACTTTGTATGACGAAATTTCTGTTGCTTTATACTGATAATATGTTTACATTAATAAGATACATATACATATGTTTATTTTATGAACGGTGAGCACCTATGGCTTTTATTTAATGTTCTATATGACTTTTTTTTTCATTTTATTAAAGTTCAGCGTATTGTATATATATATTTCTGAAATGTTTAAGTGTGTTTTGTGTGCCCATCGGGCAGAGTGTACGTATTAGTTGGTCAGTCAGTCTCTATTTTTATTTATTTTTTTTTCTTCTAATGTGCCACTCCTTTTTCAGATTTTACTACTTGGAATAGAGAATTTTTGTCTAATTTTTTGGTGGGTATACATATACATTAGGTATGTAGAAATTAGTTTAGATACAAAGAAATGCATGTTTAATATACAACTATTGTATCAAATCGACCTCAAATAACTCAGTTACCTCTACCAGCAATTCACCGTTGGTGTATTCATAAAGTGTTAGAAACAATGAAATATCTATGTTTTGAGAGAATTTTTCCCCTCAAGTATTTCTACATGAGGTTTGAGGGGTCAATCACTGTCGCATTCATATGTAATGATTATTCACTTAAAAAACGTCATCATCACCATCAATCATCTCCGTATACAATACATTCATGAGTTGGGTTGATCCAGATACAATTGCTGTCTCATCACCTTCTAACAGCTTTATATATTTTGCTAGTATGCATGCCTTAGCATGCTTCTATCGATAGTGACGTAAGAGTCCGAGATGTAGAGTGTTACAATTAAAAATCTTTACTATTAGAATTTACCAGTTCGCTCTTTTGAATTTTTACAAAGTAGATACATATGTATGTATTTCATTGACCACAAAATCATAAAATTTCTTTGCTTACAAAATTGTATGACGTGAGGATTTTTTTTTATTTAATTTTTTTTTAATTATACATGCTTCGGCATGCTTTCATTTTTTTTTCTGTAAATTTATGTAATACTCATACAGATACAGATATAAAGTAAGATCTGTTTACTGTATGCACATTTTAAAATCTATGCATGCTTCAGCATGATTCTAGTTGAAGCGTATATTCATTCACTAAGTTTGTTTGATACTTATTCATACACATGTACATTCTTAAAGATTGGATATCAAAGTCCAATTTCCGTAGTTTATCTATATTTTCTAAAGATCTGATAGCTAAAGAAATAAATAGAGTGAAGATCTTCTATAATAATCCCATTTTCATATTGTAATATTTTGCGTGCTAGCGCTTTCGATGGGAAAATATACATACAACTTTATATAAAGTGATAATATGATGTGCTGCTGAATATTGCACTATGTTATAGTTCATTTTAAACACTGAAGTTTTAGCAATATTTCATTCAGACCAACAAGTTTAGAGAATTCCACTACATTTAGTTAATTATCTTTCTTAAGACCCATCATTCCTAATCAATCCTACAAAAAACAACACAAACTAGATTTTTCGTTTTAATTTTATTTTTATTAAATTCAACATTCATTCTTCAAATTACTTTATACTATATTAAGTAGCTTTTCCTCATTTGTTGAGTTGACTTTAATAGGTGACATTTTAATGGTACGATGAACTTTTCTATTGCATGCATTGAGTAAATCTTTATACATACCAATCCACTTATATGAACCATTAAAGCTAATTCTTTTCACATCATACCTTTCAATGATCTATTAAATCATTCTAATATTGATGCTTTCATATTAAGTAATGTTTAATCTTCTATTTATGTATGAGTTTTCCCAAGTATTTATTAAAAAATTCTTTAGAATCATCTGTTTGTAAGTTTTTTGGTACCCGTACCACTTCAAAAATATTTTCCATTGCCTTGGTTTTTAGAGTGCAGCTTTTATTTTCAGCTGTACTTTGAGAATGTGTCAATTACAGTCTTCAAAAATCAACAATTTCTATTTTCTGTAGAATAGTTCTACATTTCACCTAACTTAGCTCCATAAAACATCATATATTCCTGTCATTACATCTCTACAAGCACAAACAGTTGTTGAAATTTAATATGGACTTCGTTAACTAAATTCCTTTTAAAGACATTGAATTGTTTCACAGATTTTTTCGAAAGTGCTGTGATCTACATCTTGAACTTTCAGCTATTTATACTAACATGTAGTTAATTTTCTAATCTATATATTTAACCGTAAACTCTTCAATTTGTTTTTAATTATTTACTTTTTAGAATTGCTTTTTCAATTTTATAACTGTCTTCTTTCTCTAATTTTATTTCACGTTGTAGTTCCTCAATTTGCATTTAAATATATTCTTGAATATTAATGCTTTAAGCTATATTATTAATTTGTCTTGTATTTTATCTTCATTCAGTTTAATGTAACTATCAACAATAGTTTGTATCTAATTCATTTATGCCTTCCAATACTGATAAGTCAGTATAAATGTCTTCAGAATTGGAAGTCTATGAGTAAAATCATCGTCATCATCATTCTCAGTATTAGCATCATTAAATATGATGGTATTATCAAATATTGTTCCTTCTACTAGTTTCTTTTGGGGTACTTGTCTATATCTTGAGTGAAGGTTTCTCAGGCTTTAAACTTGTATATTTTCAACTTCTGTCTTGATTTTACTTTCTTCTTTCATAAGAATTCTTTTAATATTTTTAGAACTATTCATGAATTCTTTTGCTATAGGTTTAAATGTATCTTTTAGTTGTTCACTTGTATCTATTTCACCAGTTTTTATACTACGAAGCTTTTTCTTCAACATATTTCTTGTCAACACAAACTGTTTTAAAATTTTCTCATCCAGGGCAAATAACAGGTATCAGCAATCATATCAGCTTTTCAGGAGCTGGTCTGGTTTTCAGATCAGCTTTTCAGGACCTGGTCTGGTTTTCAGATCAGCTTATCAGGACCTGGTCTGGTTTTCAGATCAGCTTATCAGGACCTAGTCTGGTTTTCAGATCAGGTTATCAGGAGCTGGTCTGGTTTTCAGATCAGCTTATCAGGAGCTGGTCTGGTTTTCAGATCAGCTTATCAGGAGCTGGTCTGGTTATCAGATCAGCTTATCAGGAGCTGGTCTGGTTTTCAGATCAGCTTATCAGGAGCTGATCTGATTTTTAGATCAGCTTATCAGGTAACAGATCAGGCTATCAGGAGCTGTTCAGATTTTCATTTCAAGATATCTGAGTCAGATTTAGTTATCAGTGTACAAGTAGCTAGCCATTTATAACATTTATATACATGAAGTTTAAAGTCAGATGAAATACGAAAAAGTAAAGTTTTATCTAGTAAAATTATTTTCTATAACGATCATCGTTTAATTCACTATCTTTGCTTATAATCAAAAATCCATATTTATCCTTTCAACATGCTTTTAATTTTTTCACCTAACTTAAACATTAAATATACATTATGATGATCTCTTATTAAATGTTTGGTGATTCTGGTGTAAGTTTTACATAAGTAGAATGAATCAACATTCTTATCTCTCCCCATACAAAAATATGCTTCCCATACGCATCATCGTTAAATATCATATTGGAATTACTTTGGACTGAAATAACAGATTCACTATCGGTAAATTTTGTAATATATTATTATTTTAATTGATGTAATTAATTTCTTCAGATATTTATATCTGGGGTGATATAAAGATTTTGAGTATAAATAAATGTTCTCAAAATTTAAGTCCATTAGGACTTTCTAGCAAGCCAATCATAGCGTTTTTTTTTCGTAATTTGACAGGTCAACTATTGTTGCACGAATAGAATTTGATATAAAGGAACTATGATTTATTTTTGAACTATAGTTCGATGATTCATCAACATTTCGTACCAAGAATTATTTATTTTGTTTTGACTAAGGGTATGAGTCAATATTTATAAAATCCATTTCATAAATATCAGCTCATGCTCATAGTCAAAACAAAGTATGCTTTAAGTGTTTAAAACCGCTATTACCATAAAAATGGTGGTTTTAAACACTTAAAATATACTTTGTTTTACTAACCGCATTTTATAACTAAATGCATTTCATAAATATTGACGCATACTCATAATCAAAACAGCATATAAATATCCTTTGTTTTGACTATGAGTATGAGTCATTATCTCTTATTATAGAAAAATAAAATAGTATGATTATATGATATCAGAAATCATGTTTTATAATATCATATAACCATACTATTTGATTCTTTCTATAATAATAGATAATATTTATGAAATGCATTTATTTACAAAATGCGATTAGTAAAACAACATAAATATAGGATGGTATGAAATTTTGATGATTCATCAATATTTCGTACCAAGGTATTTTTAGGTTGTTTTTACTATGAGTATGCGCCAATATTTATGAAATGTATTTCATAAATATTATCTCTTATTATAGAAAAATTAAAAATGTAGCTATACGATATCAGAAAATATTTTCTGAAATCGTATAGCTATATTATTTTATTTGTACTATAATAAGAGATAATGGCCCCTACTCATAGTCAAAACAAAGAATATTTTAAGAGTTTCAAATCAGTATTATCATACAAAATACTGATTTTAAACTCTTACAGCATTATTTATAAAACTTATTAAGGCTTTGTAAAGGCTTTTTAAAACAAATTTTTTATAAAAATTTTTTCTTAAAAAGTCTTTATAAAGCCCTAATAAGTGTTATAAATAAGGATGTTAAAATATACTTTGTTTTACTAACCACATTTTTTAACTAAACGCATTTCATAAATATTGATGCATACTCATAGTCAAAACAAAGGATATTTTTATGCTGTTTTGATTATGAGTGTGGATCATTATCTCTTATTATAGAAAAAATAAACTAATGCAGCTATACGATTTCAGAAAATATTTTCTGATGTGGTATAGCTGTATTAGTTTATTTTTTTATAATAAGAGATAATATTTATAAAATGTATTTAGCTACATAAATGCGGTTAGTAAAACAACCTAAAATACCTTGGTACGAAATATTGATGATTCATCGAACGATAGTTCAAAAATAAATCATAGTTCCCTTATATCAAATTCTATTCGTGCAACAATAGTTGACCTGTCAAATTGCGAAAAAAAAACGCTATGATTGGCTTGCTAGAAAGTCCTAGTGGACTTAAATTTTGAGAACATTTATTTATACTCAAAATCTTTATATCACCCCAGATATAAATATCTGAAGAAATTAATTACATCAATTAAAATAATAATATATTACAAAATTTACCGATAGTGAATCTGTTATTTCAGTCCAAAGTAATTCCAATATGATATTTAACGATGATGCATATGGGAAGCATATTTTTGTATGGGGAGAGATAAGAATGTTGATTCATTCTACTTATGTAAAACTTACACCAGAATCACCAAACATTTAATAAGAGATCATCATAATGTATATTTAATGTTTAAGTTAGGTGAGAAAAATAAAAAGCATGTTGAAAGGATAAATATGGATTTTTGATTATAAGCAAAGATAGTGAATTAAACGATGATCGTTATAGAAAATAATTTTACTAGATAAAACTTTACTTTTTCGTATTTCATCTGACTTTAAACTTCATGTATATAAATGTTATAAATGGCTAGCTACTTGTACACTGATAACTAAATCTGACTCAGATATCTTGAAATGAAAATCTGAACAGCTCCTGATAGCCTGATCTGTTACCTGATAAGCTGATCTAAAAATCAGATCAGCTCCTGATAAGCTGATCTGAAAACCAGACCACCTCCTGATAAGCTGATCTGAAAACCAGACCAGCTCCTGATAAGCTGATCTGAAAACCAGACCAGCTCCTGATAAGCTGATCTGAAAACCAGACCAGGTCCTGATAAGCTGATCTGAAAACCAGACCAGGTCCTGAAAAGCTGATCTGAAAACCAGACCAGGTCCTGAAAAGCTGATCTGAAAACCAGACCAGGTCCTGATAAGCTGATCTGAAAACCAGACCAGCTCCTGAAAAGCTGATATGATTGCTGATACCTGTTATTTGCCCTGGATGAGAAAATTTTAAAACAGTTGGTGTTGACAAGAAATGTGTTGAAGAAAAAGCTTCGTAGTATAAAAACTGGTGAAATAGATACAAGTGAACAACTAAAAGATACATTTAAACCTATATCAGAAGAATTCATAAATAGTTCTAAAAATATTAAAAGAATTCTTATGAAAGAAGAAAGTAAAATCAAGACAGAAGTTGAAAATATACAAGTTTAAAGCCTGAGAAACCTTCACTCAAGATATAGACAAGTACCCCAAAGAAACTAGTAAAAGGAACAATATTTGATAATACCATCATACTTAATGATGCTAATACTGAGAATGATGATGACGATGATTTTACTCATAGACTTCTAATTCTGAAGACATTTATACTGACTTATCAGTATTGGAAGGCATAAATGAATTAGATATAAACTATTGTTGATAGTTACATTAAACTGAATGAAGATAAAATACAAGACAAATTAATAATATAGCTTAAAGCATTAATATTCCAGAATATATTTAAATGCAAATTGAGGAACTACAACGTGAAATAAAATTAGAGAAAGAAGACAGTTATAAAATTGAAAAAGCAATTCTAAAAAGTAAATAATTAAAAACAAATTGAAGAGTTTACGGTTAAATATATAGATTAGAAAATTAACTACATGTTAGTATAAATAGCTGAAAATGCAAGATGTAGATCACAACACTTTCGAAAAAATCTGTGAAACAATTCAATGTCTTTAAAAAGGAATTTAGTTAACGAAGTCCATATTAAATTTCAACAACTGTTTGTGCTTGTAGAGATGTAATGACAGGAATATATGATGTTTTATGGAGCTAAGTTAGGTGAAATGTAGAAGTATTCTACAGAAAATAGAAATTGTTGATTTTTGAAGACTGTAATTGACACATTCTCAAAGTACAGCTGAAAATAAAAGCTGCACTCTAAAAACCAAGGCAATGGAAAATATTTTTGAAGTGGTACGGGTACCAAAAAACTTACAAACAGATGATTCTAAAGAATTTTTTAATAAATACTTGGGAAAACTCATACATAAATAGAAGATTAAACATTACTTAATATGAAAGCATCAATATTAGAATGATTTAATAGATCATTGAAAGGTATGATGTGAAAAGAATTAGCTTTAATGGTTCATATAAGTGGATTGGTATGTATAAAGATTTACTCAATGCATGCAATAGAAAAGTTCATCGTACCATTAAAATGTCACCTATTAAAGTCAACTCAACAAATGAGGAAAAGCTACTTAATATAGTATGAAGTAATTTGAAGAATGAATGTTGAATTTAATAAAAATAAAATTAAAACGAAAAATCTAGTTTGTGTTGTTTTTTGTAGGATTGATTAGGAATGATGGGTCTTAAGAAAGATAATTAACTAAATGTAGTGGAATTCTCTAAACTTGTTGGTCTGAATGAAATATTGCTAAAACTTCAGTGTTTAAAATGAACTATAACATAGTGCAATATTCAGCAGCACATCATATTATCACTTTTTATAAAGTTGTATGTATATTTTCCCATCGAAAGCGCTAGCACGCAAAATATTACAATATGAAAATGGGATTATTATAGAAGATCTTCACTCTATTTATTTCTTTAGCTATCAGATCTTTAGAAAATATAGATAAACTACGGAAATTGGACTTTGATATCCAATCTTTAAGAATGTACATGTGTATGAATAAGTATCAAACAAACTTAGTGAATGAATATACGCTTCAACTAGAATCATGCTGAAGCATGCATAAATTTTAAAATGTACAGTAAACAGATCTTACTTTATATCTGTATCTGTATGAGTATTACATAAATTTATAGAAAAAAAAATGAAATCATGCCGAAGCATGTATAATTTAAAAAAAAAAAATAAAAAAAAAATCCTCACGTCATACAATTTTGTAAGCAAAGAAATTTTATGATTTTGTGGTCAATGAAATACATACATATGTATTTACTTTGTAAAAATTCAAAAGAGCGAACTGGTAAATTCTAATAGTAAAGATTTTTAATTGTAACACTCTACATCTCGGACTCTTACGTCACTATCGATAGAAGCATGCTAAGGCATGCATACTAGCAAAATATATAAAGCTGTTAGAAGGTGATGAGACAGCAATTGTATCTGGATCAACCCAACTCATGAATGTATTGTATACGGAGATGATTGATGGTGATGATGACGTTTTTTAAGTGAATAATCATTACATATGAATGCGACAGTGATTGACCCCTCAAACCTCATGTAGAAATACTTGAGGGGAAAAATTCTCTCAAAACATAGATATTTCATTGTTTCTAACACTTTATGAATACACCAACGGTGAATTGCTGGTAGAGGTAACTGAGTTATTTGAGGTCGATTTGATACAATAGTTGTATATTAAACATGCATTTCTTTGTATCTAAACTAATTTCTACATACCTAATGTATATGTATATCCACCAAAAAATTAGACAAAAATTCTCTATTCCAAGTAGTAAAATCTGAAAAAGGAGTGGCACATTAGAAGAAAAAAAAATAAATAAAAATAGAGACTGACTGACCAACTAATACGTACACTCTGCCCGATGGGCACACAAAACACACTTAAACATTTCAGAAATATATATACAATACGCTGAACTTTAATAAAATGAAAAAAAAGTCATATAGAACATTTAATAAAAGCCATAGGTGCTCACCGTTCATAAAATAAACATATGTATATGTATCTTATTAATGTAAACATATTATCAGTATAAAGCAACAGAAATTTCGTCATACAAAGTCATCTTGTATCCTAGAGGAGCCGTCGATAGGGTATACCTAAATTATATGAAAACGAGTTCGTTTTCTGTTGATCGCTATTAAAGAAGAAAATATGTTTGTTCATTATGATTTAACTAATTTAAAAGTACATTTAAATTCAGTCTCATACCCGTACTTCTTAACATAAAAATTAAAAATAAATGTTATCCAATTCTATATTATACTATGTATCAAAAATTTCAAAAAAGCTGTTATATGAAAGAATCTCCAGCGCTTCTAACTGCATCAGAGTTTAAGAAAAAAAACTCCTTTTATTCAATTTAATAAAATTTTAATTTGAAGCAGTAAGCAAATACATCAGCTTACTGCATTCTTATTCATAATGGTATAATAGAATATATAACCCCTAAAGGACAAAGTCTAAAAGTCTTATAAATTAAGAAATATAGAAAATAACATAATTTTTATAAACGCGTAAAGTTGCAAAAGTAATTCAAATGATTTAATCGCAAAAAACAAACAAAAAGCAGCGATTGTTTTCAACAATTATGAAAATAATAATTACAATATAAAACTCCCTTTTGATTTCCAATGTTTATCAATAAAAAATAAAAAATAAGTAAGTTAACTAACAACAAAAAAAAAAACTATCAGTACCTAAGCTGGAGTGCCGGATCAGTTTCATTTAAAAATGTTTATACATTTTTAAAAAGCAAAGCAAGTTTTCCAAAATAAATGTAGAAGGCTATAGCTAGAAAAAATTTTATACCCTATACTTTAAAAAACTGTAAATTAAGTATAAGAAATATTTCTATTATAGTTACTATTACTATAGAGTATGTAAGTACATATCTTCAAGAATTCAGTTTTACTTACAACAGAAAATCCTCACAAACTTTTAAGTAAACGCAGATAAAAATTAAAATGTTTTTAATTTCACCAACAACAGACATCACATGACAAAAAATAAAATAAAAAATGTATTCAAAGATTGAGTTGAACACTTATTTGTATGTACATATATATGTACATACATACATACATACATACATACATAAAATCAATTTGTAGATATGTATGTATACATATCAAATTTCTTATCAATGCTTAAGTAGTTATTAGATCTACATCATGAAAATATATGAAGCGTCGTTTAGTTAAAGCACAATGCAAATATAAACAATCCATACACTCAGGGAAAATCTGCAGCTTAAAAATAAGAATTCATCACATTAATTCAATAATTTTTAATATAATAGAAAATGTATATTGAGATATCTACAAACTAATGAGTTTAATAAATGAATACTGTAAATTAATATTTTGTCCATATTGAAATAAGAAATTTCAATATGACTAAACCTTCGCTAATGGTTCTTATTAATTCAGCATGGTTCTTACTGATTTCAAGTTGGTTTTTCTCTGTGTGTAGATAACTCTTTCAGTCAAAGAAGACGAATGTAGTTAAATAAACAAAATCTGTAATATAAACAAATTTCACACAGACCGACTTCAACGCGAGACAAATTTAAGCATGAGAAAATATAAAGCAATCGTAAGTACAAAAGCATACTAGGATTAGGGAAGTCCAGATATATGATAGTATTTTATAGTACCAAATGTCGATGTTGAAAACAATTTATTTCTACTTACATATAAATACCAGCTCAAATACACACACATAGCAGAATTCATATAAGAAATATCCAAGAAAATTTCAACAACACCCCACCTTTTGCAAATCATGACGAGCCTTAAATTCTCCCTCAGATATACATACACAAATTCCCATGATCATACATACATATACAATATATAAGATTAATCTCAACAACACAACACTCTCACCTACCTGAAATTACAGATAGTCTTAAACTTCTACAGACGTCTATACACATAGATTCTCACGGCTACATATTACAAGAACACCTCGCCCCTAATAAATCACAATCATCTTAAATTCTTACAAAAATACATACATACATACATACGCATAACCAATTTACCTCAACAACATCCTCACCCACCTCAAATCACGATCAACCTTAAACTACTATAGAGAGACACATTCACAAATCCCCATGGCTACATATTACGTCAACAACCCTGCCCACCCAAATCATGGTCAGCCTTAAACTCCTACAGACATACAAACACACAGATTCCCCCGGTTGCATATTACTAGAACACCTCACCCCTCATAAATCACAATCAGCCTTAAGCTCCTATAGAAATACACACATTGAAATTCCTACAAACATACACACACACACACACACACACACACACACATACACACACATTCACACACAACTACACACGCAATCGATCTACCTCAACTACACCCCGCCCCCTGCCAATCAAACCTTCACCTAAATTCTCACAGACAGACAGACACATCCACAAATTCCTATGGTTACATATTACGGCAACAACGCCGCCCACTCAAATCACGGTCCGCCTTAAATTCCCACAGTCTAGCAACACCTACATTAGCATTAGAAAAAATAACTTTCACGTTTTCCCGTCGTCATTAGGAAAAATCATTTTCCCGTCGGCATTTGAAAAAATTATATTCGTTTTTTGCCGTCGGCATTTGAAAAAAATAATAATCATGTATTGCAGTAGGCATTAGGAAAAATTATCATGTATTGCAGTAGGCATTAGGAAAAATTATCATGTTTTGCCTTCGGTATTACGAAAAATTATCATGTTTTGCCTTCGGAATTACGAAATATCATTAGATGATTTTCCGTCAGCATTAGGAAAAACCATTTTCATGATTTTCCCCGTCGTCACATACACACATAAAAACCGCCAAACTATGAACCGCCTTAATACATTCACACAAAATATTCCACACACAAACTTCCCATGGTCAGGCAGCAGACAGACAGACAGACATACACTTAATGTAAACAAAAACTCCTAATGTAAACAAAAAACTCCTTATGTAAACAAAAAAACACAAATTTCCAAGAATTTAACAATTTTCAAATTTTAATTACCCAAATTTAACAATTTCAGCAACAATTTAACAATTTTAATTGGGGCCGGAGTGGGATTTCACTACTACTTACGGGCGATATGAATTGCACAATGCGGGCTCCATATAAGTGCTCCATATTCCAATTTAGATCTAACATATGATGAATACAGAAGTTTAATAGTATATGGATCAGTGAAATCTGCACTATTTCTTTTTATACACGCAAGTATGGAGTAAGCTTTAGGTATCAATTTATCTAAATGAGGAATGAAAGTCAATTTAGAATCAAACAAAATACCCAAATCACTAAACCCAGATATTTTAGATATATTATTATTGCCCAAGTGGTAAGAAGAAGATAATGGGATTCTATCTCTTGAAAAGGAAACTTGAAAACATTTACTTAGATTAAATTTCAGATTATTGTTTTCACACCAAATAATCAACGAGTCAAGATCAGTCTGCAACTTTGATACATCATCTAAACATTTAACACTAGAAAAAATTTTTAGGTCATCTGCATATAGTGAAAAGTTTGCAAATTTAAAACTTTGAAATATGTCATTAATGAAAAGATTAAAAAGTAATGGACCCAGCACACTTCCTTGGGGGACCCCAGAAATTTGATAATATGGAACCGATTGATGTATATCAATTTATACAACACAAACTCTATTACTTAAATACGATGACAACCAATTATAAAAGGATGAATCGATGCCAAAGTTGTATAACTTTTTTAGTAAAATTTCATGCGAAATTGTGTCAAAGGCTTCCGAAAAATCAGTATATATAGTATCGACGTGGAAACCAAGCTATAACTGCGAAAAACAAAAATCAGTGAATACTGTAAGATTTGTAATGTGGATTTATCATTCCTAAGTCCATGTTGCTGCGAAATTATGGCGGATTTCGAATTAAAATATAAAATGTCATATATAATATGCTCAAATATTTGAGATACAGTAGATAATTTAGAAATAGATCTATAATTATAAACATCATTCGGATTGCCCGATTTTAATATGGGAGTTACAAATGTAAATTTCCAACGATCTGCAAATACCCCTTCAGAAAGGGATTTGTTAAATATTTTCATTATAGGGTAAAAGTAGATTGTTAATGGGGACGGACGACATGTTTTGGGAATTCAAAACCGGAAAAAAATAGAAACGATGGCAACCCTATTACAAGTTGGGGGATTTTGGGGATTTTCATGCTGATATTGTGTGTGTGTGTGTGATTGATTCTTCGTTCGTGTGTATGTATGTATACTTGTGTGCACAGCTTTTGTTGTTTTAGAGAAATGTTGTGCTTACAGCGCATGGATGTATGTACTAGACAGCTTTTTTAAACAGTCTTGAAATGTAAAAACATCATGATTTTTAAATGTATTCACATCGCATGTATATATTTGTTTCGTATGTATGTATGTAAAAAAAATCCGCTTTAATGTCTCTTCACTATGAAGGTTCAACGAGAACTGAACCAACAAAATCAAAAATCATACAAAAAATATTCGTAATACATATTCACCTTGATAAATAAGCTTATTGGCTTTACTAATATTTTTTACATAGCAAGAAATAGCAAAAACAAAAAAAAAACCGTAAACACAAACAAAGTTCCCTTGAGGAATAATACTCTGTATGAGTACCTCAAAGGAAAAAAATTTTGAAGTGAGTTCTAACGGCAGAAATGCTTATTTTACTGTGAGTTCTGAAACTCTTAATGAAAAAAATATAAATAATAAATCTGATGAAAATCTTTTTTTAACGGCAAAGCCAATTTTTCGTCAGCGATCAACTTCGCTTTGTCCAATGCCAACTAGTGAATCGTCAACATTACCATTGCCTAGTACTTCTTCATTTAAGTCTGCGATATCATCCGCATCGGGCTCGCCTTTATCACTAAACCAATTTATCACTACAGATAACAGTAGCTCAAAACCCAAGGTACAAGTGGGAATGGACAGTTATATAACAGTGGTAAAGCGTGGGCGAGGCCCTAATTCTTCAAAAATTTCATCTGCTCCAAAGATGTCCAGGGATAACAGCGCATCATCTACCAATCGTCAAAATCGTTTTTCATTATTGCAAGACACCGACGACAAGCCCTCTACATCATCGCAAAAGTCTTTTAAGCCACCACCTATTTATCTGAGAGAAAAAAATCCTAACGCGCTTATAAAAAAACTACTGTCGACCATTGGTGAAAAAACTTTTCACATCATTCCAATTAAACGAGGTAATATTGATGAAACTAAAATCCAAATATATAATGAAAAAGATTTCCGAAAAATTGTTAGTGAATTCGAAAAAAATAAAACAAATTTTTACACATACCAACTTAAGAGTGCTAAAGGTCTACAGATAGTATTAAAGGGCATAGATTCATATATTGAACCCGAAGAAGTAAAATGTGCACTTGTCGACCAAGGATTCAAGGTAAAAAATGTTACCAACATATTTAATAGAGAAAAGGTCCCCCAACCCCTATTTCGGGTTGAACTGGAGCCGAATGACATACAATTGAAAAAAAATGAAACCCATCCAGTTTATAACGTAAAGTATCTCTTACATCGAAAAATCACAGTTGAAGAGCCACGTAAGCGTTCAGGTCCCGTACAGTGCCATAATTGCCAAGAATATGGCCATACGAAAACTTACTGCAAGTTACCTACAGTGTGTGTTATCTGCGGTGAATTGCATGGTACTGCTAGCTGCACTAAGCCAAAAGATCAAGCAGAAAAAAAATGTAGTAATTGTGGAGGTAATCACACAGCTAACTATAGAGGGTGCCCTGTATTTTCTTTCGTTAAACAGGCTATGGGTCAAAAACCCAAGTTAACTCCAGATCTACAAGTAAACACGAACTCCGACACTTTTGCTCAAATCAGCCAACCAGTTACTTCACGTGTATCGTATGCTGATGCTGCTAAGACTAGTTCAATTCCCACGCAAAATGTTCCACCGCCAAATAATTCAACGAATTCAAACTCAAGCTTTAACTTTAGTCGCCTTGAAGCTACTATTGAGAATCTGGTGCTAACTATAAACAACTTTACTACAAATATGACAAGTATGATGCAAGAAATGCTGCGAATGCAGAATACACTGCTTCAAGCATTAGTTAATAAACCATGAACACGTTAAAAATATGTTTCTGGAACGCAAACGGCATTCGCCAACATAAAATTGAACTTGAGCACTTCCTCATGGAAAAAAATATTGATATAATGTTGGTTTCTGAGACTCATTTGACCTCAAGAAGCTTATTTAAAATAAATGGTTACACTTTATATGATACAAAGGACCCGAGAGAGAGAGCATGTGGTGGATCAGCAATTCTGATTAAGTCAAGACTCAAGCACTATGTCCTTGACAACGTTAGTGAAGAATATTTGCAAGCAACGAATATTTTCGTAGAAAATTTTTGTGCGAATTTCGTGATATCATCAATTTACTCACCTCCCAGATTTTCAGTTACCGAAGATCAGTATGAGAAGTTCTACAAATCGCTTGGATGCTGTTTCGTGGCAGCTGGTGACTAGAATGCAAAACATACGTACTGGGGATCGCGTCTTGTTACACCTAGAGGTCGAGCATTGTTCAATACAATTTCAAAAATGGGTTTAGATGTCATTTCGAGTGGGGAGCCTACTTACTGGCCTACTGACGTAAGAAAAATTCCAGATGTTTTTGCCGTCACGAAAAATATTCATAGGGACTTAATTCATGTAGAGGCCTCTCTAGATCTGTCCTCCAATCACTCTCCAACAATAGTTACAATTTTCAACCCACTAAGGAGTGATTTAACTAACTCATATGTGAAGATGATTAATGGAATCAACTGGCTGGCATTCAAAAAATATCTTAGTAGTCACTGCGTAGAAAACATTCAGCTTAGATCATGCGATGATATTGAATTTAACATTGCCAATCTTAACGAAAATATTAAACAGGCTGCTGAACACGCCACTACCTCCTATCCGCAGACCGGCTTTAACAGAATTTATTCTACGGAAATTGAACGTCTTGTATGTGAAAAAAGGAGAGCTAGAAGAGAATGGCAACAACACAGATCACCCCTAAATAAAATCAGACTTAAAGAATGTACTAAACGACTCAAAGAGCTGCTATCGTCGGAAAAAACTGCACTACTGGAAAAGTATTTAGAAGGTCTTGATGTAACGTCCGCATGTAATTACTCTTTATGGCGCGCTACTAGAAATCTTAAACGACCCGTTGATCTTAAATCACCATTGCGAACTGCGACCGTAGGCTGGGCAAGAAGTGATAGTGAGAAAGGTAACTTATTTTCTGAGCATTTAAAATCTGTATTCACTCCCAATTCATGTACGGGTGCTGCTGATTTACCGTGTGTAGTTTCTCTACGCCCTCGTCCCTTAAGGTTTAAGATGCGTGAAGTACAAAAAGTAATTGCTGAACTCAACCCGAAGAAAGCTCCAGGTATTGATGGCATTAGTAACAAAATGCTCATGAACTTGCCTTATATTGCAATAAGAATCCTGCTATTTACTTTTAATGCTATTTTAAGAATGCAGTATTTTCCACATAACTGGAAACTGGCCAAGATCAAAATGATTCCAAAGGCGGGCAAAGATCTTACCAAGACTGAGTAATATAGGCCTATAAGCTTACTATCTACAATCTCAAAGCTTTTCGAAAAGCTGCTCATGACTAAATTGTCCAAAATTTTAACTGATAGTGGGTGCATCCCGGACCATCAATTTGGCCTTAGAAGTCAGTACAGCACGATTGAACAAACGCATAGACTGGTCCAAGTTGTAAGAAGAACATTTGAAGAAAAGAAGTATTGTTCTGCTCTCTTTATTGATGTTTCTCAGGCGTTTGATAAAGTATGGCACGAAGGCCTAGTTTTAAAATTGAAGACATATCTGCCAGTAAACATTCAAAAGCTTTTGGAAAGTTATATTATTGATAGGAAGTTCACTGTTGTGGAAGGAGAGTTCACGAGTGTGTCCGAAACTATATCTTCTGGTGTGCCCCAGGGTAGTATTCTGGGTCCTGTCTTGTATTTAATATATACTTGTGATATGCCTGTGAGCAATAATATTCATATTTCTACTTTTGCCGATGATACAGCCTGTATGAGTGTGCACGAAAACCCTTATGAGGCATCCAGGAACATATCACTCAGCTGGAAATATGGTTGAACTTATGGAGAATTAAAGTCAATGAACAAAAGTGTGTCCATATAACGTTCACCCTAAGAAGAGATACTTGCTCCCCCATTCGAATCAACAATCAAAATATTCCTCAACATTCCCAAGTGAAATACCTTGGTATACACCTTGATCGAAGACTTACATGGAAACATCATATTGACTCTAAGTTAACTCAGATGAAACTTAAGTTAACTCAAATATATTGGTTGATTGGCAGAAACTCAACACTCAGCCTAGACTGCAAACTCTTATTATACAAGTCGCTTTTGAAGCCAATATGGCGCTACGGAATTCAGTTATGGGGCACTGCTTCAGCTTCCAATGTCGAGAGAATACAACGAAGGCAAAACAAAATTTTACGGTTAATAACATCGGCTCCATGGTACATCCAAAATTCTATTATACATCGTGATTTAAATATGCCACTAGTGACTGAAGAAATTGCAAAATACGCAGGCAAATATTTAACAAAACTCGAATCACATCCTAATGCGCTTGCTCGTAATATTTTGAACTTTACTGGACACATCCGCTTAAAAAAGAGGGACACACGGGCTCTTATACCTAACACTCCAGATGGGACTACTTGAAAATACTTCTTCGCCCCCCCCCCCTTTTTTTATTATCACTACTAATGTATTATTTATAACTACCACTAAGTTTATGTCCGACACTGGTTGGGCCTAATAATTTTTTTTATAGATTTAAGATTTGAATACTTATTGTTAGTTCATATATGAAGATACAATAAATAAATGCATGCATTAAAAAAAAAAAAAAAAAACATCGCATGTATTATACTAAATCAATAATAAATGCTGTCGTACTATAAGCGAGGCACGATGGATATATTGGTGTATGTGTATATCAGTTGTAACAAGCGATGTCGCAAGACAGCTTGTTTGTAACAAACAATCAAAAGAAGTACTGTTGATTAGTGTATGCTTGTTATTTTTCATATTGTACGTTTGAGTGTGTGTGTAATATGTAGATGGTAAGCTATTATGTGGTTAACCGCATACAACTAATGTTAATAAATGTGTGTGCCTTTGCATGTGCGCAGAAAAATAAAAAAATCATACACACATACATGCATGAAGTTTGTACACGCGCTCATGCGTAGAAAGAAGCAAGTATCACAAATTCTTCCGTCACGAACTGTTTTCTTCTTTACTCTTATACCTACAATACTCAAACAAATTTCTTGCAAACAGTGTTGTTAACGTTTGTTTTATAAGATTTCGCTGTAGTAAAGCATTTGAAAAATCCCTCATGTCTTGAAAGTTCTTATAAGATGTCTTGTGCAGGAGACTAGTATGTACGTGTGTGTGTGTGTGTGTGAGTCTGATTCTTTGGTTATGTGTATGCATGTATATGTGGGTGTTTGTATGTGTGTTTGGGGGGTGTGTGTGTTTGTGTGTGTGTGTGTATGAGTGTGTGTGTGTATGAGTGTGTGTTTTGGTATTTTCTTGTATGTTTGATGGTGTCCGATACATTTGTTGTAGTGGCAGACAATCATTATACCCAGTAGGAAATGTCGATGGTGCAAATGTACTGAGTCGCTTTCGACTTGTCGCTTGTGCGACGTATATACAAATGTATGTATATTCAAAACTTATTGACAATTCCACCACAAATACATCATATCTGTTTTCTCTTCTTCCTTTATACTGACGGATAGAAGAAAACTTATTATACCACTATTTTTACTATAATTTTAGTGTTGACACAAAGACACTTGCTCCCAGTCTGACTGCAGGGTAGTTACAAGGGATCTGTGTATTTGTGTGCATATAGTGATTGTTAGTTGATAGACTTTGGGCTGCTGTTTTGAGCTATCGTTGGTATGCTTATGTAGGGTTATTGTGTATATATGCATTTATGTTTGCGATCTCTGGAGAAATACTCTAATAGCTGCAGAGAGTGGCAACCCTGTTTGCATATGTTGTTGTATTAATGTATGTGATCTTATCTATTTTTTGCTTTGAAGAATATTATTGCTTGTGTGAATTACATCATCACTTTGTCATACATATTTACAAATGAATGTATATATGTTTTTAAGGCTATTGACATTGCTATTCTTATGGAGATAGAAAAATATCGTGTTGGCATAGGTTTTATGTGTACAAGTGAATTTCAGATCTTAAATGTTTTGAATCCAATCAGGTTGATAAGAAGAGCTTTTGAATAGGGGTAATGGTATTTTTATTTTAATATATTTTATTTTTGGTGTAACAATTGTAGAAACTAGCTTTTAGAGAAATACATCAAGAACTTGTAGAAGCACCTACTTTCACGTATCCCGATTTTTCTCGTACCTTTGTATTACAAACTGATGCTAGCCACTTTGTTCTGGGTGTTGCTAGACTGTGGGAATTTAATCATATCTCGTAATTCAAACAGAGCAATATGTATGTATGTGTGTGTGTGTGTGTGTGTGTGTGTGTGTGTGTGTGTGTGTGTATATGTGTATGTATGTGTGTATGTGTGTGTGTGTGTGTATGAATACCATCAGATAAACTAGATTTGATGACTACTACACGATTCTTACATAAAGTATATAAGTAGAAGAAATAATGTAGATTGTCATCAGTCTGCTCTGATATCTCAACAAGTCACAACCTATTTTCCCATCCAAAATTTCTAAAGTGTTTAAAATCCAAAAACTATAAAAGTGTTAGAACTAATTACTCTTTGTTAAAAAAGATAATAGTGCATAAAAAATAATTAAATAAATTGTTTATAACTGAAATAAATTGTTTATAAATAAAATAATTAAATTAATTAATAAATAATTAAATAATATGAATACTACAAGTTGTACCATCTGCAATAAAGTCTTTATGACTCAAACAAAACTAAACCAGCATATTGAAACGCACTCCTATGCTAACCAATCGAAGGCTATGCTTGGAACTAGTAAGCTTAATCCTCAAAACAAATATTGTGAGGGTTGTGATGAGATGATTCCATCAAATGGTTATATGGTTCATGTCAGAACCACAAAACATAAAAACAGCTGTCAACAAGAACGGATTGGAGATTTTCTCACAAAAAGAGCAAACAACTTCAATGGGAGGATTGAGACATATATCCTCCTCAACAAAAATGTGGGTGTCTTGTTTCCGGAGGAGTTTCTGAAATCTGCAAAGAGCTCCATAGTACAACAACTAAATGAAAGTAGTAAGATACATACTACATTTAAATTTAATATGGAGCTCACGTGTGATTATATGAAGATGGTGAATGATGAGATGAATGTTTTCCAACTTGTACATATTTCGAAAATGATGTTGGTGACTTTGTCTGATGACATAGAGGACATGTACAAGAAACAAGCCGAGGAGCTAAGAACCAAAATGGAAGAATTTCAAGAGAGGGATAGCGGATGGACCTTGATTTCAATAAATTCCCTTGAAGTTAATATAAACAAGGCGTCCAAAATAAGAGAATCAAGCTTTATCCCTCTCCCGAAAAATATTGCAGTGAAATGTGCATGCATAAATGTCGACAACAATGATATTTATTGCTTTAAATGGTGTCTCATTGCGGCTTTGTACACAGATATTACTTTAGATCGAAGACAACGGAAAAACCATAGAAATTTCAATATTGCAAACATTTCTGATGAGAATATTAATATAGGGGAAGTTGTATTAAATTTTAAAGACCTAGAGTTTCCACTCCCATTGAAGGAGATACAAAAATTTGAAAGTCAAAATTATGTGAGCATCAATGTATTTGGTCACAATGGAACATCGCTTATAGGACCATACTACATAACAAAAGGAGAAAAACATGTTCATATTAATCTTTTATTGCCGCAGTCCAATGAAAACTTCCACTATGTTCTCATCATTGTGCATTTAAGCGAAATATGTTTTCATATCTATTTAAACAGTTACTTCTTATTGTTATATCAATTTACATACTATTTTATTTTCTATATTTTCTTCACACTTCTTCGTTCTAATATGACGTCACACAGAAGTAAGATTCTGATATAAAACACCTGCCTATATTATACACATGATGATTATGTGTATAATCATCACAAAAACGTTTGCGGCAAAAAAGTCATCAGAATGCCAGAAGATGGATCTATTATCAAGTTTACGAAGCACTACAAACAGTTAAATGTACCATTTGTAATATACGCAGACTTTGAGTCCATTTTAGAAAAAGTCAATGATTATGTAAGTAAAAGCATTACAAATGTACAGAAACACCATGCGTGTGCATTCGGGTATTTTATTAATTGTAGTTTTAAGAGAGAAAATAATTTATATAGGAATTATTTTGGTGAAGATTCGGCAAATGTATTTATCAAAAAAATAGTTGAAGATTGTACAGATATTTATCTAAATTATTTGCTTAAAGTTAAGAAAATGTTCATAACCCCAATAGAAATAGCTCAATATAATAATGCAAAAAATTGTCATATATGTAAGAAAATATTAAATAACGATAAAGTTAGAGATCATTGTCATCTTACGGGCAATTATCGTGGGGCAGCACATAGCGAATGCAATTTGAATTATAAAACACCTCAGTTTATACCGGTTATCCTGCATAATCTTTCTGCATATGATATACACCTATTTTTCAAAGAACTTTATACTATAAAATATTCTACAATAAAAGTGATTCCCCAGAACACAGAGCGTTATATTTCTCTTTCAATTTTCATCAGATCAGATGAAAAACGCGGATTCGAAATAAGATTTATAGACTCTTTTAGATTTATGGCTTCGAACTTAGATATGTTAGTGAAAAATCTTGATAGCAATGATTTTAATACTATTCGATCATGTTTCGTTGATAAAGCTCATTTCAACCTGATAAGAAGAAAGGGTGTATTTCCGTACTCTTACATGGATTCCATGACTAAGTTTAAGGAAACTAAACTAACTAGGGACATTAGAATTACTTCATCTTGGGAAACAACAAATAGGAATCATTTAGGTCTCAGAGCATTAATTGCGAAACCAAATTTTAAGCAGTTGACAAAATTTTCTGATGATATGTATGCGGTAGAGTTAGAAAAAATGGAACCACTATATGATAAACCCATATATGTTGGTTTTACAGTACTGGAGTTATCCAAGTGGAGAATGTATGACTTCCATTATGGCTTCATGAAGCCTAAATTTGGAGACAACATTTCTCTCAACTATATGGATACTGACTCATTTATTTATTCAATTAAAACTGATGATTATTACGATGACATCCGTAATGACATTAGTTTGAATTTTGATACGTCAGAATATCCTATAGATAATCAATTTCGTTTGCCGCTACTAAATAAGATGGTTTTAGGAATGATGAAAGATGAAAACCGTGGGGATATAATGACAGAGTTTGTTGGTTTAAGAGCAAAAATGTATTCTCTGTCGACTCTTCGCTCGGAAGCTGTTAAAAAATCAAAAGAGGTCAAAAAGTCTGTAATTAAAAAGTTGTCCATTAATGATTACAAAAGTTGCTTATTCAAATGTTTTTGTTTAGATCTAAAACACATCAACTATATACCCAAAAACTGCATAAAATAGCACTTAGCTTTTCTGATGATAAAAGAAATATAATGAAAGATGAAATAAAAACGCGCGCTTCGGGACATTACATAGACCGAAATAATGATGCAATGTATGTAGAATAGAATGATTCCTACTAAATTGCATGTAAGATGTCAATGAAAATTTAATTTTGTACTAATTGTATTTATTTATTAATGTATTTCTTTAATTGTTTATTAATTTATTTATTATTCACTTATTTGTTTATTAATAAATTTATGTATTTATTATTTATTTGTTTATTAATTTATTAATTAGTTTATTCCTTTATTAATTTACTTATCTATTAATTTATTTATTGTTTATATATTTGTTTATGAATTTATCTATTAATTTTAGCATTTTATTCACACAAAAGTATGTAAAAATTTAATGCGTTAAAGCTTTTATTTTTTTTACCTATACCTAAGTTATCTTTAAATAAAAATTAAATATTAGGTTAATGATCTTTTTTCTTTTTATATCTGTATATTTTTATTTATAAATAGAGTTAAATTTGTATTGGTACTAAGATTTTTAAGAAAAAATGTTAAATAAAATATGGAAAAAATAATAATATATATAAATGGTTTTTATTTCAACTTAAATTTACTTAATAGAAATTTTAACTACAAATGTCCACATTTTTATATTTTGTTTCTTTATGGGCTTTACTTCGCTAGATCAAAAAATTTTTCTTTTTGTTTATTTAAAAATTCTTGTTTTTTCTTTTCACATCGCTTAAACATGCACAGTCTTGTTATTTTTGAAAGGTTCTACACAAGAGGAATTGAGTTTCACAATATTATGAAATTCCATTATATTTCATTAGATATAATCTTATCGACACCAACTGCTTTAACACCATCTCATCCACGTTTGCTAACAGCAAATAGCAGAACAGATATCAGCTATTACATCAGCTTATCAGATCAGCTTTTCAGGACCTGGTCTGGTTTTCAGATCAGCTTATCAGGACCTGGTCTGGTTTTCAGATCAGCTTTTCAAGACCTGGTCTGGTTTTCAGATCAGCTTTTCAGGACCTGGTTAGAGGTTAGATGAAATACGAAAAAGTAAACTTTTATGTAGTAAAATTATTTTCTATAACGAAAATCGTTTAATTCAATATCTTTGCTTATAACCAAAATCTATATTTACCCATCCAACACTCTACAAATTTCTTAAAACTTTTCAAAATTCATATTACTGCCAAAATAAACCTTATAAACATGCTTCACATTTTTCTCATCTTACTTAAACATTATAATAACATTTACATTGTCTCTTGTTAAATGCTTACAGCCATATTCATAAAAATTTTAACAGCATTTCAAATGTTGTTTGAGCAAAATTCGCTAAAATTTATTCATAATAGAATATTAACGTAAAAACGTTTTTTAACTTGCGTAAATCACGAAATCTTAAAAATTAAATGCATCCATATTTAAAATAATTTTGAATTGACGTCGTTGTAGTTTTGCTTCATGTTTATTTATATTTTTAACTTTGCCCGTATGTATGTATGTATGTATGTATGTATTAGGAGTTGTGCTATAAGTTTGGCACAAGTAGAATGAGTCATCATTCTTCTGTCGCCCCATACAAAAATATACGCGTACATATGTATGTATGTATATTATACTGCTGACCACATGCAACATCAGCAAATATCATAATTGAAATATTTTAAGCTTCATTACGAGAAAAAAAATAAATGTATAATAACCCATTCTTTGACTTATGAAATTATGTAATTTCTTTAAGTATTCATATTTGTAGTAGTATACATATATTCATATTTTAGTATAAATGTATGTTTTTAAACTTGAGATAGTAGTAGGGAATTGGGCATTCGGCCGCAATTAAAATTGTTAAATTGTTGCTGAAATTGTTAAATTTGGGTAATTAAAATTTGAAAATTTTAAAATTCTTGAAATTTGATACCTACGAGGGTGGTTCAATAAGTCCTTTAAATATTTTTCGAGGGTGGTTCAATAAGTCACTCTTATTTTTTTTAACATAAGGAGTTTTTGTTTACATTAAGTGTATGTCTGTCTCTCTCTCTGTCTGTCTGCATGACCGTGGAAATTTGAGTCTTTCAGTGATTTGGGTTGTGTAATAATTTCTGGGTGTCCTTTGTCGGGGTTATGGGTAATTAAACTTAAAAATTTTAATCTACGCCGGATGAACAGTTCCCTACTACTATCTGAGGTTTAAAAACATATATTTATACTAAAATTATCTATATAAATACTACTACAAATATGAATAGTTAAAGAAATTACATAATTTCATAATTAAAAGAATGGGTTATTATACATTTATTTTTTTCTGGTAATGAAGCTTAATACATTTCAATTATGATATTTGCTGATGTTGCATGTGGAAAGCAGAATAATATACATACATACATATGTACGTGTATATTTTTGTATGGGGCGACAGAAGAATGATGACTCATTCTACTTGTGCCAAACATAAGCATAATTCTTAATACATGCATACATACATACATACAGGCAAAGTTAAAAATATAAATAAACAAGAAGCAAAACTAGAACGACGTCAGCTCAAAATTATTTTAAGTATGGGTGCATTTAATTTATAAGATTTGTTGATTTACGCAAGTTAAAAAACGTTTTTAAGCTAATATTCTATTATGAATACAATTTTAGCGAATTTTGCTCAAACAACATTTGAAATGCTGTTTAAAATTTTTATGAATATGGCTATAAGCATTTAATAAGAGGCAATGCAAATGTAATTATAATGTTTAAGTAAGATGAGAAAAATATGAAGCATGCTTACAAGGTTCATGTTGGCAGTAATATGAATTTTGACAAGTTTTAAAAAATTTGTAGAGTGTTGGAAGGATAAATATGGATTTTTGATTATAAGCAAATATATTGAATTAAACGATTTTCGTTATAGAAAAAAAAAACTGCTAATAAAAGATAGACTTTAGCTATTTCATCTGACCTGAAAACCAGACCAGCTCCTAATAAGCTGACCTGCAAATCAGACCAGCTCCTAATAAGGTGAGCTGAAAATCAGACCAGCTCCTGATAATCTGATCTGAAAACCAGACCAGGTCCTGATAGCCTAATCTGAAAACCAGACCAGGTCCTGATAAGCTGATCTGAAAACCAGACCAGGTCCTGAAAAGCTGATCTGAAAACCAGACCAGGTCCTGAAAAGCTGATCTGAAAACCAGACCAGGTCCTGATAAGCTAATCTGAAAACCAGACCAGGTTCTGATAAGCTGATCTAATAACCAGACCAGGTCCTGATAAGCTGATCTGAAAACCAGACCAGGTCCTGATAAGCGGATATGATAACCAGACCAGGTCCTGATAAGCTGATCTGAAAACCAGACCAGCTCCTGATAACCTGATCTGAAAACCAGACCAGGTTCTGATAAGCTGATCTGATAACCAGACCTGCTCCTGAAAAGCTGATCTGAAAATAAGACCAGTTCCTGATAAGCTGATCTAATAGCTGATACCTATTGTACTATTTGCTGTTATCAAACGTAGATGAGATGGTGTTAAAGCAGTTGGTGTCGATAAGAAAATATCTAATGAAGTATTATGAAATTTCATAATATTGTGAAATTCGATTTGTTTTGTGCGGAAGTTTTCAAAGATAACAAGACTGTGCATGTTTAAGCGAAATGAAAAGAAAAAAAACAATAATTTGCAAATAAGCAAAAAGAAAAATTTTTTGATCTAGCGGAGTAAAGCCAATAAAGAGACAAAATATAAAAATGTAGACATTTGTAGTTAAAATTTCTATTCAATAAATTTAAGTCGAAATAAAAACCATTTACATATATATATATATATATATATATATATATATATATATTATTATTATTTTCTCAATATTTTATTTAACATTTTTTCTTAAAAATCTTAGTACCAATACAAACTTAACTCTATGTATAAATAAAAATATACAGATATAAAAAGAAAAAAAAAACATTAATCTAATATTTGATTTTTATTTACAGATAATTTAGGTATAGGTAAAAAGAACAAAGCTTTAAAGCATTAAATTTTTATATACTTTTGTGTGAATAAAATACTAAAATTAATAGATAAATTCATAAACAAATATATAAGCAATAAATAAATAAAGAAATAAACTAATAAATAAATAAAGGAATAAATTAATTAATAAATTAATAAACAAATAAATAATAAAAACATAAATTAACTAATACACAAATAAGTGAATAATAAATAAATTAATAAATAAATAAAGAAATAAATTAGTAAATAATTAAAGGAATAAATTAATTAATACATTAATAAACAAATAAATAATAAATACATAAATTAGTTAATAAAAAATAATAAATAAATTAATAAATAAATGCATTAATAAAAAATAAAACTAGTACAAAATTAAATTTTCGTTGACATCTTACATGCAATTTAGAAGGAATCATTCTATTCTACATCCATTGTTTCATTATTTCGGTCTATGTAATGCCCCCAAGCGTGCGTTTTTATATTATCTTTCATTATATTTCTTTTATCATCAAAAAAGCTAAGTGCTGTTTTATGTAGTTTTTGGGTATATAGTAGATGTGTTTTAGATTTAAACAAAAACACATCATCCGAAATAATTTTGGATTCGAATAAGCAACTTTTGTAATCATTAATGGACAACTTTTTAATTATAGACTTTTTGACCCCTTTTGATTTTTTAACAGCTTCCGAGCGAAGAGTCGACAAAGAATACATTTTTGCTCTTAACCCAACAAACTCTGTCATTATATCCCCATTGTTTTCATCTTTCATCATTCCCAAAACCTTCTTATTGAGTAGCGGCAAACGAAATTGATTATCTATAGGATATTCCGACGTATCAAAGTTCAAACTAATGTCATTATGGATGTCATCGTAAAAATCATTAGTTTTAATTGAATAAATAAATGAGTCAGTATCCATATAGTTGAGAGAAATGCTGTCTCCAAATTTAGGCTTCATGAAGCCATAATGGAAGTCATACATTCTCCACTTGGATAACTCTAGTACTGTGAAACCAACATATATGGGCTTATCATATAGTGGTTCCATTTTTTCTAACTCAACCGCATACATATCATCAGAAAATTTTGTCAACTGCTTAAAATTAGGTTTCGCAATTAATGCTCTGAGTCCTAAATGATTCCTGTTTGTTGTTTCCCAAGATGAAGTAATTCTAATGTCCCTACGTTTTTCAATGTTTTCCATTGTCTTCCCGTAAACAGCATTGTTTAAAAGTTTGAAGAAATCTTTTTCAAAATTATTTTTAGCATTTGTCCTATGAAATGTGTTTAAGTCAATATATTTTTTAAGCCAAGGGGATTACTTTAATCTGAGTATTCTATGGATTTGTTTTAAAATGAGGCCATTTGAAATGGCTTGTTTTAAAACTCTATAGTGTATGGTGTAATTTGTTTTTGAGTGTAAGTCTGCAACTAATTTTTTGATTTTGGATCCCCCCACGGTCTTATTTTGGGGACAAAATGGCAAATCATTATGAAGATCATGCACTGAATCCGGATAATCTATATCCACTTCCAAAATGTACCCATACTCTGCAGTATCAGAAATTTTCTTAACATCAACCCATTCTTTGATTTATGAAATTATGTAATTTCTTTAAGTATTCATATTTGTATAGGGTGTTTTTTTAGAGGTTTAAAACTTCGAATTGAAATAAAACACAAGAAAATCGTTTTAATGTCCATTAATTTGGCTTTATTGGAAGGATAATTTTATGCCATTAATGTTTTAATATGATTTCGGGCATGTGGCCGCCGCGGCTGGCTCGAATAAAGCCAATTCTACAGGTCCAATTTTCAACCACTTTTTCGAGCATATGGGGCCGTATGTTGGCAATAACGCCACGAATGTTGGCTTCCAAGTCCCTTAACGTTTCTGGTTTGTTGGCGTAGACGAGCGACTTCACATATCCCCAAAGAAAATAATCCAATGGTGTCAAATCACACGATCTTGGTGGCCAATTGACAGGTCCATTCCGCGAAATTATGCGCTCATCGAATGTTTCCTTCAATAAATCGATTGTGACGTGCGCTGTGTGGCATGTAGCGCCGTCTTGTTGGAACGACAACTCATCCACATTCATGCCACATTCAAATCTTCCATAAAGTTGATGGACAAAGCTCCAATTGCTGTGCACGGTGGCGAATCGATTCATTCGTGTCCTCTTCAACACTTTGCTCTACAGCGGCAATTGTTTCTTCGGTGCGCGCTGGTCGACGTCTCTGCGGATGCGTATTATCACATAGAGTAAACGTAGTGCGAAAACGATCCATGGTTAACCGAATTAATTGCTCTGATGGACGATTATGTCGACCATAAAATGGACGGAGCTTGCGGTAAACTTCGCGAACTGAACCATTATTTTCGAAATAAATTTGCACGATTTGCAAGCGTTGTTCTTTTGTCAACCTGTTCATGATGAAATGGCAAACCAAACTAAATATTAATCACTTGACAGCTGACAAAATGGCCGCCAGTTAAAAAGTGATGCCAACTTAAAGTTCTATACCTCAATAAAAAACACCCTTTAGTAGTATATATTCATATTTTAGTATAAATGTATGTTTTTAAACTTGAGATAGTAGTAGTGAACTGGGCATTTCGGCGTAGGGTAAAATTTTAAAGTTTAATTACCCATAACTCCGACAAAGGACATCCGTAAATTATTACACACCTCAAATCGCTGGCAGACTCAAATTCCCACAAACAGACAGGCAGACAGACAGATAACAAAACATTTTTCGTAGGCTTTAGAAACAATTAAATTTCACGTTTTTCCCGTCGGGATTAGGAAAAAGACGGACTTATTGAACCACCCTCGAAAAATATTTAAAGGACTTATTGAACCACCCTCGTAGGTATCAAATTTCACAAATTTCCAAGAATTTAACAATTTTCAAATTTTAATTACCCAAATTTAACAATTTCAGCAACAATTTAACAATTTTAATTGCGGCCGAATGCCCAATTCCCTACTACTATCTCAAGTTTAAAAACATACATTTATACTAAAATATGAATATATGTATACTACTACAAATATGAATACTTAAAGAAATTACATAATTTCATAAGTCAAAGAATGGGTTATTATACATTTATTTTTTTTCTCGTAATGAAGCTTAAAATATTTCAATTATGATATTTGCTGATGTTGCATGTGGGCAGCAGTATAATATACATACATACATATGTACGCGTATATTTTTGTATGGGGCGACAGAAGAATGATGACTCATTCTACTTGTGCCAAACTTATAGCACAACTCCTAATACATACATACATACATACATACATACGGGCAAAGTTAAAAATATAAATAAACATGAAGCAAAACTACAACGACGTCAATTCAAAATTATTTTAAATATGGATGCATTTAATTTTTAAGATTTGGTGATTTACGCAAGTTAAAAAACGTTTTTACGCTAATATTCTATTATGAATACAATTTTAGCGAATTTTGCTCAAACAACATTTGAAATGCTGTTTAAAATTTTTATGAATATGGCTGTAAGCATTTAACAAGAGACAATGTAAGTGTTATTATAATGTTTAAGTAAGATGACAAAAATGTGAAGCATGTTTATAAGGTTTATGTTGGCAATAATATGAATTTTGAAAAGTTTTAAGAAATTTGTAGAGTGTTGGATGGATAAATATAGATTTTGGTTATAAGCAAATATATTGAATTAAGCGATTTTCGTTATAGAAAAAATACTACTTATAAAAGATTGACTTTAGTTATTTGATCTGACCTGAAACTGTATTCCTATAAATTATATAAATGGCCAGCTACTTATATTCTGATAACCTGACCTGAAAACCAGACCAGGTCCTAATAAGCTGATCTGAAAACCAGACCAGGTCCTGAAAAGCTGATCTGAAAACCAGACCAGGTCCTGCAAAGCTGATCTGAAAACCAGACCAGGTCCTAATAAGCTGATTTGAAAACCAGACCAGGTCCTGAAAAGCTGATCTGAAAACCAGACCAAGTCCTGAAAAGCTGATCTGAAAACCAGACCAGGTCCTGAAAACCTGATCTGAAAACCAGACCAGGTCCTGAAAAGCTGATCTGAAAACCAGACCAGGTCTTGAAAAGCTGATCTGAAAACCAGACCAGGTCCTGATAAGCTGATCTGAAAACCAGACCAGGTCCTGAAAAGCTGATCTGATAAGCTGATGTAATAGCTGATATCTATTCTGCTATTTGCTGTTAGCAAACGTGGATGAGATGGTGTTAAAGCAGTTGGTGTCGATAAGATTATATCTAATGAAATATAATGGAATTTCATAATATTGTGAAACTCAATTCCTCTTGTGTAGAACCTTTCAAAAATAACAAGACTGTGCATGTTTAAGCGATGTGAAAAGAAAAAACAAGAATTTTTAAATAAACAAAAAGAAAAATTTTTTGATCTAGCGAAGTAAAGCCCATAAAGAAACAAAATATAAAAATGTGGACATTTGTAGTTAAAATTTCTATTAAGTAAATTTAAGTTGAAATAAAAACTATTTATATATATTATTATTTTTTCCATATTTTATTTAACATTTTTTCTTAAAAATCTTAGTACCAATACAAATTTAACTCTATTTATAAATAAAAATATACAGATATAAAAAGAAAAAAGATCATTAACCTAATATTTAATTTTTATTTAAAGATAACTTAGGTATAGGTAAAAAAATAAAAGCTTTAACGCATTAAATTTTTACATACTTTTGTGTGAATAAAATACTAAAACTAATAGATAAATTCATAAACAAATATATAAACAATAAATAAATTAATAGATAAGTAAATTAATAAAGAAATAAAGGAATAAACTAATTAATAAACAAATAAATAATAAATACATAAATTTATTAATAAACAAATAAGTGAATAATAAATAAATTAATAAACAATTAAAGAAATACATTAATAAATAAATACAATTAGTACAAAATTAAATTTTCATTGACATCTTACATGCAATTTAGTAGGAATCATTCTATTCTACATCCATTGCATCATTATTTCGGTCTATGTAATGTCCCCAAGCGCGCGTTTTTATTTCATCTTTCATTATATTTCTTTTATCATCAGAAACGCTAAGTGCTATTTAATGCAGTTTTTGGGTATATAGTTGATGTGTTTTAGATCTAAACAAAAACATTTGAATAAGCAACTTTTGTAATCTTTAATGGACAACTTTTTAATTACAGACTTTTTGACCCCTTTTGATTTTTTAACAGCTTTCGAGCGAAGAGTCGACAGAGAATATATTTTTGCTCTTAAACCAACAAACTCTGTCATTATCCCCATGGTTTTCATCTTTCATCATTCCTAAGACCTTCTTATTTAGTAGCGGCAAACGAAATTGATTATCTATAGGATATTCTGACGTATCAAAATTCAAACTAATGTCATTATGGATGTCATCGTAATAATCATCAGTTTTAATTGAATAAATAAATGAGTCAGTATCCATATAGCTGAGAGAAATGTTGTCTCCAAATTTAGGCTTCATGAAGCCATAATGGAAGTCATACAATCTCCACTTGGATAACTCCAGTACTGTAAAACCAACATATATGGGTTTATCATATAGTGGTTCCATTTTTTCTAACTCTAACGCATACATATCATCAGAAAATTTTGTCAACTGCTTAAAATTTGGTTTCGCAATTAATGCTCTGAGACCTAAATGATTCCTATTTGTTGTTTCCCAAGATGAAGTAATTCTAATGTCCCCACGTTTTTCAATGTTTTCCATTGTCTTCCCGTAAACAGCATTGTTTAAAAGTTTGAAGAAATCTTTTTCAAAATTATTTTTAGCATTTTTCCTATGAAATGTGTTTAAGTCAATATATTTTTGAAGCCAAGGGAATTGCTTAAATCTGAGTACTCTATGGATTTGTTTTAAAATGAGGCCATTTCAAATGGCTTGTTTTACAACTCTATAGTGTATGGTGTAATTTGTGTTTGAGTGTAAGTCTACAACTAATTTTTTGATTTTGGATCCCCCCACGGTCTTATTTTGGGGAAAAATGGCAAATCATTATGAAGATCATGCACTGAATCGGGATACTCTATATCCACTTCCAAAATGTACCCATACTCTGCAGTATCAGACATTTTTTTAACATCAAAATCAGTATCACATACCCACTCGAATTCACCACAAGGAAGATATTCCGACATCGCCCAACCATACAAATTGTTAGCGTCTAAATATACAAGAAATTCTGATGGTTTTGATGCATCAAAATCTTCCAAATATTTGTTATTTGCTTTGGAATATCTTTGCGAGCATTGAACTAGTCCACCTCTAATTCCGTTTTGCATAAACATATACATTTCGGAATCAGTGAACTGTTCCAGTGAAACTTCTGTGGTTTTCAACATTGCATCCCAGGATAAGCCTGGTGCTGTATAATAGTGGCAGGGGTCTAAATCGTATATATCTCTAAAAATTTTGCTAAAATTTTCAAACACGTCAGTTAGAAGTAGAACATCTGTCTTTAGGTAGAGTTCAGTGTAGTCAAGGAGGGTTTTACAGTTAAACTCTCTCCATATTTTTTGAGCATGTTCATACTCGACTACATCACATTCTTCATTCGTTAGAATATTGAAGAACTCGTCTCTACTAGGGAGCTTATTTTCCTTAAACTTAGTCATGGAATCCATGTAAGAGTACGGAAATACACCCTTTCTTCTTATCAGGTTGAAATGAGCTTCATCAACGAAACATGATCGAATAGAATTAAAATCATTGCTATCAAGATTTTTCACTAACATATCTAAGCTCGAAGCCATAAATCTAAACGAGTCTATAAATCTTATTTCGAATCCGCGTTTTTCATCTAATCTGATGAAAATTGAAAGAGAAATATAATGCTCTGTGTTCTGGGGAATCACTTTTATTGTGGAATATTTTATAGTAGAAAGTTCTTTAAAAAATAGGTGTATATCATATGCAGAAAGATTATGCAGGATAACCGGTATAAACTGAGGTGTTTTATAATTCAAATTGCATTCGCTATATGCTGCCCCACGATAATTGCCCGTAAGATGACAATGATCTCTAACTTTATCGTTATTTAATATTTTCTTATATATATATGTCAATTTTTTGCATTATTATATTGAGCTATTTCTATTGGGGTTATGAACATTTTCTTAACTTTAAGTAAATAATTTAGATAAATATCTGTACAATCCTCAACTATTTTTTTGATAAATACATTTGCCGAATCTTCACCAAAATAATTCCTATATAAATTATTTTCTCTCTTAAAACTACAATTAATAAAATACCCGAATGCACACGCATGGTGTTTCTGTACATTTGTAATGCTTTTACTTACATAAGCATTGACTTTTTCTAAAAACTCAAAGTCTGCGTATATTACAAATGGTACATTTAACTGTTTGTAGTGCTTCGTAAACTTGATAATAGATCCATCTTCTGGCATTCTGATGACTTTTTTGCCGCAAACGTTTTTGTGATGATTATACACATAATCATCATGTGTATAATATAGGCAGGTGTTTTATATTAGAATCTTACTTCTGTGTGACGTCATATTAGAACAAAGAAGTGTGAAGAAAATATAGAAAATAAAATAGTATGTAAATTAATATAACAATAAGAAGTAACTGTTTAAATAGATATGAAAACATATTTCGCTTAAATGCACAATGATGAGAACATACTGGAAGTTTTCATTGGACTGGAGCAATAAGAGATTAATATGAACATGTTTTTCTCCTTTTGTTATGTAGTATGGTCCTATAAGCGATGTTCCATTGTGACCAAATACATTGATGCTCACATAATTTTGACTTTCAAATTTTTGTATCTGCTTCAATGGGAGTGGAAACTCTAGGTCTTTAAAATTTAATACAACTTCCCCTATATTAATATTCTCATCAGAAATGTTTGCAATATTGAAATTTCTATGGTTTTTCCGTTGTCTTCGATCTAAAGTAATATTTGTGTACAAAGCCGCAATGAGACACCAATAAAGCAATAAATATCATTGTTGTCGACATTTATGCATGCACATTTCACTGCAATATTTTTCGGGAGAGGGATAAAGCTTGATCCTCTTATTTTGGACGCCTTGTTTATATTAACTTTAAGGGAATTTATTGAAATCAAGGCCCATCCGCTATCCCTCTCTTGAAATTCTTCCATTTTGGTTCTTAGCTCCTCGGCTTGTTTCTTGTACATGTCCTCTATGTCATCAGACAAAGTCACCAACATCATTTTCGAAATATGTACAAGTTGGAAAACATTCATCTCATCATTCACCATCTTCATATAATCACACGTGAGCTCCATATTAAATTTAAACGTAGTATGTATCTTACTACTTTCATTTAGTTGTTGTACTATGGAGTTCTTGGCAGATTTGAGAAACTCCTCCGGAAACAAGACACCCACATTTTTGTTGAGGAGGACATATGTCTCGATCCTCCCATTGAAGTTGCTTGCTCTTTTTATGAGGAAATCTCCAATCCGTTCTTGTTGACAACTGTTTTTATGTTTTGTGGTTCTGACATGAGCCGTATAACCATTTGATGGGATCATCTCATCACAATCCTCACAATATTTGTTTTGAGGATTAAGCTTACTAGTTCCAAGCATAGCCTTCGATTGGTTAGCATAGGAGTGCGTTTCAATATGCTGGTTTAGTTTTGTTTGAGTCATAAAGACTTTATTGCAGATGGTACAACTTGTAGTATTCATATTATTTAATTATTTATTAATTAATTTAATTATTTTATTTATAAACAATTTATTTCAGTTATAAACAATTTATTTAATTATTTTTTATGCACTATTATCTTTTTTAACAAAGAGTAATTAGTTCTAACACTTTTATAGTTTTTGGATTTCAAACACTTTAGAAATTTTGGATGGGAAAATAGGTTGTGACTTGTTGAGATATCAGAGCAGACTGATGACAATATACATTATTTCTTCTACTTATATACTTTATGTGAGAATCGCGTAGTAGTCATCAAATCTAGTTTATCTGATGGTATTACGACATGTGGTGAAATTCATACACACACATACATACACATATGCACACACACATACATACATACATACATACATATTGCTCTGTTGGAATTACGAGATATGATGAAATTCCCACAGTCTAGCAACACCCAGAGCAAAGTCACTAGCATCAGTTTGTAATACAAAGGTACGAGAAAAATCGGGATACGTGAAAGTAGGTGCTTCTACAAGTTCTTGATGCATTTCTCTAAAAGCTATTTTCTACAATTGTTACACCAAAAATAAAATATATTAAAATAAAAATATCATTACCCCTATTCAAAAGATCTTCTTATCAACCTGATTGGATTCAAAACATTTAAGATCTGAAATTCACTTGTACACATAAAACCTAAGCCAACACGATATTTTTCTATCTCCATAAGAATAGCAATGTCAATAGCCTTAAAACATATATACGTTCATTTGTAAATATGTATGACAAAGTGATGATGTAATTCACACAATGCACACAAATACACATATCCCTTGTAACTATCCTGCAGTCAGACTGGGAGCAAGTGTCTTTGTGTCAACACTAAAATTCTAGTAAAAATAGTGGTATAATAAGTTTTCTTCTATCCGTCAGTATAAAAGAAGAAGAGAAAACAGATATGATGTATTTGTGGTGGAATTGTCAATAAGTTTTGAATATTTGTATATACGTCGCACAAGCGACAAGTCGAAAGCGACTCAGTACATTTTCACCATCGACATTTCCTACTGGGTATAATGATTGTCTGCCACTACAACAAAAGTATCGGACACCATCAAACATACGAGTAAATACCAAAACATACACTCATACACACACACACAAACACACACACACCCCCATACACACATACAAACACCCACATATACATGCATACACATAACCAAAGAATCAGACTCACACACACACACACACACTTACATACATCCATGCACTGTAAGCACAACATTTCTCTACAACAACAACAAAAGCTGTGCACACAAGTATACATACATACACACGAACGAAGAATCAATCACACACACACACACACACACAATATCAGCATGAAAATCCCCAAAATCCCCCAACTTGTAACAGGGTTGCCATCGTTTCTATTTTTCCCCGGTTTTGAATTCCCAAAACATGTCGTCCGTCCCCATTAACAATCTACTGGTAAATTATCGAGAATGCACATTTTTTTTAATAAAAAGATGCTCAAGCCATCTACATCTATTTTAAAAGAATTTTTTGCAGCATTATTGGCATTCAAAATTTCCTTGGCAGATAAAACTATTTGACCTAAATTTATATTAGGATATATTTTTTCATCTACACGCTCATTTGGAATATAAGACTGAAAGTTCGACTTAAAATATTTCGCAAAAAAATTTACAATTTTTTCAGGATTATCGGAAGAATCATCATTATAGAACATGGAAGATGGAATATCAGTGCAACCTTTTTTGGAGCAGATAAATGAGCAAAAACATTTTGGGTTATTTTTTATATTATTTTCAATTCCAAGCAATTACTGCTTATATAAAAATTTATTAAGAAAGTTAAATTCTCTAGCACATGCTTTATATTGAGCAAGAATGACATCCGAGCCGGATGACAAGTAGAGTTTATGAAGCTTATTTCTTTTATTTTTTAATATTTTTAGGCCCTTAGTATACCAGCGATGAGTGGACGAAAAATTATTTTTAACTGGAATGTATCGATTACATATATTCAGAAATTGATTTAAAAAGATATCATAAGATGCATTGATATATTTATTATGTAAAAAATTATTCCAATTAACCTCCATTAATTTAGAATGTATCACATCAAAATTACAATTTGAAAAGTTATATTTTTTACATGAAAGATTATTAGAAATTTTAATAAATTTAATTACATAGAGTTCTAGAATTATGGCATTGTGATGAATATTTGTTGGTGAAAATGGTTCTAAGCGTTCATAAATTATTGTTTTAAAATTGGATTGAACAAATATTAGATCTAGTATTTTGTTTAATTTATTGAATATAATATTAACTTGAACTTTACATTAAAAGGAATTAGGGTTTTATTCCACTCTTCCCAAACTAAATTATTCAAATTAAAATCTCCGATAACTAAAAATCTGCAATTTGAACTCATAATATCATTAAGATTCAATACATTATTTACATGCGAAGAATATAGGTCACAGGAACTAGAAGGCGGTATATACAAACTACAAAGGCAGATTAATCCATCTTGAGCAGGAATTATTAAAAACAATTGGTCAAGCAGTTCATCAATAACAACATTGGAACAGGAATAAGAATTAAATTCTTTCTTCACGGCAATCAAAATACCACCACCTCTCACAAGACCAGTCATAATGTAAGACCTGTCCTTGCGATAAAGATGAATAAGGTTCAGGTCAAAATACTCAGCATCATAAAATTCATCATTTAACCATGTTTCAACAATTACAAAAATATCATAACAACATTGTGAAGAATATTCAAACAGGCTTTTACATTTTGAGCGCATCCCAGAAACATTTTGAAAGTATATTTTTAGCTTAGACGTACTCACTGAGCTACGTTGGACAGCTCCGCTGGTTTTCTTGGAAAAAAATAATTTTCGTATCCAAAGGCCATAGAGTAGGTTTAGTTAACTCAGAATAAAAACATGGAGAAATACCAACTTTAAAGTTCACATGCTTCAAAGTTTTTTCATCAACATCTTTTTTAACTAGCCTCGTACATTCAATACGTTGTTTCTCTATACCTGTGTTTTTTCAATAAAGTTTATTATTTGATCACTTGTAACTAATGGTTTGAAAGAAGAAACATGCAAATATTTTTTCTTTACAACAATAAAGGCTCCGTTACCCGACTATAGAAATCGCAAATGTAAGGTAAATGTAAATGTAATGTAAATTTAAACGTTTGAGCGCTTATAGAATACTTAAAAACGTGTCATGTGTTTTCGACACAAAAAAACTTCTTTGTGCACACACACATATGTACATACTAATTGCATTGTGGCCAGCAAACACGCATTTTTGATTTTAAATTGCGAGTTATTTGAAGTCAAACGCGAAAGTACATATACTTATGTATAATATTTAAATTCATGAAATTCAATTTGATTGAAATTTACATACATATGTATACGGACATACACACGAGTATGTATGTATGTATTAGAACTTATACGTAAATAATATATTAAATAGTAATGTTTTAATTAATCCAACATTTTTTAATAATTTCGCTGAAACTATTTTAATTTACTTCCTTTTGATGGCAAGATTTAAGGCTCAGTTAGCCGACTGTAATGTAATGTAACTGTAACGTAGAAAACAGCTGATAGATATTTTTATATGAAAAGTAGTTTACGTTACATTACATCTCTATAACCATTTTGATTACTTTTCACATAACAATATCGATCAGCTGTTTTCTACTGTTGCAGTTACTTTACATTACAGTCGGCTAACTGAGCCTTTAGCCTGTTGGAAAAAACTAATTGAGTTTTTGAAATAACACCTTTTAGAACGAAAATGCGCCTAGAGGTTTTGAAAATTATTATTATTATTTTATTTAAATGAACTCAATTATAATTAATAATTTTAATAGCAGCTGTAACGCTCAACCGTAATATTTGTCATTGTACATTACCAGAACAGATTTTGAGCAACTTCATCGGAAAGACGAAATATTTAGCTCTTTAATTTCCAAGAATGTGTATGCTTGCGGTATCACCTCAATAAAATCTTTACTTTCCCATTTTATCCTTTTCTTATTAATGTTCGTACCTACTCATAATAATTTAGTTTTATTTACAAACAATATACATATGTATATTTTATAACAAAAATACAGGACTTTTTGTTTGCTGGGTGTTCATCAGTATAAAAAAATCAAATAAAATGGAAAACAGCTGTTCGAAACATTGATGAGAGTTCAACATCTTCACATTATTTTTGATTGTGTGGAAAAAATACCAAAATTATTTAAATTGTATCAAATCATTATTTTATACTTACAAGCATTTTAATGACTTCGACATTAACTGAAATTACAATTTAAGCTTCATACCCGCATACACATATTTACATTACAACGTATTATAATTATAAAAAATATTTATATTTTTATTATCATTATAATTATTATGATTATACGTACCTATTTTTATTGTAATTGGTATTATTTTTAAATAAAAATACTTTTTTGTACGCTTGAATGTATGTTTGCATGCACATATGTATGTATATTTTACATATTCATACATATGTACATATACATATGTGTATGTATGTATATTAACAAAAAATAAATACTACGATTGGCAAACTCTGGTTAGATTTTATAAAAAACTTTTTAGAAAACTAAATTTATTAAATATGCTATGTACGTATACAAATTAACCACTCAAAAGCTTAAATTATTAAAAGAAACAAAAGTACCAAATCAGGGCTATTGTGCCACACTCTCATTCAAAGTCGTCATGAAATTCTATTTTCTGCAGGTTCAGACGTTACATTTACGTGCCATTTCAGTCAGGTAAGCATTAGCATAGCTTTTCATGCAACAGATTTGATCAGCTGACACATTTACATTTACAGTTCTACATTTACAGTCGGTTAATTCTGCCTTAACCCGCAAGCCATATCACAATTCGTCGCTGTTTTAACTAACTGACCTAACTCACATTTAAAAAAATTTACAGGAGAGCAGATTTTATGGTTGTTTTATACATTCATTCTTATGGCTGCGTCAGAAATATTTTTACTTACATATATAGGCACAAAAATAATGCTTACAGTCATGAAAATTGTAGATAATGTGTGTTATGACTTATAAAGTCTAGTAGAGTACTTAACTCATTTTTCAAAAAAAAATGTCAGTTAGGTCGGTTAGTTAAAACAGCGAGGAATTGTGCGGATGAAAATCACATACATGCTTATGCTCTTTCATTTAGTCGTCACTGAGCAAGCGACGAATTAAGTTGTGCACGAATGTATTAATTTTTCCTGGCTTTTTGTTTAATTTTTTTGAGCACACGGAACGAAATTAAAGTTCAAATCTAATAAATTTGTATATCAACAAAAAATTTAAATAATTATGGAAGCTAACAAATATTTCGTGATAAAACATGCTTTTTGCAATATGCAATGCATTTTATGTTATGAAACAGTTAAAAATAACAAATTTTAATAGTATCCTCAAAGCCTTGAATAAATTTAATTTGGAATTTATACACTCATTGTTGAATTGATTATTACATTTTTAGTTTTTAATTAAGCTTTTGATTAAATTGCTTATTTACAAAAAAAATTCAAACAATTAATAACCACATCATGTTTTTTAAATGAGAAAACTTTTCTTCAAGTGCAAGTTTATTTTACTATCATTTTTCTCACCAATGCAAACATATTCAAACCACATCAAGGTCATCAGCAGCGTTACCATATTAGCTTATTTTGAGCTAAATTTAGCTTATTTTCTTGGGATTTAGCTGCAAAATTTCCATTTAGCTCTTAGCTTATTTTTTAGCTTTTTTTTAAAAACTCATTTAGCTTTTTTAGCCGTTTTTTAATCTAAATTGCATGTTCTCAAAAAATATGTTAAAGACATAAAAAGTTATAATGACAAAAATTAAAAATTTTAAGCCTACTGACTGAATAGCTGTATTGATTTTCTTCAATTATAGGCGAGATCAAGTCACATTTCAAACGACAAAAACAAAATTAAAATCAGTCTAGCCATTTGGAAGATACGTCGTCAATGACACACAGATTCAACTAAATATATCTAGAAAAGATGTGATATCTTCTGAACATCTGGACAGATTTTCTTCAAACAAAGCTAAGAACACTCTCGGTCAAGTCACCTTGCGAACAAAAAATAAACTAATTCAAAATCAATGCAGCACTTTGGTCTGTACGTGGACTTGTACAGATGCACAAATGTACAGACACACACTACAAACTTATAACACCCTTTTTTGGATGAAGGAAGGTTAAAAATTATAATTTGTTAACATTCAAATATATAAAATTTTTTCATTGAAAAATAATTTAAAAATAAAAAATGTAAATTGCTCATTTATAAAAAAAAAAAAAATGACAAATTTAAAAATAAGTGACATTGATTGAAATTTTGAAGTTACAATGGCAAAAGTTAAATTCATATTGCCTATAAGACTTAAAGATTTTCTTTGAGTTGAATTGAACTTGTATTTCGCGGCATGAATTTACTTAAAACAAAAATTAGGAAATAGGTTTTCTGTTAATAAGACTAATTAATTTAAAAAACGGTTTCGTATTTTAGTAATATAAATGTTTTTAAATTTTTGGAAAGTTTTTGTGTTATTTTTCTTTAAAACTCAAATATAATAATAAATAAATAATTTAATTAAAAATTATTCAATATTTTTATTTCAAATAATAGAAAATATGTTTAAAATTTTTAAACGCACTAATAATCCCAAATTAATATTTTACTTATTAAGTAAAATATTTTTTATTAAAAATACATTGAAATTGATTATTGAAGGGTTTAGCTGGATCCTATGCGCATTTCACTGTTGCTAATGCAGATCATCTGGGAACCTTTACCCAAAGCTTCTTAGAACAACTAGAGTTATTATATTATAAACTTTCATTTAAACAAATGAGAAGCTCAATAAAAAATAACAAAGTTGAAACAAGAACTCAATAATCAACATGTTTTTTATTTTCTTACTTTACTATTGCTACATTGGCTGACTTTTTTTCAGCTTCAAATTGTAGTCGTAAGAGTATGTAAAAGAAAATAAATGTAAATAACAGCAACAGCTATTTAAGAATAGAGTGTTGCCACACAAGTATTTTTTTGACCGGGTGCAGTCAAGTTAATAATTAGTGTTTTTTATGGGAATTGTTACAATTGAAGTTTAAAATTTTTAAACGCACTAATAATAATAATACTTATCAAGTAAAATATTAATTTGGGATTATTAGTGCGTTTAAAAATTTTAAACTTAAATTGTAACAATTCCCATAAAAACACTAATAGAAAATATGTTTTTGTATGTATATATTTAATCTTATTTTAGCAATAAGAAACTATTGCAACGTGGAAGAAGCCGAAAAAAGTTTAGCTTTATTTTATTGCTTAAAATTTTAATTTTTAGCTTATTTTAGCTCTTTTTGAAAAGTAATTTAGCTTAACTTTATTTTAAAATCTGGTCATACTGGTCATCAGTTTTAATCTCCCCAACAGCAACAACACGATTTCTACTCTTACGTCTACTCCAGTGTCCCGCAAAATAAAAAATGTTTGTGTTGGTGAGAAAAATGAGAGTAAAATAAACTTGCACTTCAAGAAAACTTTTGTAATGTAAAATACATGATGTGGTTATTAGTTTTTTGAATTTTTTTGTTTGTAAATAAGCAATTTAATAAAAACTTAAATACAAATTAAAAATTTAATAACCATTCAACAATTTAGTGTATAAATTAAAAATTAAATTTTTTCACAGATCTGTGGATAATATTAAAATGCCTTTTTAATCTATTTTCCCTATTATTTTTTAATGTTTGATAACATAAAATGCATTGCGTATTGCCAAAAACATTTTTAAACACGAAATATTTCCCAGCTTCCATAATTATATTATAAATTTTTTGTCTGTAGAAATTTATTAAATTTGAACTTTAATTTCGTTCCGTGTGCTCAAAAAAAACTAAACAAAAAACCAGGAAAAAATTAAAACATGCGTGCACAACTTAATTCGTCGCTTGCTAAGTGACAACTAAATGAAAGAGCATAAAGGCAGAATTAAGACTCAGTTAGCCGACTGTAATGTAAACCAGTGGTGTCAAAAATAAAACTATAGTTGTATGTGTGAGAAAAATTGTCTTAATCGTCTCTGAAGTACTTCGAAAAAAATAAATATTTGCAACAAATGCAGTTTAGTGAAGCAGGTCAAAACATATAAAAAGGAGTCTATATGATAGAAAACTAAAAAATAAAGAATAAAAATTAAATAAAAAATTTGGGGGCGGCCCATATTTTCTGAGTTACGGGGCTGTGAACTTTACATAGGAAACTATGAAGAATTTCTTAAAATAAATTTTTAAATATCTTATCTGATAGAAACGTGAAAAATAAGAAGAAAGAATTAAACAAAAAAATTTGATTGCGACCAATATTTCCCGAGTTATTGGTCTTTTAAATTTTGATTTAAAATGCAGTTTAGTGAATCTGCTACAGAGAAAACCAAAACGTCTTTTTAATATATATTCATTTGTTTCCTTAAAAGTTTTGTAACATAAAATACATTGAATGTCGAAAAAAGCATTACTGATCATAGAATATTTTTCGCATACCACTTTTTTTCTTTCATTGTATCTATAAAGAACTTAATACACCCGCTGCACATGTGTTTTCGTCGCTGTTTCATTGACGACTAAATGGAAGAGAATAAGAATGTGTGTGATTTTAGTTTGCACAATTGTGCCATGAAACTGACATTATTGATGTAAACTAACTGCAACGTAGGAAACAGCTGATCGACATTTTTGTATGAAAAGTTGGTTACGTTACATTACACCATTTTCACTACTTTTCACATAACAATATCGAGTTACTTTACATTACAGTCGGCTAACTGAATTTTTACCCGACTGTAAATGTAGAACTGTAAATGTAAATGTGTCAGCTGATCGAATCTGTTGCATGAAAAGCTATGCAAACGGTTACCTGACTGAAATGGCACGTAAATGTAGCGTCTGAACCTGCAGAAAATAGAATTTCATGACGACGTTACGTGGTATTTGTAGACAGTGATGGGATGTATGTATGTATATTGAATGAGAGTGTGGCACAATAGCCCTGATTTGGTACTTTTGTTTCTTTTACTAATTTAAGCTTTTGAGTGGTGAATTTGTATACGTACATGGTATATTTAATAAATTTAGTTTTCTAACAAAGTTTTTTTTATAAAATCTAACCAGAGACTACCAATCGTATGTGTTTATTTTTTTTTAATATGCATACGTACACATATGTATATGTACATATGTATGTATGAATATGTAAAATATACATATGCGCGTACAAACATACATTCAAGCGTACAAAAAACTATTTTTATTAAAAAATAATACCAATAAAAATAAAAATAGGTACGCATAATCATAATAATTATAATGATAATAAAAATATAAATATTTCTTACAATTTTAATACGTTGTAATGTAAATATGTATGTATATACGGGTATGAAGCTAAAATTGTAATTTTACTAAATGTCAAAGTCATTAAAATGTTTGTAAGTATAAAATACTGATTTGATACAATTTAAATAATTTTGGTACTTTTTCCACACAATCAAAAATAATGTGAAGATGTTGAACTCTCATCAATGTTTCGAACAGCTGTTTTCCATTTTATTTGATTTTTTTATACTGATAAACACCCAGCAAACAAAAAGTTCTGTATATGTACATACATATGTATGTATGTATTTTTGTTAAAAAATATACATATGTATATTGTTTGTGAATAAAACTAAATTATTATGAGTAGCAGTGATGGGAATTGGAAATCTGGATTTCGTGCCGAATCTATTCCTAAATAGTGCTAAAATGACTTTAATAGTGCCAAATCTCTTTTTTTATATAATTTAAATGTTGGCAATTGATGTTCGTTTAGTATACCATGGTCCGTTAATGATACATTATTGTGTATTGCTATAAAATTCCATGAATATCACAAAAACCACGTTCCAAAATTAGTGGTTTACACACATATGTATATACATTTCATATGTATGTATAATCTATTAATACTTTCTACTTATTTACAAGAAATACAACTAACTGTTCTGGACATGTAAAAGTTTATATGCTTGCATGTTTATATGTTTGTAAAAGGTAATCGCCGAAACTGCCGGCTCGATTTTAAAATTTTTTTTCAACAAAATGAAAAATGGAACATCCTTACGGACATAAGCAAAGTAAACATCAACTAATGTGCCTTAGACAGGGTCCACGGATGCTAAACCTCCTATACTTAGAAAATATGAATTATCATTTTAGAAGAGATCTATTAAAGCAATAGCTTACGTACTGAAAAGAAAAATAAAATCATTTTAACCTAAATACGCTGTTCATCGCTCCAGTGAATAAATTGTAGGTAATTAATCAGCAACTACATTTTCTCTATTTCCAAAATATAAAAAAAAATTCAGGAGAAGTAACACTCAGGCAATGAATACCTAGAAGACAGAGGTATAGAGAAGACATGTGGTGAAGGTCGAAAACACTTCTTAAGGCCTCACAATTTTTGTTCTTTTAAACATAAAATCGAAACCATTTTCTTCACAGAGTTTGCCTATAAAGGGCTATGTTATGCCAGCATATTGAAATTATTTTTCATATCTCCGATATCTTTCCAATATTCACTCTCACTTAAGATAAGGAATCTTATAAATTTTCAAAGTGTGATATAGAAATGTATTCACTTTTAACTTTTCAGTATGTTTTCTTTAATTTGGAAACATTTGTGTAACAAAACGAACAGTAATATTTATGTCTATACTGAGATCATTTTCTGAAGCTATATTGAAGATATATTTAGTTTTCCAATATGACAAAAAAAGAAAATATACCATTTTGTTTTTGAATCCTTCAAATTTATGCTTGAAATTTTTGGTTTAAAGATAGTGAGAATTTAGAACTACATACATATGTATGGATATTATCAACATTGGTATCATCAATATATATTTTGTTCAAAAAAAGTAGACACAGATTATGAGTTAAAACAGAAAGCATCCTAAAAATTAAATGCACTCTTACATCTTCAGATATTTTTACATTAATATCATATTATTTTAAGAACATAAGTTTTATTATTGCATTTTGGCTAAGCATTTAACAGTGAGCAGAAATATTATGGGAACTTCCATTGTTCCAGGACTCTATATAAAATAGTTTGACGAAACAATCAACGTTTTGGAGATATTTATAAAAAGTTTACGATATCAGCTGTTATTTCTTTTAATAATTCGTAAAAAACATTCATTGAGCATCGTTACACTACGAATAGACGAGCAATTTTTATTTCTGAACATAAAAAATAACGTCGGCAGAATGACGTCACAAAAAAGTTTGTGCTCAAACTTATTTTTAAGGGTGGCTAGACGTATAATGTTAAAACCCAAAATTTAGCTTGTCGTATGCATACAAAGTGCGCGTTTTTCGTTTTGATTTTTTAATACTTCTGCCACAGAGCATATATTTGGTGCTTCTGCTTGATTTTTTATAATAAACTTATTATTTCTAGTTTCCCGCCATTATTTTCTACGGAAAAAGTAAATTTGACAGCTTGTGTCCTAACATAATTGCTCAGACTTGTGTTTGAGCAATTGTTTCCAAACATGTGTTCGAACACTAACATTTACGGTTTACACAGTCATTTTTTGTGTTAGCAACAGATTTTGACAATTGCACACAAAAATTTCCAAACTTATGTCTCGTGTAATCTCACTGTTACTTTTCCCCATCATAAGCGAACAAATGTCAGCCTCAAACCCTACTAACGTCCCTTTTTACAATGTATGATTTATACTTAAAATGAACTTTAACTGCAAGTTCTTCATACAAAACTAGCCGTAATGTTAACTTTTAATTACACGTTGTGAAAAGGGCCGTGAGTTTTCAATATTTAATAACGTAAATAATAAAAGAATACTTTTTATTGGAATAAAAAAAATTGCCAAATTAATGCGAGCCATAAACAAATAAACAAAATGACTTTCGGGCTTCATTTTTTGACAAAAATCAGTTAGTTATGATCGCAAATAAGCTAAGCGACTTTCGCAAAAATGAAGTTAAACAAATATGACGCTTAAGCTTTTTTTTGGCGATTATGGCTGGAATAGAAAAATAGCGAGAGTTCCACAGTGCCAGCTAACATCCAATAGTGCCAAAAAAGGCACAATTGTGCCACATTTCCCATCACTGATGAGTAGGTACTAGAGTTGAGCGATATTTAGAAACCTGTTACTTTTTCACAGTGATTGAAAAATCACAAATCACAACTGTGACTGAATTTATCAAGTAACAGGTTTTGAAAATATAGTTCTTTCATACAAACTGTGATTGTTCTTGCATACTTACTTTACAATAAATAAAGCTAACACATTAATTTTTTTTATACCTTCAGCTTTTGTCAAGAAAAAAATCGTCAAATCGTGTCAAATCATCTTTTCTGGCAGTTATGTACAACTCACATTTTTATATTTGCAATTTTATTGTCAGCGTTGTCAACTTAGTGCGTTTCGCACCATTTTGGGTGCTTTTTGAAATTTTTTGTGCGAAAAATTCCTTAGTTGGTGCGTGGTGCGCTTTTTTAAATTTCGGTGCGTTTTTTAATTTTTGGTGGCACCAACGCAAATTTAACACAACAATGGGCTAAAACCGGAAAATTCTTGCTGTGAAACTTATCAGCTTGCTGATAATGTTAATTACCTACCATATTAATACTAATGATGTTTACAAAATATCACAATTTGAAATAAAATCTGTTGTATGGCCCGATGATAACAATAATGATGAAACTATTGGCTTTATTTATTTAGAATAATTAATTTTTGTTCTCATATATATATTTCTTTGGTCGAGATATTTAGTACATTACATTTGAACAAATCTAAAAATATTTTTGGATTTTATGCAATAGTTGAATTTAGAGTTATGCTAGTCTCGATTAATATAAATTTATTTTACTATATCGAATCAAAAATGCGTATTACTTAAGCCTACAGTACACGGCATGTAAAAAGCCACATGAGCATGTGGTTCTGACGTATTTTTGACGTCATCACGTTGCTACATTGGCTACATGCCGTGTACTAGCAACATATGTACATGCAGATGTTAACATGCTTACAGATGAGCTGCCCCAGAAAATGTCTTTTATTCGGCTACATGTACCACATATGTATTTTGGAACAAAAATACTATAAAAATGTTACGGCATGTAGCCATTACTAGTATTTTAAAAAAATGCAACAAACATGCTGAAAATTCTCGGGACGTCATCGCCACATACGCATGTGGCCTTTTACATGCCGTGTACTGTAGGCTTTAGATTACTTTCATAATTACGGGCACATGTATACCATGTATGTACGAATTCGTTCAGTACATGTAGTATTGTAAAAGGCTATTTCTTTTAATTGTGATATTTTTAATATGGATACATTAAACTTCTGATCAAAAAATTTAAAAATATTTGAATAGTTTTGAATGCTTACTATTTAGTAATCGTTGATATCTTTAAAAATTTTTGTACAGAATTTATGAAATTAAAAAAAAATAACAAAAATTAAAAATTTTAAAAACCCCCGACTTTTTTCAGAAAAGATGTTATATCTTCTGGACCAAGTTTTTTCAAACATAGCTAAGAACCCTCTCGATCAAGTCATCTTTCAAACAGAAAAAACTAAATGAAAATCGGTCCAGCCGTTTGGCCTGTACGTGAACACAGACAGACACACAGAAAGACACACAGATACACAGACACACAGACACACACTACAAACCTATAACATACCTTTTTTTAGTCGGGGTTTAAAAAATATTATCAATCAAATTTGTTTAGTTTTTTTAGGTTTTAACCTTGAACTGTAAAAACTTGTTTAAGTGTTAAATTTTTAATACAAAAAATATAATATTATATATACTTTTTATGCAAAATCAATTCAATAAACATTTTAAACTCAAGAAATCTTGGTGCGTTTTTTTGTAAATGGCGCGATTTTTTCTCCATTTTGGTGCGTTTTGAAATTTCAAAGTTGACAACGCTGTTTATTGTCTCTCTGCCTCTTATAAATTTTTTTATTTATTCTCAATATTTGATTGCTAATTGCTTGTTCTTGCTGCTCTTCTTATTAGTATTTATCAAAACACCAATACTAATAAATACTTTTAAGGCAGAAGAGCTGAAATGTGTTAAATCGTGATCAAATTCACTGTTTAATTTCACTGCTGCTCTTATTATTAGATTTTCTCAAAATAACAGAACTGCTACAAAGAAAATACTGCTAAAGCCCCGTTCAGACTATTATACAAGTATTAATACTTTCATCACATTTTACGATACAGAAATCTAAATACATTCGTTGCGACTGTCAAAAAATCTAACGTAAAATCACACATTGTGTTCAGACCATCACACTTCAAATAAAATGTGTAATATAAGCAGAAAACAAAACAGCTGTTCAATGAAAATGTCTGTGCTATTCATTGACTAGCGGCGGCAAAGCGGTTTCGTGTAGGCGGGGACGTGCCGGCACTTGAAAAAATTCAGCAGTTAAAAATATTCTATGTAAATAATAAAAAAATTTAAGAAAAGATATTACAAAAACGTTAAAAAATTACGTCAAAGAAAAATATACTTCCATACGATTCACTAATTCAAAATTTTGAGCCGATATAAATATGACAAAACATTACATCAATGACGACACGCTATCGGCGGCGAAACAGCCGACTTGGAAATTTGGTTTGTGTGAAAATGCAACCCTGATCTAATGAAATGTATTATCGTTTAGAAACTTTTCTAAAAACGAAAAAGTCTTATGGGATGTCAAAATTTTTATCGTATTATTTGCCACTTTGATGACATTTTGTGCTCAGACTAACACACTTGCATGTATTATTTGAATTTTTGACAAGTATAAATACAACGTATAATAGTCTGAACGCGGCTTAAACTGTGATCACAGTCACAGTTTAAAAGAACAGCGATTTAAAAATCACGTTCACAAGGAGCAACATTATTAAAAAACACGCTATCGCGCATCACTAGTAGGTACGAACATTAATAAGAAAATTATAAAACGAGAAAGTGAAGATTTGATTGAGGTGCTACTGCAAGCATACACATTTCTGGAAACTAAATAGCTTTGTAAATACTTTGTCTTTCCGATTGAGTTGCCCAAAATCTGCTCTGGTAATGTACAATGACAAATATTACTGTTGAGCGTTACAGCTGTTATTACAATTATTATAATTGAGTTCATTTAAATAAAATAATAATAATTTTCAAAACCTCTAAGCGCATTTTCCTTCTAAAAGGTGTGTTATTCAAAAACTCAATTAGTTTTTTCCAACAGGCTAAAACTTGCCATCAAAAGAAAGTAAATTAAAATAGTTTCAGCGAAATTATTAAAAAAGGTCTTGGATAACATTACTATTTTATATATTATTTACTTATAAGTTCTAATGCATACATACATACTCGTATGTATGTCCGAATACATATGTACATATGTACATATGTACATTTCAATCAAAATGATTTCCATGAACTTCAATATAATACATAGTATGTATATGAATTTTCGCGTTTGACTTCAATTAAGTCGTAATTTAAAATAAAAAATGCGTGTTTGCTGGGCACAAAGCAATTAGCGTGTATGTGTGTGTGCACAAAGAAGTTTTTTTGTTTGTGTCGAAAACACATGACACGTTTTTAAGCATTCTATAAGCGCTCAAACGTTTACATTTACATTACATTTACCTTACATTGTGACGGCCAAAGTCAACTGTTTCGGTTTTGCCGCACCAATCCTGCATTATTTTTTGTTTCCTATAATGAAATTAGTTACTTAAGTTGTTGTTTATTTTTTTTTACATACATAATGTACATACATATATAGGTATACACAAATATGTATGTACAGTTTGAATTGCAATTATTATTTAGAATATAATTTTGTTACCTTGTATTCTCTTTCATTATCATTATTATTTTTGTATCAATGTATGTACATTCATACATACATACTTATGTACGGGAATATTATACTTTTTTTTTCTTATTTTACAATAAATCAAATGGCTGGCAGCTTGTCATGCGATAAGAGCTAGTTTATTAAGTAGAGGGATCGCCGTACTTAATAAACATCTTGTAGTATACAGTAGCCAGAGAAACCTATCCAACCATAGGAATCGTTCCAACTACTGGGAGGGAGTAGTTATTGCGTGAGGGTCGCCGGCGCAGTAACTACTTGCTCTTGAGTGAAAGTCTGGGAGACGGAATTTGTATTCAGGGCTCACCCGTTGCAACTTTCGTTCCTGGACATATAGCTAATCCATTGTCATTTTTTTATTTTATTTTAATTTTTTTAATTAAAACTTGTATTTATATTGTAAGGGATAATTATTTAGTCTTCTAAAATAAATAAACATATTGAATTTATGCTTTATAACGAATTAAGAACCATCCGTGTTTCTTTTAAATAAACAACATCTTAATCAACGACCCCTGGACTCAACTGAGCCTATCCTAGCAACCAGCGGAAAACGTGTCGTTACACTTGGCGCCCGAGCAGGAACACATCTGTCCATACCACCAACTGAGACAGATGTGTTCATTAGAATAAAAATATAGTAAATAATTCAAACAACGGCAGTTGATTCAGAGAAAAAAAAACAACAAACAGTGTCATTCTTGATCGAGACCAAAACACCGACCGTGGAGAAGTTATCATCCAAGATGCAGAGCGAAAACATCGGCAAAGAAAAGTTATTGAGGACTTCATGGGTATATTCTCTAAAGAAGGATGATCTCATCGCCTGTTTAGCAGAATTTGAACAGACCACCAGTGGCACGGTAGAAGAACTGCGTAAACGTTTCGCTAAATTCCTACTCTTGGAGCACGAAGAAACAACCTTTCAGAAACTATTAGAGCTACAATCAAAACTCGACAATGTGGCATCAACAAGCCATGGTGAGAGTCTTCATCTGCCAGCGAGAGGGACCGCGGGAGTGTCCACTTCACCTATAAAAAATGAGGTTACACCTGAGATTCCAAAAATGGCCACAGAAAACCGCATTCTGATCATCGAGATAGTTCGCAAGTGGGGTTTAAAATACGATGGCGGAAATGATTCCCTAGGCTTTGTTGAGCGGGTGGAGGAGCTTTCAAAATTGTATGAGGTAAGCCTTGCAGATGTCTTGAAAGTGATGTCAGAATTTTTCCGGGAGAAAGCGCTGTGTTGGTTTAGAAACAACAACAAACAACAGAGTGGTCACGTTTTAAGGAAGACTTTTTGACATTTTTCCTTCCCCCGAGATATTTTGAAAAATTAGACGATGAGATCCGGAAGAGGACACAAAAGCCACGAGAAGCCTTTAAAGACTACGTGCATGCCCTGCAGAACCTGATGCGCCACTCCAACTTCACTCCTGAGCAGAAGCTAGAACGTATCTTCCAAAATGCACAATCAGACTACCAATGGTATATAAGGCGTAAGGACTTTACAAATCTGGATGAGCTCATATACCTGGCCACGGAGCTCGAGGGCATCCCACAACATACGCACACCAACAGAGGCGAACACCACCGCATGGTTATCGAGTACTATTCGTCGTCAGCTCAAAAACACAAGCCTAAAAGGAATTGTAAACCAGTTGCGAACAACACTAACTTGGCGTGTGAGGATGAAAAGGTCAAAGCCAACATTCTCATCGTCAATAGACCGGTAGTGGCCATCATCGACACAGGTGCAACTAGAAGTTTCATTTCCCCCACATTGGTAAAGGAACTATATCACGAACCCCCTACGTGGAAGTGGATATCGCTGTCCTTTTGGCGGCCGGTACTAGCAAGGCGATCTCTGAGGCTGTGCAGTGTGACGTCACGTTGGGTAGAGCGAAAACCCAACATAACTTCCTCATCATGAATGACTCAACAGAAAACGTTATCTTGGGTCTCGATTTCCTCCGGAAAGTTAACACCACCCTCACTTGTGCCGGCCTGGTTGTAAATTTGGAACCGATAGATCTCCCAAGGTGTCAGGAGCCAACAAATGACAAGGTAAGCAAACCTATTTTAACAAATATTATACCTAGGTGCGTAGTACCCAGTGAACTTAGCCACATCTTAAAGCAGAGAGTAGACCTGTTTCTGAGCGAAGAACTCCAAAAGTTTCAGCAAATCCAAGGCTTGTCTACCATCGCTAAACATCGGATCGTTATGAAAGACGACCGCCCAATAAAACTACGCTATGCACAGCGTAATCCCGCCATGCAGGCGATTATAGACGAAGAGGTGAACAAATTGATAGAACGTGGTTGCATTGAACCGTCGCACAGTTCCTATAGCTTTCCAATCACCCTGGTGAGAAAGAAAAACGGCACGTGGCGAACGTGCATGGATTTCAGGCAATTAAATGCCAGGTCGGCGCCAGATGCCTATCCACTTCCGCGTATCGATGCCATTCTCAACAGTCTACTTAATGCGAAATTTATTAGTAGCCTAGAACTCAAGGATGAATACTGGCAAATTCCAACGGTGGAAGAGAGCAAGAAATACACCGCTTTTGTGGTCACGGGGCGAGGGCTGTACCAATGGAGGGTCATGCCATTCGGGTTACACTCTGCGCCAGCTACCTTCCAAAGGACCCTAGATAGTGTCATCGGCGCAGACATGGAGCCACACGCATTTGCGTATCTAGATGACATTATCGTTATTGGTACTACCTTTGACGAACACCTCCGAAACATACGAGAAGTTTTCCGGCGACTACGAGCTGCAAACTTAAAAATAAATGTGGAAAAATGTGAATTTTTCAAATCAGAAGCGAAGTATCTAGGTCACGTTGTTACCTCCGAAGGAATAAAAACAGATCCCGATAAAATAACAGCAATGACCATGATGCCGCCACCAACAAATGTACGAGAGGTACGCCGGTTTTTAGGTGTCACCACGTGGTACCGAAGATTTGTACCGAATTTCGCGGAAATTCACAGCCCCTAACGTAATTGCTGAAAAAGGGCAGACACTGGAAGTGGAGAGCAGAACAACAAGAGTCGTTCGAAACTCTAAAGGAATACCTTACAAAAGCACCAGTGCTATCTTGCCCAGACTTTACCAAAACATTTGTGCTACAAACAGATGCCAGTGATTATGGACTGGGAGCCGTTCTCACACAGGAAATCGACGGGGCGGAAAGGGTGATTGCCTACGCTAGTCGTCACCTTAATCCGGCAGAAAAAAATTATTCTGCCACTGAAAATGAATGCTTAGCTATCGTTTGGGGAATCCGTAAAATGCGACACTACGTTGAAGGGAACGAATTTAGGGTGATAACCGACCATTTAGCATTGAAATGGTTGAATTCTCTAGATAATCCCGTCGGAAGACTAGCCAGGTGGGCATTGGAGCTCCAACAGTATAATTTTTCAGTCCACTATAGGAAAGGTAAGCAAAATGTCATCGCCGATGCCCTTTCTCGACAACCAGTAGAAGAAGTCAAGTATGTGCATGTTGGAACAGGTACCTGCAAGTGGTTGGAAAAGCACTTCGCCAATGTTCGCGCACACCCCGAAAAATTTGCGGATTACGCCATTGTCAACGGACAACTCTATCGTCATATTCCCCGACAGGCGAATGATGAAGACAGCACCTCATGGAAACTGTGTGTCGCCACACCGCTGAGACGTCAAGCTCTACAAGAGAATCACGACCAACCCGCAGGTGGACATTTGGGGGTGAGGAAAACAGCCCATAAGATAATGAATAGATATTACTGGCCAGGGATGACACGGGATATTGCTCGCTATGTTCGACAATGTGAGACATGTCAAAAATTTAAGGTTTCTCAACGCATGCCGGCGGGAAAAATGCTAACGCGCATACCCGACGAACCCTGGGCTTTCCTCAGTGCCGACTTTGTGGGACCTCCACCGCGAACACGCCACGGCAACAATATGTTACTAGTTTTCTTCGACAGCTTCTCTAAATTGTGCGAACTAGTGCCCATGAGAAAAGCTACCGCGGCCGGGGTAGTGAAGGCGTTTCGCGAAAAAATAATAGCCAGATATGGGATACCCAAAGCAGTAATCACCAACAACGGCGCGCAGTTTACAGCACGAGTTTTTAAGAAATTCCTGGAAGAAATGGGTGTACGGCAACAGTTTACCGCACCGTATACACCTCAAGAAAACCCCACCGAACGCATCAATCGAACACTCAAAACCATAATGGCCCAATACTCCGGAGCGCAACACACTTCATGGGATGAAAAATTACCTGAAATTATGCTGGCCATCAATACTAGCATATCCGAGTCCACTGGATATACACCCGCGTATCTGACCCAAGGAAGGGAGCCACGGTTGCCAGAGACCCTATACGACGAAGTAATGATTGGCACTGGAGCACGTACGGTTCTTCCAAATGAAAGGGCAAAGGAACTGCACGAAATTTTCAAAATTGTAAGAGCCAACGTAAACAGGGCCTCTCGAGAACAGCAACGACATTACAACTCACGGCGTCGTCAATGGAAGCCTGATATCGGAGACCAGGTTCTGGTCCGTCTTCACCCGCTATCAAAAGCCACCGAAAATTTTACGGCAAAGCTAGCACCAAAATACGGGGGGCCTTATGTCATACAGTGATTCGTGTCCCCCGTCATTGCAAATATTCGTAAAGCTGGCAACTCTGAGGAGCGTACTGCGCACATTGGTGAACTAAAACCGTATCACTCACCAGAACAGTAGTAACTCTCTTATTTTCTTCTCTTTGATTCTCTAGATATACAGGAATGGAATATAACCATACGTAATATATAAAAAAAAACATAAAAATAAAACAGCAACAACAAAATATAACAATTATCAAAACCAACATATCTTCGTAAAGGTCCGGCCAAACGAAATATAAAATAAATTTGTCAATACAGATACAGCATGACTAGCAGACGCAACAATTTCGAAGAGTCACGGCAGAAATTTCGCCGCAAGTTAGAAAGGGAGCAGAGAAACGTAAGGCGTATTATTTTTCTAGAGGACGATGATGTCCCTAGTACTAGCCGAGGGCGTACCAAACAACCGAAATACCACCCTCGACCGACATCCCGTCCGGGTCCTGCCAAAACGCCAACAAACGCTCCCACAGCCAGTATACGCCACACCACCCAGAAAAACCTCACAGCCACTGCCAAACGATGGTATGATACCCACGAATATCTCCTCGTCCTCCACTCCGGACCACACACCTCATGATAGAATGTCACTGTCAACAGTCTCTAGTTCATCAGCAGACACAGAGGACGCCTCATCAAGGGGGTGTGTAACTCCCAGACGACACACAGCCACATTATCACCGGCGCGTACGCCACCATTGCCTTCTAGCCCTAGGGAGATCAGTCTACAGCAAGCACCGCAGCAACTGCGGCAGAAGATCGAAAGCGTAAGACAAAGAGATCCGGTATCATCCCGCATTCGCCTGCTGGAAGTGGTTCAAGGTCAATGTTACCGCATCAATATCTATCGAAATGGTGTCATACAGATTGTATGGCGACGGCCTTAGATTTCCCGGGGAGAGGGGCAGTGTGACGGCAAAAGTCAACTGTTTCGTTTTTGCCGCACCAATCCTGCATTATTTTTTGTTTCCTATAATGAAATTAGTTACTTAAGTTGTTGTTTATTTTTTTTTACATACATAATGTACATACATATATAGGTATACACAAATATGTATGTACAGTTTGAATTGCAATTATTATTTAGAATATAATTTTCTTACCTTGTATTCTCTTTCATTATCATTATTATTTTTGTATCAATGTATGTACATTCATACATACATACTTATGTAAGGGAATATTATACCTTTTTTTTCTTATTTTACAATAAATCAAATGAATTGCCCTTGCTCTTTATGTAAAGTATAATAACATTTATTACTGATATAATTCTGTTAAGAGCATGGAAAGCTGACAGCCTCTCTACTAATGTTGTAGATATGTAACCGATCTCATAGACATGCACACTCGTATACAAGCTACAAGCACTGGAAATATTCTCAGTGCTTTAACATGTATGCCTGTGTGTGTATTTCTTTTCGTACGCCACCAACAGTATAAAAGGCGAGTAATTGCCAAACAAAGTTAGTTGGCTGGCAGCTTGTCATGCGATAAGAGCTAGTTTATTAAGTAGAGGGATCGCCGTACTTAATAAACATCTTGTAGTATACAGTAGCTAGAGAAACCTATCCAACCATAGGAATCGTTCCAACTACTGGGAGGGAGTAGTTATTGCGTGAGGGTCGCCGGCTCAGTAACTACTTGCTCTTGAGTGAAAGTCTGGGAGACGGAATTTGTATTCAGGGCTCACCCGTTGCAACTTTCGTTCCTGGACATATAGCTAATCCATTGTCATTTTTTTTATTTTATTTTAATTTTTTTAATTAAAACTTGTATTTATATTGTAAGGGATAATTATTTAGTCTTCTAAAATAAATAAACATATTGAATTTATGCTTTATAACGAATTAAGAACCATCCGTGTTTCTTTTAAATAAACAACATCTTAATCAACGACCCCTGGACTCCGCTGAGCCTATCCTAGCAACCAGCGGAAAACGTGTCGTTACAATATCTGCGATTTCTACAGTCGGGTAAAGGAGCCTTAAGCATGTGTGTGATTTGCATCCGCACAATTGTGTTATGGCTTGCAGGTTACTGGTCTACTCACATTCGTCCAACCAGTTTGTTGGCTATCATTCTCAAACATTTTAGATGTTAATCAAGATGCAACCGTAGGATTTGATACAATTGAAGAAGAATCATCATTGTATTGTCCATGGTACAATTATACTAGGTACATGCACGACTACAACAAAATTACAACACCAAAAAACACATTCATTTTGTTGGTATAAAGAAACGAATAATTGTCAGAAACAGATGCCTTTTGTTTTTAAAAATAACAATTACAGGGTAACTAAAGTACAATTGCAGACGCGGCATTCCTGCATGATTATAGTTATTCAGTGTTGCCAATCTGTGTGTAGTTAAACAGTGTGTAATTTCTACTCACATGTGTAGGCCATGTAATTAAATTCTTGTACAATGTGTGTGTAATTTTACTTTAGGTTCTATTTTTATTTATTTTTGTTTTAATTTTAACCTACACAATAGATGTGTAGTGTAATTTTCTTCGATTTGTAATTGGAGACACAGCGATGTGTAAATTCATTGGCAACACTGTAATCATTTTATTCACATACATACACTAACATTTTCGCAGCTTGTAAACAAAGTTTGACAACTATTTGAATTGTATACATTAACAGGCTGGGCTTGTGCATGTACCTGTTATAATTGTATCATGGTATTGTCTATTAAAACTGTTTGAAGTGCCAGCAACAAACTCAAGTTGTGACCTTTGATTAACATTATTATCTTTGTTTTCTACACTACGATTACAAAGTTTAGATTTGTTAGCGTTGAATATGTTTTGGTTGTTTTTTTCAATTTGGAGATTTACTGAAAGTTTATTGACCTCTGTTTTTATTTCTTGTACATCTTCACTTATTGATGAGACAATTGTAGTCTTTAGATCTCTTAGCTCAGTAGACAATGATGAAATAAGAGAAATAATTTCCGATGAAACAGAAAGACAATCATTGCAATTAAAAACCAAATTTAAATTTTCTTTAAATAATTAATTTTTGCACAAGAAAAATGAAATTTAGCTTTACAGATGTGATTAGCAATGAAAGTGGCATTAAGCGATTTAAAACACTTCGCACACAACGATTTAGATGGTTTATGTTTTAAACCAATATTAAATCCCAGCGTGATTTTTACTGTAAAATTTTATGACGAAACTCGTTGAGATCAAATGTTCAATTTTGAAAATTATGCTAACTTAATACCAGTCTTTGCTGACTAGACTACTAGATTTAAGTTTGTATATCCCACATTTAACTTTCAACATAAAATGAATTACATTATTAAGACACGTTAAGAATTGATTAGATGTATGCATATTTTTATTTAAAACTGGCAAAGTACTATCGTAAAAGTTTGTAATGCTTTGGCATAACTTTATTGCTACACATAATATTCTAACGGCTGGGCAAACCTCTAAAATAACACTTATGTAAGGTAAACGCGCTATCTAAAGTGTACAGCGTAATATCGTCAAAATGTGTTTCGCATTCATCACCCGGCAAGCCACTGCCAGATCCTTCAAAACCTTCATTTTCCGTTTGTGTCTAAATATAACAAAATGCCGTACGAAAAAACACAGTTAATATTACCGTTCCCTAGTACTTCCTCAATTAAGTCAGCGATATCATCCGCTTCGGGCTCGTATTCATTACTATAGACAACAGTAGCCCAACACCCAAAATCCAAATTTGAATGGACAGATGTACTTATAACTGGTAAAGTAAGGGCGAAGCCCAAATATCTAGGGATAATAGCGAATCCTCTAATAATAGTCAAAACTACTCTAAAATTTTGCAAGATGATAACGACAAACCTGATGTATCCTCGAACAAAACTTCCAAACCACCACCAATCTATCGGAGAGAAAAAATTCAAACGCCCTTATTAAAAAACTAATCTCTGTCATTGGTGAGAATAATTTTCACATTGTTCCAATAAACGCTACTATTGATAATCTTGTGCAAACTATAAACAACTTAACTACAAAAAATTTTTTTAATACATGTATTTATTTATTGTATCTTCATAAATTAACTAACAATAAGTATTCAAATCTAAAGTCTAAAATATAATTATTAGGCCCGACCAGTATCGGACATAAACTTGTTGATAGTTATTGATAATACATAAGTAGTGATAGGCAAAAAGGGGGAAAAAGTATTTTTCAGCAATCCCATCTCTAGTGTTGAGTGTAAGAGCCCTTGTGTTGCTCGTTTTAAGACGGTTGTGTCCAGTAAAGTGTCTAAGCTTGTTTTCAGATCAGGTTATCTGGTATCAGATTGGGTTATCAGGTAGGTGATCAGGTAACAAGTAGCTGAACATTTATAACATTTAGATGAATGAAGTTTATGTCACGTGTCAAAAGAATGGAATTCTGGTCTAATTTTGACATAAGTAGGAGTTAACATTCTTATGTCGCTCCATACAAAGATATATCCTTTAATTTGTTGGTTCTCACACGCAACATCGTTAAATATCATAATTTTTAGCTTCGTTAGGAGATATAACGAATTCATTATCTGTAAATGCATAATATCTCATTCTTTTAATTGAAGAAATTTATATTTTCAGCTATTCATAATTGGGTTGATATATAGATTTTTAGTATAAATAGATGTTTTTAATTTAAAGTCCATTAGGAATTTCTAGCAAGCCAATCACAAACTTTAACATAATTTCGAAACGAAACAAAATATTGAAAAGATGTAAATGGGAGCTTATAGAATACTTCCCAAACAAAAAAAAAATAAGTTTCATTCAGTCTCAAATTTACACTCTTAAATATTTACAAACTAAAAACCAAAACCATAGATGCATAAGTAGTCACAGGTTGAAATAAACCTATCGTTTTTGAGATCTGTTAAATTGGTATCACTCCTAGATTAGCGGTAAATATTTAAACATTGTTTCGTAATTATGAATATTTACAATTATGACACATTTTTATATTTAATTGAACTGTAGTGAATTTTAATCAGAAATAATTTCTTATTCGGGCTTGAGTTCACTAATTTCAATTCTTATTGAATGAAATATTTTTATTAATTAATGTGTGTTTCTAAAAAAGAGTAGAAAAATTAAAAAAGACTTTTTAGTTGGGGGAAATACAGAAATTTCTCTTTGCAGACATACACTTCATCAGCACCCAAGTAGATTATTATAAACATCAGCTATTAAACGTAAATTTTAATGAAACGGAATATGAGAAATGATTGTTGTGTATAAAATTATTGATTTACCTTCGGTAAATATATTTGTAAGTATCACTATTCATTTGCTGTTTTTCCATATTTTTTTCATTCTATTTAGCACGAAGAAGAAAGAAAATATTTCTGACTAAAATTCACTACAGTTGAACTAAATCTAAAAATTTCACATTTAAATTTTCATGGACACGTGACGAAAATATGTTTACTTGGCAACACAGTTCATAATGCTGGAAAGTAAAATCAACTGTTGAAAGCAAAAACAATGTAACATAATAGCCACTACTATAATACTTACAGGTATGTACCGACGGTACATCGAATAAGTAAAAAGAATTAAAGTAGAGTAAAATAACTTCGTGCTAACCTAAATAGAATAATGAAAAAATGGAAAAACAGGGAATGATAAGTGATACTTACAAATGTATTTACCAAAGGTAAATCAATAAGTGTATACACAACAATCATTTCTCATATTCCGTTTCATTAAAATTTACGTTAAATAGCTGATGTTAATAAGAATCTCTACCCAAGTGGATAGACTAGGGTGCTGATGAAGTGTGTGTCTGCACAGAAAAATATCTGTATTTTCCCGAGTTAAAAAGTCTAGTTTAATTTTTGTTGTCTTCTTTAGAAACATTAATTAATAAAAATATTTCATTCAATAAAAATTGACAGTTCTCGTTGTATCTTCATAGCGAACAGTCGATTAGCGGAATTTTGCTTACATACTTACTAAAACAAAAAATCATACAAAAAATATTCGTAGTACATATTATTCGTAATAGGTACATACTGACTTTAATAAATAAGCTTTATTGCTTTGCTAATATTTTTTATATAGTAGAAATAACAAAAACAAAAAAAAACCACAAACAAAAAAAAAACACAAATAAAGTACCCTTGAGGATTACTTTATGAGTACCTCAAACACAAAAAATTTTGAAGTGAGTTCTAACGGCAGAAATGCTTATTTAACAGTGAGTTCTGAAACACTTAATGAAAACAATATAAATAATAAATCTGATGAAAGTGTTTTTTTTAACGGCAAAGTCAATTTTTCGTTAGCGATCAACTTCGCTTTGTCCAATGTCAAATAGTAGTGATTCATTAACATTACAGTTGTCCAGTACTTCTTCGTATAAGTCAGTAGTACAATCCCCTTCAGGCTCGTGTTTATCACTTAACAAAGTTATCACTACAGATAACAGCAGCTCAAAACCTAAGGTACAAGTCGGAATGGACAGATATATAACCGTAGTAAAGCGTGGGCAAAGCCCGAATTCTTCAAAAATTGCATCTGCTCCAAAGATGTCTAGGGATAACAGCGCAGCCTCAACTAATCGCCAAAACTGCTTTAAAATTTTGCAAGATGACAACGACAAACCCGAGGTATCCTCGAATAAAACATCCAAGCAGCCACCAATCTCTTTGAGAGAAAAAATTCAAATGCCCTTATTAAAAAATTAATTTCGGTCATTGGTGAGAATAAATTTCACATTGTTCCAATAAAACGTGGCAACATCGATGAAACGAAAATTCAAATTTATGACGAAAAAGATTTCCGCATAATGGTTTCTGAATTTGAAAAAAAATAAAACCAACTTCTACACATACCAGCTTAAGAGCGCTAGAGGCCTGCAGATCGTGTTGAAGGGCATAGATTCTTACGTTGTTCCCGAAGAAATAAAAAATGCACTTGTCCTCCAGGGATTTAAGGTAAAAATGTATCTAACATAATAAATAGGGAGAAGATCCCCAAACTCTATTTCGAGTTGAACTTGAGCCAAATGATATAAAATAAAGAAAAAATGAGACGTATTTTAAATTACAAATTGGATTTGAAATTTAAATTACCTCTCGTGCCGAAAAATCACAGTTGAACAGCCACATAAGCGTTCAGACTATACAAAAACATACTGCAATTTACCCTCTGTTTGTGTTTTGTGCGGCGAATTACACGGCACTGCTAGTTGCAATAATCCAAAAGTTCACAGTGATAAAAAATGCAGTAATTGCGGAGGTAATCACACCGCTAACTACAGAAGATGTCCTGTGTACTCTTTCGTAGAGCAGACTTTGGTGCAAAAATCTAAATAAGCAGCTCAATCAGGAAACGCTTACTCTACCACTTTTGCGCAAATGTGCCAACCAGTTACTTCCCGTGTATCGTATGCAGATGCTGCTAAGACAAATTCAATTCCCACACAAAATGTTTCCCCACCAAATAATTCAAATAATACTGACGCAAGCTTTACTTTTAATCGCCTTGAAGCTACTATTGATAATCTGGTGCAAACAATACACAATTTTACAACAAATATGACTAGAATGATGCAGGAAATGCTTCGAATCCAGAATACACTGCTTCAAGCATTAGTTAACAAACCACGAACATGTTAAAAATATGCTTCTGGGACGCAAACGGCATTCTCCAACATAAAAATGAACTTGAACTCTTCCTCACGGAAAAAATAGTGATATAATGTTTGTCTCTGAGACTCATTTGACTTCGAGAAGCCTTTTTAAAATTTATGGCTACACTATATATGATACAAAGGACCCTAGAGGTGGATCAGCTATTCTAATAAAGTCAAGACTCAAGCACTATATTCTTGACAACATATGTATGTGAGGAATATCTACAAGCAACAAATATTGGCATTAAACATTTTTGTACAAATTTCGTGAAATCATCAATTTACTCCCCTCCCAGATTTTCAATCACTGAGGATCAATACGAGAATTTCTACAAATCCCTTGGACCTTGTTTGGTAGCAGATGGCGACCACAATGCAAAACATACTTTCTGGGTTTCGCGTCTTATTACACCTAGAGGTCGAGCGTTGTTCAAAACAATTGCAAAAATGGACTTGGACGTCATTTCGAGTGGGGAGCCCACTTATTGGCCTCCTGACATACAAAAAATTCCGGATGTCATAGATTTTGGAGTCATCAAAAATATCTCTAGGGATTTAGTTCAAGTTTAAGCTTCTCTAGATCTCTCGTCCGATCACTCCCCCACGATTGTTACAATTTGTAGCCTGGTGAGAAGCGCTTTACTTCACCCACATGTAAAGATTATAAATCATGTTAATTGACTGGGATTCAAAAAATACCTTTGTAGTCATTGTACGTAAAATATTAAGTTAAGAACACCTAATGATATTGAATCTAGCATTGCCTATATTAATGAAAATATTAAACAGGCTGCTGAACATGCCGCTACCTCACATCCGCAGATTGTGTTTAACAGAATTTATTCTACAGACATTGAACGTCTCGTACGTGAAAAAAGAATAGCTAGAAGGGAATGGCAACAGCGCAGATCACCCCAAAATAAAATTAGATTTAAAGAGTGCACGAAACGGCTCCAAGAGTTGCTTGAATCCGAGAAAACTGCATGTCTTATAAATTATCTTGAAAGTCTCGATATCACACCAGCATCTAATTTCTCCTTGTGGCACGCTACTAAAAAGCTTAAAAGACCCGTTGAGTTTAAACCACCCTTGCGCACTTCGACCGGTGATTGGGCAAGAAGCGATACTGAAAAAGGTAAAATATTTGCTGAGCATTTGAAATCCGTATTTACCCCAAACATATGTACTGGTGCTGATTTGCCGAGTGTAGTTGCTCTACCCCCTCGAGCTTTAAAGTTTAAGATTCGTGCTGTACATAAACTAATTGCTGAGCTCAACCCGAAGAAAGCTCCTGGTATTGATGGAATTAGTAACAAGATGCTGATGAATCTGCCTCTCACTTCAACTAGAATCTTACTATTTATTTTTAAAGCCATATGACTAGAGTATTACCCACACAGCTGGAAGCTTGCTGAAATGTATTTAAAAGAATCTCACACAATATTTTACAAAAACAAATAGTTGTGCATTTATTGAAATTAACTTCTTGAATGACATAGAAAAACTCATTTTAATTTTTTACATAATATGTAAATTTCAAAAACTACTTTGATATTTAGAGAAAATTATTAACAAGCATTAATTCCAAATAAAAACATATCATTTCCTCCTCATCTATTATGAACTATGGTACATAGCGATCTGGTTTTTTCGTAATTCTACAAGATCTTCGTGGTGGTGGTTTTTCTAAAAGATGTTTAGAAACTGGCAGCCTGGAACAATTAGGATCAATTATCGCATCAGAAAATTCTTTGCTATTTGCACTGCATAGTTGTAAATATTCTGGTATCTGGAAGTTTTGTTGTGTAGTTTGAACTGACTCTAAGAGAGGTAAAGCTAAGTTAAATACATTTTTAAAATTTTAATTGTTAATTGATTTATTCTGAAAAATTTGAATAATATGACGTTTCCAAATTTTATTTCCAACTTTAACATGAAACATCATGCTTCCGAGATGGTTTACAATTTTTCCAGGAACCCATTTATCCCCTTCCGAAAAATTTTTCCACAAAACATCTTTATTTATTTTTATATGATTTTTAAAAGATGTAGAATATGAGGCGTTGGTATTATGAGAATTTAAAAGAGAGAGTATGAATTAGGATAAGATCTATATGTTGACAAATATGCGAGAACCGAAGCTTGTAGATTATATCCATCCGATAACTGTTTTTCAATTGATGTTTTAAATGTACGTACAAACCTTTCTGCATTACCATTCGAAGAAGGATGAAAAGGTGCTGTTGTTAAATGTTGAATTCCCTGCATTTCACAAAACAGTTTAAAATCTTTGCGTTCCATTATCTGTAACTATTGTTTCTGGTAATCCTTCTGTTGCAAATACGTTTTGTAATCCCGTGATTGTGGCTATTGTTGTACTGTTTTCCATTTTGATTACGTACGGAAACTGAGAAAAAGTGTCTACTATTAAGAGCCACATAAACTTTTCAAGCTTGGCATGATGAGACAATTTTAGATATGTCATCATAAATTTTTGGCCTCCAACAGTAACGTCTTGCAATTTGTTTCATTCGAACAATTCCCAAATGACCTTTATGTAGATTTTGTAGTATACGGTTTCTTAAACACTTTGGAAGCACTAGTCGATTACAATTATTTTGTAAAATTATTATACTACCATTAAACGTTAAACTATTTCGATGGTGGTAGTAAGGTAACATCTTTTCAGGCAATGAAGTGCGTTTTTCTGGCCAACCATTTATAATAAAATGTAGTACTTTTATTAATATATTATCTTGTTTTGAAAATTTTTATATTATTTTAAAATCAATTGGATAGTTAATAAATTGATCTTCATTGTTGATTTCTGTTCTCGTTGAACCTTCATAGTGAAGAGAAATTAAAGCGGATTTTTTTACATACATACATACGAAACAAATATAAAAAACAACAAAATCAAAAATCATACAAAAAATATTCGTAATACATATTCACCTTGATAAATAAGCTTATTGGCCTTACTAATATTTTTTACATAGCAAGAAATAGCAAAAACAAAAAAAAACCGTAAACACAAACAAAGTTCCCTTGAAGAATAATACTCTGTATGAGTACCTCAAAGGAAAAAAAATTTGAAGTGAGTTCTAACGGCAGAAATGCTTATTTTACTGTGAGTTCTGAAACTCTTAATGAAAAAAATATAAATAATAAATCTGATGAAAATCTTTTTTTTAACGGCAAAGCCAATTTTTCGTCAGCGATCAACTTCGCTTTGTCCAATGCCAACTAGTGAATCGTTAACATTACCATTGCCTAGTACTTCTTCATTTAAGTCTGCGATATCATCCGCATCGGGCTTGCTTTCATCACTAAACCAAGTTATCACTACAGATAACAGTAGCTCAAAATCCAAGGTACAAGTGGGAATGGATAGATATATAACAGTGGTAAGGCGTGGGCGAAGCCCAAATTCTTCAAAAATTTCATCTGCCCCAAAGATGTCCAGGGATAACAGCGCATCATCTACCAATCGTCAAAATCGTTTTTCATTATTGCAAGACACCGACGACAAGCCCTCTACATCATCGCAAAAGTCTTTTAAGCCACCACCTATTTATCTGAGAGAAAAAAATTCTAACGCGCTTATAAAAAAAACTACTGTCGACCATTGGTGAAAATACTTTTCACATCGTTCCAATTAAACGAGGTAATATTGATGAAACTAAAATCCAAATATATAATGAAAAAGATTTCCGAAAATTTTTTAGTGAATTCGAAAAAAATAAAACAAATTTTTACACATACCAACTTAAGAGTGCTAAAGGCCTACAGATAGTATTAAATGGCATAGATTCATATGTTGAGCCCGAAGAAGTAAAATGTGCACTTGTCGACCAAGGATTCAAGGTAAAAAATGTTACCAACATATTTAATAGAGAAAAGGTCCCCCAACCCCTATTTCGGGTTGAACTGGAGCCGAATGACATACAATTGAAAAAAATGAAACCCATCCAGTTTATAACGTAAAGTATCTTACATCGAAAAATCACAGTTGAAGAGCCACGTAAGCGTTCAGGTCCCGTACAGTGCCATAATTGCCAAGAATATGGCCACACGAAAACTTACTGCAAGTTACCTACAGTGTGTGTTATCTGCGGTGAATTGCATGGTACAGCTAGCTAGAGGTAATCACACAGCTAACTATAGAGGGTGCCCTGTATATTCTTTCATTAAACAGGCTATGGGTCAAAAACCCAAGTTAACTCCAGCTCAACAAGTAAACGCGAACTCCGACACTTTTGCTCAAATCAGCCAACCAGTTCCCACATGTATCGTATGCTGATACTGCTAAGACTAGTTCAATTCCCACGCAAAATGTTCCACCGCCAAATAATTCAACGAATTCAAACTCAAGCCTTAACTTTAGTCGCCTTGAAGCTACTATTGAGAATCTGGTGCTAACTAGTATAAACAACTTTACTACAAATATGACAAGTATGATGCAAGAAATGCTGCGAATGTAGAATACACTGCTTCATGCATTAGTTAATAAACCATGAACACATTAAAAATATGTTTCTGGAACGCAAACGGCATTCGCCAACATAAAAATGAACTTCAGCACTTCCTCATGGAAAAAAATATTGATATAATGTTGGTTTCTGAGACTCATTTGACCTCAAGAAGCTTATTTAAAATAATTTTTTTTTTTTTTTTGTAATGCATGTATTTATTTATTGTATCTTCATATATGAACTAACAATAAGTATTCAAATCTTAAATCTATAAAAAAAAATTATTAGGCCCGACCAGTGTCGGACATAAACTTAGTGGTAGTTATAAATAATACATTAGTAGTGATAATCCAAAAAAAGGGGGGGGGGGGAGTATTTTCAAGTAGTCCCATCTGGAGTGTTAGGTATAAGAGCCCGTGTGTCCCTCTTTTTTAAACGGATGTGTCCAGTAAAGTTCAAAATATTACGAGCAAGCGGATTAGGATGTGATTCGAGTTTTGTTAAATATCTGCCTGCATATTTTGCAATTTCTTCAGTCACTAGTGACATATTTAAATTACGATGTATAATAGAATTTTGGATGTACCATGGAGTCGATGTTATTAACCGTAAAATTTTGTTTTGCCTTCGTTGGATTCTCTCGACATTGGAAGCTGAAGCAGTGCTCCATAACTGAATTCCGTAGCGCCATATTAGCTTCAAAAGCGACTTGTATAATAAAAGTTTGCATGCATTAAGTTTCATCTGAGTTAACTTAGAGTCAATATGATGTTTCCATGTAAGTCTTCGATCAAGGTGTATACCAAGGTATTTCACTTGGGAATGTTGAGGAATATTTTGATTGTCGATTCGAATGGGGGAGCAAGTATCTCTTCTTAGGGTGAACGTTATATGGACACACTTTTGTTCATTGACTTTAATTCTCCATAAGTTCAACCATATTTCCAGCTGAGTGATATGTTCCTGGAGATTGCGGGATGCCTCATAAGGGTTTTCGTGCACACTCATACAGGCTGTATCATCGGCAAAAGTAGAAATATGGATATTATTGCTCACAGGCAAGTAGTAGGGAATTGGGGTTCCGGCCCCACAGTGGGTCGGTTCGCTAACCTGGCAGGTCAAAATTATTTGATGGTCAGTCTATACGGTTTTGAGGATGCTGAGTTCGACAAAAATAATTAAAAAATTCTAGCTCAATTTGTTAGGAAATATTACAGAGTTTTGCTATTGCGAACTTCGGTAGTATTAATTTTTCATGTAATATTTTCAATATTTAATTTTTCATATAATATTTTCAGTACTTTTAGAACAAGTTCTTAGCTGTCCAGAAATCCTTTTATTTTTTTGATATTGAAATGGTAATATTTATGGTTTTAGTCCAGATAAATTAAGCATTCATTCCACTGTGCACCCCCAAATTGTTAAATTTGGATAATTAAAATTTGAAAATTGTTAAATTCTTGGAAATTTGTGTTTTTTTGTTTACATAAGGAGTTTTTTGTTTACATTAGGAGTTTTTTGTTTACATTAGGAGTTTTTGTTTACATTAAGTGTATGTCTGTCTGTCGGTCTGTCTGTCTGCCTGCCTGACCGTGGGAAGTTTGTGTGTGGAATATTTTGTGTGAATGTATTAAGGCGGTTCATAGTTTGGCGGTTTTTATGTGTGTATGTGACGACGGGGAAAATCATGAAAATGGTTTTTCCTAATGCTGACGGAAAATCATCTAATGATATTTCGTAATTCCGAAGGCAAAACATGATAATTTTTCGTAATACCGAAGGCAAAACATGATAATTTTTCCTAATGCCTACTGCAATACATGATTATAATTTTTTTCAAATGCCGACGGCAAAAAATGAATATAATTTTTTCAAATGCCGACGGGAAAATGATTTTTCCTAATGACGACGGGAAAACGTCAAAGTTATTTTTTCTAATGCTAATGTAGGCGTTGCTAGACTGTAGGAATTTAAGGCTGACCGTGATTTGAGTGGGCGGCGTTGTTGCCGTAATATGTAACCATAGGAATTTATGGATGTGTCTGTCTGTCTGTGAGAATTTAGGTGAAGGTTTGATTGGCAGGGGGCGGGGTGTAGTTGAGGTAGATCGATTGCGTGTGTAGTTGTGTGTGTATCTGTGTGTGTGTGTGTGTGTGTGTGTGTGTTTGTAGGAATTTCAATGTGTGTATTTCTGTAGGAGCTTAAGGCTGATTGTGATTTATGAGGGGTGAGGTGTTCTAGTAATATGCAACCGGGGGAATCTGTGTGTTTGTATGTCTGTAGGAGTTTAAGGCTGACCATGATTTGGGTGGGCAGGGTTGTTGACGTAATATGTAGCCATGGGGATTTGTGAATGTGTCTCTCTATAGTAGTTTAAGGTTGATCGTGATTTGAGGTGGGTGAGGATGTTGTTGTTGAGGTAAATTGGTTATGCGTATGTATGTATGTATTTTTGTAAGAATTTAAGATGATTGTGTTTTATTAGGGGCGAGGTGTTCTTGTAATATGTAGCCGTGAGAATCTATGTGTATAGACGTCTGTAGAAGTTTAAGACTATCTGTAATTTCAGGTAGGTGAGAGTGTTGTGTTGTTGAGATTAATCTTATATATTGTATATGTATGTATGATCATGGGAATTTGTGTATGTATATCTGAGGGAGAATTTAAGGCTCGTCATGATTTGCAAAAGGTGGGGTGTTGTTGAAATTTTCTTGGATATTTCTTATATGAATTCTGCTATGTGTGTGTATTTGAGCTGGTATGTATATGTAGGTAGAAATAAATTGTTTTCAACATCGACATTTGGTACTATAAAATACTATCATATATCTGGACTTCCCTAATCCTAGTATGCTTTTGTACTTACGATTGCTTTATATTTTCTCATGCTTAAATTTGTCTCGCGTTGAAGTCGGTCTGTGTGAAATTTGTTTATATTACAGAATTTGTTTATTTAACTACATTCGTCTTCTTTGACTGAAAGAGTTATCTACACACAGAGAAAAACCAACTTGAAATCAGTAAGAACCATGCTGAATTAATAAGAACCATTAGCGAAGGTTTAGTCATATTGAAATTTCTTATTTCAATATGGACAAAATATTAATTTACAGTATTCATTTATTAAACTCATTAGTTTGTAGATATCTCAATATACATTTTCTATTATATTAAAAATTATTGAATTAATGTGATGAATTCTTATTTTTAAGCTGCAGATTTTCCCTGAGTGTATGGATTGCTTATATTTGCATTGTGCTTTAACTAAACGACGCTTCATATATTTTCATGATGTAGATCTAATAAATACTTAAGCATTGATAAGAAATTTGATATGTATACATACATATCTACAAATTGATTTTATGTATGTATGTATGTATGTATGTATGTACATATATATGTACATACAAATAAGTGTTCAACTCAATCTTTGAATACATTTTTTATTTTATTTTTTGTCATGTGATGTCTGTTGTTGGTGAAATTAAAAACATTTTAATTTTTATCTGCGTTTACTTAAAAGTTTGTGAGGATTTTCTGTTGTAAGCAAAACTGAATTCTTGAAGATATGTACTTACATACTCTATAGTAATAGTAACTATAATAGAAATATTTCTTATACTTAATTTACAGTTTTTTAAAGTATAGGGTATAAAATTTTTTCTAGCTATAGCCTTCTACATTTATTTTGGAAAACTTGCTTTGCTTTTTAAAAATGTATAAACATTTTTAAATGAAACTGATCCGGCACTCCAGCTTAGGTACTGATGAGCATGAGCTGATATTTATGAAATGGATTTTATAAATATTGACTCATACCCTTAGTCAAAACAAAGTATGCTAAGTGTTTAAAACCGCTATTACCATAAAAATGGTGGTTTTAAACACTTAAAATATACTTTGTTTTACTAACCGCATTTTATAACTAAATGCATTTCATAAATATTGACTCATACTCATAGTCAAAACAAAGGATATTTATGAAATGCATTTAGTTATAAAATGCGATTAGTAAAACAACATAAATATAGGATGGTATGAAATTTTGATGATTCATCAATATTTCGTACCAAGGTATTTTTAGGTTGTTTTTACTATGAGTATGTGCCAATATTTTTGAAATGTATTTCATAAATATTATCTCTTATTATAGAAAAATTAAAAATGTAGCTATACGATATCAGAAAATATTTTCTGAAATCGTATAGCTATATTATTTTATTTGTCCTATAATAAGAGATAATGGCCCCTACTCATAGTCAAAACAAAGAATATTTTAAGAGTTTCAAATCAGTATTATCATACAAAATACTGATTTTAAACTCTTACAGCATTATTTATAAAACTTATTAAGGCTTTGTAAAGGCTTTTGAAAACAAATTTTTTATAAAAATTTTTTCTTAAAAAGTCTTTATAAAGCCCTAATAAGTGTTATAAATAAGGCTGTTAAAATATACTTTGTTTTACTAACCACATTTTTGTAACTAAACGCATTTCATAAATATTGATCCATACTCATAGTCAAAACAAAGGATATTTTTATGCTGTTTTGATTATGAGTGTGGATCATTATCTCTTATTATAGAAAAAATAAACTAATGCAGCTATACGATTTCAGAAAATATTTTCTGATATGGTATAGCTGTATTAGTTTATTTTTTTATAATAAGAGATAATATTTATAAAATGTATTTAGCTACATAAATGCGGTTAGTAAAACAACCTAAAATACCTTGGTACGAAATATTGATGATTCATCGAACGATAGTTCAAAAATAAATCATAGTTCCCTTATATCAAATTCTATTCGTGCAACAATAGTTGACCTGTCAAATTGCGAAAAAAAAACGCTATGATTGGCTTGCTAGAAAGTCCTAGTGGACTTAAATTTTGAGAACATTTATTTATACTCAAAATCTTTATATCACCCCAGATATAAATATCTGAAGAAATTAATTACATCAATTAAAATAATAATATATTACAAAATTTACCGATAGTGAATCTGTTATTTCAGTCCAAAGTAATTCCAATATGATATTTAACGATGATGCGTATGGGAAGCATATTTTTGTATGGGGAGAGATAAGAATGTTGATTCATTCTACTTATGTAAAACTTACACCAGAATCACCAAACATTTAATAAGAGATCATCATAATGTATATTTAATGTTTAAGTTAGGTGAGAAAAATAAAAAGCATGTTGAAAGGATAAATATGGATTTTTGATTATAAGCAAAGATAGTGAATTAAACGATGATCGTTATAGAAAATAATTTTACTAGATAAAACTTTACTTTTTCGTATTTCATCTGACTTTAAACTTCATGTATATAAATGTTATAAATGGCTAGCTACTTGTACACTGATAACTAAATCTGACTCAGATATCTTGAAATGAAAATCTGAACAGCTCCTGATAGCCTGATCTGTTACCTGATAAGCTGATCTAAAAATCAGATCAGCTCCTGATAAGCTGATCTGAAAACCAGACCAGCTCCTGATAAGCTGATCTGATAACCAGACCAGCTCCTGATAAGCTGATCTGAAAACCAGACCAGCTCCTGATAAGCTGATCTGAAAACCAGACCAGCTCCTGATAACCTGATCTGAAAACCAGACCAGGTCCTGATAAGCTGATCTGAAAACCAGACCAGGTCCTGATAAGCTGATCTGAAAACCAGACCAGGTCCTGAAAAGCTAATCTGAAAACCAGACCAGCTCCTGAAAAGCTGATATGATTGCTGATACCTGTTATTTGCCCTGGATGAGAAAATTTTAAAACAGTTGGTGTTGACAAGAAATGTGTTGAAGAAAAAGCTTCGTAGTATAAAAACTGGTGAAATAGATACAAGTGAACAACTAAAAGATACATTTAAACCTATAGCAAAAGAATTCATAAATAGTTCTAAAAATATTAAAAGAATTCTTATGAAAGAAGAAAGTAAAATCAAGACAGAAGTTGAAAATATACAAGTTTAAAGCCTGAGAAACCTTCACTCAAGATATAGACAAGTACCCCAAAAGAAACTAGTAGAAGGAACAATATTTGATAATACCATCATATTTAATGATGCTAATACTGAGAATGATGATGACGATGATTTTACTCATATACTTCCAATTCTGAAGACATTTATACTGACTTATCAGTATTGGAAGGCATAAATGAATTAGATACAAACTATTGTTGATAGTTACATTAAACTGAATGAAGATAAAATACAAGACAAATTAATAATATAGCTTAAAGCATTAATATTCAAGAATATATTTAAATGCAAATTGAGGAACTACAACGTGAAATAAAATTAGAGAAAGAAGACAGTTATAAAATTGAAAAAGCAATTCTGAAAAGTAAATAATTAAAAACAAATTGAAGAGTTTACGGTTAAATATATAGATTAGAAAATTAACTACATGTTAGTATAAATAGCTGAAAGTGCAAGATGTAGATCACAGCACTTTCGAAAAAATCTGTGAAACAATTCAATGTCTTTAAAAAGGAATTTAGTTAACGAAGTCCATATTAAATTTCAACAACTGTTTGTGCTTGTAGAGATGTAATGACAGGAATATATGATGTTTTATGGAGCTAAGTTAGGTGAAATGTAGAACTATTCTACAGAAAATAGAAATTGTTGATTTTTGAAGACTGTAATTGACACATTCTCAAAGTACAGCTGAAAATAAAAGCTGCACTCTAAAAACCAAGGCAATGGAAAATATTTTTGAAGTGGTACGGGTACCAAAAAACTTACAAACAGATGATTCTAAAGAATTTTTTAATAAATACTTGGGAAAACTCATACATAAATAGAAGATTAAACATTACTTAATATGAAAGCATCAATATTAGAATGATTTAATAGATCATTGAAAGGTATGATGTGAAAAGAATTAGCTTTAATGGTTCATATAAGTGGATTGGTATGTATAAAGATTTACTCAATGCATGCAATAGAAAAGTTCATCGTACCATTAAAATGTCTCCTATTAAAGTCAACTCAACAAATGAGGAAAAGCTACTTAATATAGTATAAAGTAATTTGAAGAATGAATGTTGAATTTAATAAAAATAAAATTAAAACAAAAAATCTAGTTTGTGTTGTTTTTTGTAGGATTGATTAGGAATGATGGGTCTTAAGAAAGATAATTAACTAAATGTAGTGGAATTCTCTAAACTTGTTGGTCTGAATGAAATATTGCTAAAACTTCAGTGTTTAAAATGAACTATAACATAGTGCAATATTCAGCAGCACATCATATTATCACTTTTTATAAAGTTGTATGTACATTTTCCCATTGAAGGCGCTAGCACGCAAAATTTTACAATATGAAAATGGGATTATTGTAGAAGATCTTCGCTCTATTTATTTCTTTAGCTATCAGATCTTTAGAAAATATAGATAAACTACGGAAATTGGACTTTGATATCCAATCTTTAAGAATGTACATGTGTATGAATAAGTATCAAACAAACTTAGTGAATGAATATACGCTTCAACTAGAATCATGCTGAAGCATGCATAAATTTTAAAATGTACAGTAAACAGATCTTACTTTATATCTGTATCTGTATGAGTATTACATAAATTTATAGAAAAAAAAATGAATGCATGCCGAAGCATGTATAATTAAAAAAAAAAAAAAAAAAAAAAAAATCCTCACGTCATACAATTTTGTAAGCAAAGAAATTTTATGATTTTGTGGTCAATGAAATACATACATATGTATCTACTTTGCAAAAATTCAAAAGAGCGAACTGGTAAATTCTAATAGTAAAGATTTTTAATTGTAACACTACTACATCTCGGACTCTTACGTCACTATCGATAGAAGCATGCTAAGGCATGCATACTAGCAAAATATATAAAGCTGTTAGAAGGTGATGAGACAGCAATTGTATCTGGATCAACCCAACTCATGAATGTATTGTATACGGAGATGATTGATGGTGATGATGACGTTTTTTAAGTGAATAATCATTACATATGAATGCGACAGTGATTGACCCCTCAAACCTCATGTAGAAATACTTGAGGGGAAAAATTCTCTCAAAACATAGATATTTCATTGTTTCTAACACTTTATGAATACACCAACGGTGAATTGCTGGTAGAGGTAACTGAGTTATTTGAGATCGATTTGATACAATAGTTGTATATTAAACATGCATTTCTTTGTATCTAAACTAATTTCTACATACCTAATGTATATACCCACCAAAAAATTAGACAAAAATTCTCTATTCCAAGTAGTAAAATCTGAAAAAGGAGTGGCACATTAGAAGAAAAAAAAATAAATAAAAATAGAGACTGACTGACCAACTAATACGTACACTCTGCCCGATGGGCACACAAAACACACTTAAACATTTCAGAAATATATATACAATACGCTGAACTATAATAAAATGAAAAAAAAGTCATATAGAACATTAAATAAAAGCCATAGGTGCTCACCGTTTATAAAATAAACATATGTATATGTATCTTATTAATGTAAACATATTATCAGTATAAAGCAACAGAAATTTCGTCATACAAAGTCATCTCGTATCCTAGAGGAGCCGTCGATAGGGTATACCTAAATTATATGAAAACGAGTTCGTTTTCTGTTGATCGCTATTAAAGAAGAAAATATGTTTGTTCATTATGATTTAACTAATTTAAAAGTACATTTAAATTCAGTCTCATACCCGTACTTCTTAACATAAAAATTAAAAATAAATGTTATCCAATTCTATATTATACTATGTATCAAAAATTCCTAAAAAGCTGTTATATGAAAGAATCTCCAGCGCTTCTAACTGCATCAGAGTTTAAGAAAAAAAACTCCTTTTATTCAATTTAATAAAATTTTAATTTGAAGCAGTAAGCAAATACATCAGCTTACTGCATTCTTATTCATAATCGTATAATAGAATATATAACCCCTAAAGGACAAAGTCTAAAAGTCTTATAAATTAAGAAATATAGAAAATAACATAATTTTTATAAACGCGTAAAGTTGCAAAAGTAATTCAAATGATTTCATCGCAAAAAACAAACAAAAAGCAGCGATTGTTTTCAACAATTATGAAAATAATAATTACAATATAAAACTCCCTTTTGATTTCCAATGTTTATCAATAAAAAATAAAAAATAAGTAAGTTAACTAACAACAAAAAAAAAAACTATCAGTACCTAAGCTGGAGTGCCGGATCAGTTTCATTTAAAAATGTTTATACATTTTTAAAAAGCAAAGCAAGTTTTCCAAAATAAATGTAGAAGGCTATAGCTAGAAAAAATTTTATACCCTATACTTTAAAAAACTGTAAATTAAGTATAAGAAATATTTCTATTATAGTTACTATTACTATAGAGTATGTAAGTACATATCTTCAAGAATTCAGTTTTACTTACAACAGAAAATCCTCACAAACTTTTAAGTAAACGCAGATAAAAATTAAAATGTTTTTAATTTCACCAACAACAGACATCACATGACAAAAAATAAAATAAAAAATGTATTCAAAGATTGAGTTGAACACTTATTTGTATGTACATATATATGTACATACATACATACATAAAATCAATTTGTAGATATGTATGTATACATATCAAATTTCTTATCAATGCTTAAGTATTTATTAGATCTACATCATGAAAATATATGAAGCGTCGTTTAGTTAAAGCACAATGCAAATATAAACAATCCATACACTCAGGGAAAATCTGCAGCTTAAAAATAAGAATTCATCACATTAATTCAATAATTTTTAATATAATAGAAAATGTATATTGAGATATCTACAAACTAATGAGTTTAATAAATAAATACTGTAAATTAATATTTTGTCCATATTGAAATAAGAAATTTCAATATGACTAAACCTTCGCTAATGGTTCTTATTAATTCAGCATGGTTCTTACTGATTTCAAGTTGGTTTTTCTCTGTGTGTATATAACTCTTTCAGTCAAAGAAGACGAATGTAGTTAAATAAACAAAATCTGTAAAATAAACAAATTTCACACAGACCGACTTCAACGCGAGACAAATTTAAGCATGAGAAAATATAAAGCAATCGTAAGTACAAAAGCATACTAGGATTAGGGAAGTCCAGATATATGATAGTATTTTATAGTACCAAATGTCGATACTGAAAACAATTTATTTCTACCTACATATAAATACCAGCTCAAATACACACACATAGCAGAATTCATATAAGAAATATCCAAGAAAATCTCAACAACACCCCACCTTTTGCAAATCATGACGAGCCTTAAATTAAATAAAAATATACATACACAAATTCCCATGATCATACATACATATACAATATATAAGATTAATCTCAACAACACAACACTCTCACCTACCTGAAATTACAGATAGTCTTAAACTTCTACAGACGTCTATACACATAGATTCTCACGGCTACATATTACAAGAACACCTCGCCCCTAATAAATCACAATCATCTTAAATTCTTACAAAAATACATACATACATACATACGCATAACCAATTTACCTCAACAACAACATCCTCACCCACCTCAAATCACGATCAACCTTAAACTACTATAGAGAGACACATTCACAAATCCCCATGGCTACATATTACGTCAACAACCCTGCCCACCCAAATCATGGTCAGCCTTAAACTCCTACAGACATACAAACACACAGATTCCCCCGGTTGCATATTACTAGAACACCTCACCCCTCATAAATCACAATCAGCCTTAAGCTCCTACAGAAATACACACATTGAAATTCCTACAAACATACACACACACACACACACACAGACACACACACACACACACATACACATACATTCACACACAACTACACACGCAATCGATCTACCTCAACTACACCCCGCCCCCTGCCAATCAAACCTTCACCTAAATTCTCACAGACAGACAGACACATCCACAAATTCCTATGGTTACATATTACGGCAACAACGCCGCCCACTCAAATCACGGTCAGCCTTAAATTCCCACAGTCTAGCAACACCTACATTAGCATTAGAAAAAATAACTTTCACGTTTTCCCGTCGTCATTAGGAAAAATCATTTTCCCGTCGGCATTTGAAAAAAATATATTCATTTTTTGCCGTCGGCATTTGAAAAAAATTATAATCATGTATTGCAGTAGGCATTAGGAAAAATTATCATGTTTTGCCTTCGGTATTACGAAAAATTATCATGTTTTGCCTTCGGAATTACGAAATATCATTAGATGATTTTCCGTCAGCATTAGGAAAAACCATTTTCATGATTTTCCCCGTCGTCACATACACACATAAAAACCGCCAAACTATGAACCGCCTTAATACATTCACACAAAATATTCCACACACAAACTTCCCACGGTCAGGCAGGCAGACAGACAGACCGACAGACAGACATACACTTAATGTAAACAAAAACTCCTAATGTAAACAAAAAACTCCTAATGTAAACAAAAAACTCCTTATGTAAACAAAAAAACACAAATTTCCAAGAATTTAACAATTTTCAAATTTTAATTACCCAAATTTAACAATTTGGGGGTGCACAGTGGAATGAATGCTTAATTTATCTGGACTAAAACCATAAATATTACCATTTCAATATCAAAAAAATAAAAGGATTTCTGGACAGCTAAGAACTTGTTCTAAAAGTACTGAAAATATTATATGAAAAATTAAATATTGAAAATATTACATGAAAAATTAATACTACCGAAGTTCGCAATAGCAAAACTCTGTAAAATTTCCTAACAAATTGAGCTAGAATTTTTTAATTATTTTTGTCGAACTCAGCATCCTCAAAACCGTATAGACTGACCATCAAATAATTTTGACCTGCCAGGTTAGCGAACCGACCCACTGTGGGGCCGGAACCCCAATTCCCTACTACTCAGGCATATCACAAGTATATATTAAATACAAGACAGGACCCAGAATACTACCCTGGGGCACACCAGAAGATATAGTTTCGGGCACACTCGTGAACTCTCCTTCCACAACAGTGAACTTCCTATCAATAATATAACTTTCCAAAAGCTTTTGAATGTTTATTGGCAGATATGTCTTCAATTTTAAAACTAGGCCTTCGTGCCATACTTTATCAAACGCCTGAGAAACATCAATAAAGAGAGCAGAACAATACTTCTTTTCTTCAAATGTTCTTCTTACAACTTGGACCAGTCTATGCGTTTGTTCAATCGTGCTGTGCTGACTTCTAAAGCCAAATTGATGGTCCGGGATGCACCCATTATCAGTTAAAATTTTGGACAATTTAGTCATGAGCGGCTTTTCGAAAAGCTTTGAGATTGTAGATAGTAAGCTTATAGGCCTATATGACTCAGTCTTGGTAAGATCTTTGCCCGCCTTTGGAATCATTTTGATCTTGGCCAGTTTCCAGTTATGTGGAAAATACTGCATTCTTAAAATAGCATTACAAGTAAATAGCAGGATTCTTATTGCAATATGAGGCAAGTTCATAAGCATTTTTTTACTAATGCCATCAATACCTGGAGCTTTCTTCGGGTTGAGTTCAGCAATTACTTTTTGTACTTCACGCATCTTTAACCTTAAGGGACGAGGGGGTAGAGAAACTACACTCGGTAAATCAGCAGCACCCGTACATGAATTGGGAGTGAATACAGATTTTAAATGCTCAGAAAATAAGTTACCTTTCTCACTATGACTTCTTGCCCAGCCTCCGGTCGCAGTACGCAATGGTGATTTAAGATCAACGGGTCGTTTAAGATTTCTAGTAGCGCCCCATAAAGAGTAATTAGATGCGGACGTTACATCAAGAGCTTCTAAATACTTTTCCAGTAGTGCAGTTTTTTCAGACGATAGCAGCTCTTTGAGTCGTTTAGTACATTCTTTAAGTCTGATTTTATTTAGGGGTGATCTGTGTTTTTGCCATTCTCTTCTAGCGCTCCTTTTTTCACATACAAGGCGTTCAATTTCCGTAGAATAAATTCTGTTAAGGCCGGTCTGCGGATAGGAGGTAGTGGCGTGTTCAGCAGCCTGTTTAATATTTTCGTTAAGATTGGCAATGTTAAATTCAATATCATCGCATGATCTAAGCTGAATGTTTTCTACGCAGTGACTACTAAGATATTTTTTGAATGCCAGCCAGTTGATTCCATTAATCATCTTCACATATGAGTTAGTTAAATCACTCCTTAGTGGGTTGAAAATTGTAACTATTGTTGGAGAGTGATCGGAGGACAGATCTAGAGAGGCCTCTACATGAATTAAGTCCCTATGAATATTTTTCGTGACGGCAAAATCTATAACATCTGGAATTTTTCTTACGTCAGTAGGCCAGTAAGTAGGCTCCCCACTCGAAATGACATCTAAGCCCATTTTTGAAATTGTATTGAACAAGGCTCGACCTCTAGGTGTAACAAGACGCGATCCCCAGTAGGTATGTTTTGCATTGTAGTCACCAGCTGCCACGAAACAAGATCCAAGCGATTTGTAGAACTTCTCATACTGATCTTCGCTAACTGAAAATCTGGGAGGTGAGTAAATTGATGATATCACGAAATTCGCACAAAAATTTTCTACGAAAATATTCGTTGCTTGCAAATATTCTTCACCAACGTTGTCAAGGACATAGTGCTTGAGTCTTGACTTAATCAGAATTGCTGACCCACCACATGCTCTCCCTCTCGGGTCCTTTGTATCATATAAAGTGTAACCATTTATTTTACGAAAATATTCATAGGGAATTTATTCTCTAGATCTGTCCTCCGATCACTCTCCAACAATAGTTACAATTTTCAACCCACTAAGGAGTGATTTAACTAACTCATATGTGAAGATGATTAATGGAATCAACTGGCTGGCATTCAAAAAATATCTTAGTAGTCACTGCGTAGAAAACATTCAGCTCAGATCATGCGATGATATTGAATTTAACATTGCCAATTTTAACGAAAATATTAAACAGGCTGCTGAACACGCCACTACCTCCTATCCGCAGACCGGCTTTAATAGAATTTATTCCACGGAAATTGAACGTCTTGTATGTGAAAAAAGGAGAGCTAGAAGAGAATGGCAACAACACATATCACCCCTAAATAAAATCAGACTTAAAAACTAAACGACTCAAAGAGCTGCTATCGTCGGAAAAAACTGCACAACTGGAAAAGTATTTAGAAGGTCTTGATGTAGCGTCCGCATCTAATTACTCTTTATGGCGCGCTACTAGAAATCTTAAACGACCCGTTGATCTTAAATCACCATTGCGTACTGCGACCGGAGGCTGGGCAAGAAGTGATTGTGAGAAAGGTAACTTATTTTCTGAGCATTTAGTAAAAAAATGCTTATGAACTTGCCTCATATTGCAATAAGAATCCTGCTATTTACTTTTAATGCTATTTTAAGAATGCAGTATTTTCCACATAACTGGAAACTGGCCAAGATCAAAATGATTCCAAAGGCGGGCAAAGATCTTACCAAGACTGAGTCATATAGGCCTATAAGCTTACTATCTACAATCTCAAAGATTTTCGAAAAGCTGCTCATGACTAAATTGTCCAAAATTTTAACTGATAATGGGTGCATTCCGGACCATCAATTTGGCTTTAGAAGTCAGCACAGCACGATTGAACAAACGCATAGACTGGTCCAAGTTGTAAGAAGAACATTTGAAGAAAAGAAGTATTGTTCTGCTCTCTTTATTGATGTTTCTCAGGCGTTTGATGAAGTAAAGTAAAGTAAAGGCCTAGTTTTAGAATTGAAAACATATCTGCCAATAAACATTCAAAAGCTTTTGGAAAGTTATATTATTGATAGGAATTTCACTGTTGTGGAAGGAGAGTTCACGAGTGTGCCCGAATCTATATCTTCTGGTGTGCCCCAGGGTAGTATTCTGGGTCCTGTCTTGTATTTAATATATACTTGTGATATGCCTGTGAGCAATAATATCCATATTTCTACTTTTGCCGATGATACAGCCTGTATGAGTGTGCACGAAAACTCTTATGAAGCATTCCGCAATCTCCAGGAACATATTACCCACCTGGAAATATGGTTGAACTTATGGAGAATTAAAGTCAATGAACAAAAATGTGTCCATATAACGTTCACCCTAAGAAGAGGTACTTGCTCCCCCATTCGAATCAACAATCAAAATATTCCTCAACATTCCCAAGTGAAATACCTTGGCATACACCTTGATCGAAGACTTACATGGAAACATCATATTGACTCTAAGTTAACTCAGATGAAACTTAAGTTAACTCAAATATATTGGTTGATTGGCAGAAACTCAACACTCAGCCTAGACTGCAAACTTTTATTATACAAGTCGCTTTTGAAGCCAATATGGCGCTACGGAATTCAGTTATGGGGCACTGCTTCAGCTTCCAATGTCGAGAGAATCCAACGAAGGCAAAACAAAATTTTACGGTTAATAACATCGGCTCCATGGTACATCCAAGATTCTATTATACATCATGATTTAAATATGCCACTAGTGACTGAAGAAATTGCAAAATACGCAGGCAAATATTTAGCAAAACCCGAATCACATCCTAATCCGCTTGCTCGTAACATTTTGAACTTTACTGGACACATCCGCTTAAAAAAGAGGGACACACGGGCTCTTATACCTAACACTCCAGATGGGACTACTTGAAAATACTTCCCCCCCCCCTTTTTTGGATTATCACTACTAATGTATTATTTATAACTACCACTAAGTTTATGTCCGACACTGGTCTGGCCTAATAATTTTTTTTTATAGATTTAAGATTTGAATACTTATTGTTAGTTCATATATGAAGATACAATAAATAAATACATGCAAAAAAAATTGTTGATTTCGTTAATCTCTATTGATTTTTCAAATTCAACGTCTTCTCTATAAGGAAGTCTAGACAATGCGTCAGAATTTCCATGAAATTTAGTAATTTTATGGATAAGCATGTACGTATAACTGGATAATATTAGAGCCCATCGTTGTAATGTATTTGCCGATGTTACTGAAATTCCTTTCAAAGGATTAAAAATAGAGATTAAAGGCTTGTGATCGGTAACCAATTAAATTTAGTCATTAATTTTTTTTACTCCAAAGATAACAGATAATGCTTCCTTCTCGATTTGACTATAGTTTTTCTGACTATCATTCAGTGTTTTAGATGTAAAAGCTATAGGGCGTTCTGATTCATTTGGATATATATGGGATAAAACAGCTCCAACACCATACGAAGAAGCATCTGCTGCCGAAACTAGGGGTAGTTTTTCATCAAAATGAGCTAACTGAGTCATTTCCAATAATTGTCGTTTCAGTTCTTGAAAAGAACTTTCTTGAGCTCTTCCCCAAAAAAATTTTTGATTTTTCTTCCTTAATAAGTTAAGCGGGCCACAAATTGTTGAAAAATTTTTAATAAAAGAACAGTAATAATTTACTTTTCGCAGAAATGATTGCAGCTCAGCCAGATTCTGCGGTTGAGGCATATTTTCAATTGCCTCTGTACCTTTTTTGGATTGCTGAATTCCAGATGAACTAATAATGTGACCAAGATATTCCACCTTTGGTGTCAAAAACTTGAATTTTTCATAATTGCATTTAAAACCACATTCATATAAACGATTTAAGAGAAGCTTCAAGTTATGAATGTGTTCTTCATCATTCGGTTTAGTACACATTATATCATCTAAGTAATTAACACAACCTGGAATTCCAGAAATAACTTGAAAAATCGCTGGAGCACTTGCTATACCGAATGGTAAACGCTGGTATTGGTATAAACCCAAGCAACTACTAATAGATGCTTAGATTCTTCATCCATCTCGATTTGTAAATAAGCATCAGACAAATCAATCTTAGAAAATAACTTTCCATTATTAAGTTTATGAAATAAATCCCTAACTCTTGGAATTGGATATTGTTCAATATCCATTTGGCGATTAATAGTTAATTTAAAATCAGCACAAATGCGAATCTTGTTGTTCGGCTTAGGAACTATCACAAGAGGAGAAGCCCATTGGCTAAATTTTATTGGTTTCCATACACCTAATTCAGTTAATCTTTGCGCTTCTTTTTCGAAAACATCGAAAATTGCATAAGGAACTGGCCTTGACTTAAAAAACATTGGTTTAGAATCTGGTTTCATGTATATATGTATGAGCTTTCATAACATTACAGCAATCCAATTCTTTAGAAAACAAATCTCTAAATTGTTCACACACTTTGGCTTTAATATTAGAATGTTCTTCTATATGAAAACTCTGAACGGCTTTGAACTCGTCGCACCAATTTAAGCCAAATATATTGCTGCAATCTTTGATATTAACAACTATTACATCTAAAACTTTTGATGCTTCTCGAATTTTCAGTTTCAATTTACATGATCCCAAAACTGGAATCTCTGAATTACCATAGCCGTATAACTTACTGAAGTTGCATTCAAAATGGGAGCCTTTTTTAATGATCTGTATGTGTTCAAGCTTATTATAGAAGGACTAGCTCCAGTATTAAATTGAAATTGTATAACTTGCTCATTTAACTCAACATCAATGAACATCTTATTATTATGTATAACGTTTTATAACATCATCAATAACATTGCAATTTGTTACTTCAGAGTCGATATTTTGTATTCTAACATTATTATTATTTATTGGAATAGACTTACATACTGATGCAATGTGACCCTTCCGTTTGCATTTAAAACATTGTTCTTTAAGGAACTTGTAGTTTATCTTCACGTGCGTTTTGAAACACTGGTTACAAGCTGGTAATTGTTTCCTTTGAAATTTTTTATCTTGATGGTTTTGTTGGAATTTGCGATTCTGACCGTTTGAGTGCTTAAAAACATAAACTTCACTATTTAAAGTCTTCTGATTCTTTAAAGTTTCCAGAGTTTTTTGTGTTGCTTCATATGTTTCAGCAATTTGTAACACTTCCTGAAGTGAAGGATCCTCCTTATATAATGCGACTGTACGTACAGGCTCGTCCGGCGTATATAAAATAACGATGTCCCTTATTAATTGATCTACATATTCACAATTGCAGCCATTGGTTCCACAAACAAAATTGAATTCTCTTGCTTTACCTCGCAATTCCATGACCCACTGATTATATGTTTCACCTTCATGTTTTTCTCTTATAATGGTAATCTAACTTTGAGACTAAATCTGCGTACGATGTATTTTCCATATTGTTTTTACCAATTAACTTTTGAAGTAAATGAAATGTTTTATCGCCAATCCAAGATAAGACAAACGAACGCTTGTTGTGGAAGGAGACTTCATGAGTGTGCCCGAACCTCTCTCTGCCGGTGTTCCACAGGGGAGTATACTGGGGCCAGTGTTGTTTTTGGTATATACTTGTGATATGCCTGTTAGCACTAAAATCCATACACCTACATTTGCCGATGATACAGCCTTTTTTAGCATGCACGAAAACCCTCACGAGGCACCCTGATATCTTCAGGAACATATTACCCAGCTGGAACTATGGTTAAAGTTATGGAGAGTTAAAGTAAATGAACAGAAGTGTGCGCAGGTAACATCTACTCTACGAAAAGATACTTGTCCCCCCATTACAATCAATAATCAAATTGTTCCTCAACATTCACATGTAAAATACCTCGGTATACACCTTGATCGACGGCTTACATGGAAACAACACTTTGATTCTAAGCTAAAACAAATGAAACTAAAATTAACTCAGGTACATTAGCTGATTGGTAGAAGTTCAACTCTAAGTCTAGATTGCAAACTTTTGATATACTAGTCACTTTTGAAACCTATATGGTGCTACGGAATTCAACTATGGAGCACTGCTTCAGCTTCCAATGTCGAGAGAATCCAACGAAGGCAAAACGAAATTTTACGTATGATAACATCGGCTCCATGGTACATCAAAAATTCAACTATACATCGTGATTTGAATATGCTACTAGTGATTGAAGATATTGCAAAATACGCAGGCAAATATTTAACAAAACTCGAATCACATCCTACTATTTTGAACTTCACTGAACACGTCCGCCTAAAAAAGAGGGACATAAGGGCTCTTATACTCAACACTCCAGATGGGACTACTTGAAAATACTATTTACTTACTTACTTACTTACTTAATTACTTACTTAGGCCCGATCACTGATAGTGATCGTATAAGTATATTTTAGATTTAAGATTTGAATACTTTGGTTCGGGTGGCCAAACTTTTCTTTGGTAAAACTTTCATGATAAAAACTTAAAAGCAGCAGTTAAATATGATGGTAACAGTGTCATGGTGTGGGCTTGTATTTCATCAGGTGGAATAAAAAACTTGCAGCTTATTTAGAGTACAATCTGCAAAGGTATGTACGTAGACAATGTTTAATCCAATTTAATGCAATGTGCTGAAAAGAAAACAGTCTCGGTTCTGTCAGGACAACGACTCGAAATATAAATCAGGTATTGTACAGCTATGGCTTATTTAAAACTGTCCCCACTTGATGCAACCGCTGGAAGAAGCATCTGATGTAAATATAAATAAAAATTGATGGGTAAATGTAGATAAAAACGTGCTGCAACACCAGATTCTTAACAAGAATGACCTCAGAGCATCGCTTAGGAAGGGATGGGGAAAAATAAATCCCCAAGCCACAGGAATGCCATGCCAGTTTGAAGTAGTTGAACAAAAAGGAGGTTCAAGTTTTAAAACTAAAAAAAAAGATTTATCCAATCGTTTGAATGTTCGTTTATTACTACTGGTTAAAATAAGCTGTGACTAATTATGCATCTATGTTTCTGGTTTTTAGTTTGTAAATTTTCAAGAATGTAAATTTGAGACTGAATGAAACTCATTTTTTATGTTTGGGAATTATTTTATTAGCCCTCATTTAAATCTTTTCAATATTTTGCTTCGTTTCAAAATTATATGGGACTTAGTTTTTTTTTAGAATGCGTTTAACTTATTTCCTTTTATTCACACATTAGCTGCTTAGAACTGTTGTTATTTCTAAAATATATTATATAAAAACAAAACTAAATTTGGAATATTATACAAAAAGTATATGTACACTTTCCGCAATAAAAAATATTTCTCATAATAATACGATATGTTTTTCCATGTAAGTGTAAATGCTAATAGCAGGTAGCATTTATCGAATAACAAAACACACTTTTTAATGGATGTAAAAAAGATTTTCACGCATAAAGGCTCCATTACCCGACTGCAGAAATCGCAGATGCAAGGTAAATGTAAATGTAATGTAAATGTAAACGTTAAGCGCTTATAGAATACTTTAAAACGTGTCATGTGTTTTCGACACAAAAAAACTTCTTTGTGCACACACATACATACTAATTGCAACTTAAGCTTCATACCTGTATATACATACATATTACGTTACAACGTATTATAATTAAAAAAAAATTATTATTATTATCATTATAATTATTATGATTATACGTACCTATTTTTATTTTTATTGGAATTATTTTTTAATAAAAATAGTTTTTTGTACACTTGAATGTTTGTACGCACATGTGTATGTATATTTTACATATTCATACATACATATGTACATGTACATATCTGTATGTATATTAAAAAAAAATAAACACATACGATTGGTAGTCTCGAGTTAGATTTTATAAAAAAAAACTTTGCTAGAAAACTAAATTTATTATACATGCCATGTACGTATACAAATTAACCACTCAAAAGCTTAAACTATTAAAAGTACCAAATCAGGGCTATTGTGCCACACTCTCATTCAATATACATACATACATCCCATCACTGTCTACAAATGTCACGTAACGTCGTCATGAAATTCTATTTTCTGCAGGTTCAGACGTTACATTTACGTGCCATTTCAGTCAGGTAAGCGTTTGTATAGCTTTTCATGCAACAGATTCGATCAGCTGACACATTTACATTTACAGTTCTACATTTACAGTTGGGTAATTCTGCCTTTATTGTTTATAAACGATACGATTATCGCTAAAATAAGTTAGTGAATCGAACTACAGGAACCAGAGTAGTGGTTTGCGTTAGAAGCCTCAAATTTGAGTGCAGAGGGATTCAATAGGACTTGGAAGTCATGTAGCAATTTCGGAATTAATTAAGCAAACCAAGCTTCCACTTAAGCCGAAGTTCTTAAAAGGTGGCCCGAGTATAAGAAACCGAGTAAATTTCGATATGTGAGCATACAAATATTTACTGTTTTATACTTTAGTATTTATTGCAAAATAAATATTTATAACTATATTTCAAATTGACAAAGACTTTGGCGTTGCTTTTGGGAAACGTGAAGGAGTTTTCTTTAACTGGCGGGAACGATTCGCGAAGACAACAACATCAAAGATAAAGCTTTTATAGAAATATTGAATAATTTGGATGAGTCGGAGAGCATCCAAAAATTTAATTTTGTTTTACTTTAAACTAACAACTGCATTTTTAAACTTATAAATTAACAGTCAATTTATAAAAATTATTAAGGCCTTATAAAATAGATTTCCGTATTAACCCTTTAAAAAGCTTTAATAATTTGTATAAACAAGACAGTAATAATTTAGTAGACTATGACATTACCATAAGCAAACTTTTTTATGTAACTACATACATAGTTACATATATGTATATGCATATGGGTATTTTTCTGGTGTCGAACGTGATGGTCGTATGCGTTTAAAATATAAAAAAAACCAAATACAAGAGCATTTTCAGGTTAGTTTTTATTCTAAGTTATAACTTATAGGGACCACTAGAATATATGTTAAGGTTGACAGCATATAATTAGAAGTAGGGATAAAAGAAAATGGTAAAAAGAAGTAGTGGTTCGAACGCGACAAAAATGGAAGTAATTTTAATGCACACGCTTAGAAAGGAGAAATTCAGCAAAGCCTGACATAGTTTCGTATTGCAATTAACTTTAAAGTTTTATGTAACAGTTTTACTTTTTAAACGCGTTTGGCCTTGTCAAAAAATCTCGTGTTTGTATTTTTTTAAGCTTCAATCTGGATCGATACGTGACATATCGAACTTGACATTTTTTCCACAATGATTCCACTATTTAGTTTTTAGTAACTTTTAAACAAATTTGTTATTCAAAATATAAAATTGATATTATTAATATAGATTAAAATATTTCTTTATGTGAATACGCAGTTCGAGCTGCTTTTATTTCTACACCATCGCACAGAGGGGTATTTGAGCCAAAAAGATGAACATTGTTTTTTTTAGTTCATATTGCTCGTGAAAAGTTATTGAGTTCTCCTATGTTCATAGGATTTTAAATCTTAAAAATAAGAAAAATCGGACAAAGGGGAAACAAGTTACCCATAGAGAAACTAATCCTACCTCTAAAAAATTAAAGAAATCAATTTTTTTTCTTAACTTTTGTTTTGCAAATGCAACTTTTTATGTCGGTGAAAGTTCAAAACCGTAAACTTGGACCAAGGGGACTGTAAAATGACATTTTGGTCACCATCTCCTTTTGTGTACGCTGACAATTTATTATTTGCAAAAATAATCTAAATATTAAAAAAATTTACTATTTGCGCTTTAATATCAAAAAATAAACTTTTGAGCTTTTGTGGGCAGCGGGAAGCTAACGTCCCCGGAACGCCCCTGTCAAAAAAGTTTCTAGCTCATATTTACCTATGCAAAGAGGAGCAAAAACAGAAAAAGGTGATATTTTGGATCAAATACTCCTCTGCGCATCGCAAGAAAACAAGTGCAATTTTAGGATACCAGGAGTTTTTTTTACTTTCTTACATTTGTCAATGAATTGAAAGGAATACTATTCAACTTGTTCAGATGAAATAAAATATACCATGAACATTACCCAGCTCACGTTTGACAAAATACATATTAAGAAAAATCGGAATGCATTGTTCATGAAAAAATCTTGGGGAAAATATATAAAATATATCTTCAACATTTTAAGTTTTCATGTGAAATAATATGAGTGGCACTTGTTTCGCATGGAATTTACAACAAAAAAGGTCTGGTTAATATTGTTAGCATTTAAAATTTTCTGTACAAAAACGTCAAGATTTCCATCGTCAATGTCTTATAAAAATAGGCTGTAAGTTTTAAAAGTAAAAGTAAAGCAAAGTAAATACTTATTTTGTCGAATGTGACCAAATTCGAAGAGATTTAAATTATTTAAATTTAATTTTTTTAATAAATTTTCTCTGATGAATTATAAAAATGCAAAAAATTCTGTTTAAATTCAAACTTTGAAACAACTTCTTCGAGCAGTTATGACGCAATGTCAATAAATGATCTTTTTTAAGGTCGAACGTGATATTATGAAATAGAATAAAAGAAATTAAAAATTTACCGTTATTCAAATTTCCATCGTTCTCTCTTCCCGTTTCCTTAAATTACTAAGCTTATAAGAGTAATTTTTAGGAATAGTTGTTAAAATTGTTATTTTCTGTTAAGGCATATAATATTAAAAAAAAAAAAACATACAAAAAATCGTATCAGAAATAAGAAATGGCATTTGTACAACGAAATGGACTGCCTTTTCATCATAGCGGAAAAATTATTATTAAACTGATTAAATTAATAAAATTTAAATATTTCTCTGTTACAATATCGTACAATAGTTAGTTTTAAGGAACTTTTAATTTTTTGGTCACGGTGGACCTTTTGAGAAAAATGCCCATATGTATATAAATTATTTCTTAAAATATAAATTTTTAAATAAAATACTTAATTTAATATGAACTTGCCTGTTATTATATTTATACATGTAAAATTTTGAATGTATAGGTGCATTGGGTCAAGGAATAAATTCATAAAAATCAATGAATGCGTTCATTGGGTAGAGGAATAGGTTCCTTGAACTCAAGGAACTATTTCATTAAATTCAAAGTATAGATTCGTTGGGTCAAGGAATAAGTTCATTGCATTCAATATACATATAGGCATTGGCGTAGCTAGAAATTTTTTCTGGGGGGGGGGGGGGGGCAAACACAATTTTTTTTAATTAGTGTTTTTTATGGGAATTGTTAAAATTTAAGCTTAAAATTTTTTAAACGCACTAATAATCCCAAATGAATATTTTAGTTATAAGTTAAATCTATTTTTATTAAAAATACATTGAAATTGGAAATTAAAAAAATAAATTTTACTTAATAAGTAAAATATTAATAAGTAAAACATTGGTTTGGGAGTATTAGTGCGTTTAAAAAATTTTATAAAGATTTTTTTTATTGAACATTTTTTTTATTTAAGTTAAAACATAAATTAACAGTCCAGTTTCAATAACAAAAATTAAGTTATAATTAAAACTCAAAAAACAAAACATTCAAAACAAAAACAATATATAGACAAAAAGTAAAGTATGTATTAGAAAAAAAGCTAAATAATAATAATAATAATAATAATAATAATAATAATAATAATAATAATAATAATAATAATAATAATAATAATAGTAGTTGTGAACTGGCGGTTCGGCCCCAATTAAAATTGTTAAATTGTTGCTGAAATTGTTAAATTGTTGGTGAAATTGTTAAATTTGGATAATTAAAATTTGAAAATTGTTAAATTCTTGGAAATTTGTGTTTTTTTGTTTACATAAGAGTAGATTAGTAATGGGGACGGACGACATGTTTTGGGAATTCAAAACCGGGAAAAAACAAAAACGATGGCAACCCTGTTACAAATGGGGGGATTTTGGGGATTTTCATGCTGATATGGTGTGTGTGTGTGAGTTTGATTCTTTGGCCATGTGTATGTATGTATACTTGTGTGCACAGCTTTTGTTGTTATTGTAGAGAAACGTTGTGCTTACAGTGCATGGATGTATGTACGTGTGGGATGTGTATGTGTGTGTGTGAGAGTCTAATTCTTTGGTTGTGTGTGCATGTATATGAGGGTGTTTGTATGTATGTATGGATGTGTGCGTGTGTGTGTGTGTGATTGTTATTTGATAGACTTATGGTTGCTGTTTTGAGTTATAGTTGGTATGCTTATGTAGGGTTATTGTATGTATGCATTTATGTTTGTGATCTCTGGGGGGGTGGGGGAAATAATCTAATAGCTGCAGAGAGTGGCAACCCTGTTGCGAATGGAAGTCGTTAGGGAATGTATTTGGTAATGTATGTACATGTTGTTGGATTAATGTGTGTGATCTTATCTATTTTTGCTTTGAAGAATGTCATTGTTTGTGTGAGTTACATCAACACTTTTTCATACATATTTACAAATGCATGTATATATGTTTTTAAGGCTATTGACGTTGCTATTATGGAGATAGAAAATATTGTGTCGGCATAGGTTTCATATATGTTCAAGTGAATTTCAGATGTTAAATGTTTTGAATCCGATCAGGTTGATAAGAAGAGCTTTTCAATAGGGGTAGTGATATCTTTATTTCGGTATATTTTACTTTAATGTAACAATTATAAGAAATAGCTTTTGGAGAAATACAGCAAAAACTTATAGAAGCACCTACTTTCACGTGTCCCGATTTTTCTAGTACCTTTATATTGCAAACTGATGCTAGCGATTTTGTTCTGGGTGTTGCTGTGTATATGAATTTCATCATATATCGTAATACCAACAGAGAATTGTGGAAATGTGTGTGTGTGTGTGTGAGTATGTGTTTATGTGTGCGTGTGTGTAAGTGTGTGTGTGTGTGTGTTTGTAGGAATTTCAATGTGTGTATTTCTGTAGGAGCTTAGGGCTGATTGTGATTTATGAGGGGTGAGGTGTTCTAGTAATATGTAACCGGGGGAATCTGTGTGTTTGTATGTCTGTAGGAGTTTAAGGCTGACCATGATTTGGGTGGGCAGGGTTGTTGACGTAATATGTATCCATGGGGATTTGTGGATGTGTCTGTCTATAGTAGTTTAAGACTGATCGTGATTTGAGGTAGGTGAGGATGTTGTTGAGGTAAATTGGTTATTTGTATGTATGTATGTATGTATTTTTGTAAGAATTTAAGATGATTGTGATTTATTAGGGGAGAGGTGTTCTTGTAATATGTAGCCGTGAGAATATATGTGTATAGACGTCTATAGAAGTTTAAGACTATCTGTAATTTCAGGTAGGTGAGAATGTTGTGTTGTTGAGATTAATCTTATATATTGTATATGTATGTATGTATGATCATGGGAATTTGTGTATGTATATCTGAGGGAGAATTTAAGGCTCGTCATGATTTGCAAAAGGTGGGGTGTTGTTGAAATTTTCTTGGATATTTATTATATGAATTCTGCTATGAGTGTGTGTATTTGCGCTAATATTTATATGTAGATAGAAATAAATTGTTTTCAGTATCGACATTTGGTACTATAAAATACTATCATATGTCTGGACTTCCCTAATCTTATTATGTTTTTATACTTACGCTTGTTTTATATTTTCTCATACTTAAATTTGTCTCGCGTTAAAGTCTGCCTATATGAAATTTGTTTATATTACAGATTTTGTTTATTTCAATCTTTGAATACATTTTTTTTTTTTTTTTGTCATTGATGTCTTTTATTCTTCTTGTTGTTGGTGTTGTTGTTGTAAATATTCGTCTGTGTATAGATGCGATATATTCAGTTTTTTTTTTTTTTATTTGAAAATAAAAACGTTTTAATTTTTATCTGCGTTTACTTAAAAGCTTGTGAGGATTTTCTGTTTTCAAGTAAAACTGAATTCCTGAAGATACATACTCTATAGTAATACCAACTATAATAGAAATATTCCTTATACTCAATTTATATTTTTTAAAGTTGATGCAACGTTAGTAAGTTAACGTTAGAAATTTTTGTGGTACATAATTTTTTCTAACTATAGCCTTTTTTCTTCACTTTCTACATTTATTTTTGAAATCTTGCTTTGCTTTATGAAAATGTATAAACATTTTTAAATGAAACTGATCCAGCACTCCAGCTTATATACTGATAGTTTTTTTTTCTTTGGTAGTCAACTTACTTCTTTTTTTTATTTTTATTGATAAACATTTAAAATCAAAAGGGAGCTTTATATTGAAATTATTATTTTCATAATTGTTGAAAACAATCACTAGTTTTTTTTTTTGTGTGATGAAATCATTTGAAGTTGAAGCTGATATCTTTGCTTACTGTTTTAAATTAAAATTTTATTCAATAGAATAAAAGGAGCTTTTTTCTTAAATTCTGATGCAGTTAAGATCGGATATGAGACTGAATTTAAATGTACTTTTAAATTAGTCATAATGAACAAACTTATTTTCTTGTTGAAAAGCGATCATCAGAAAACGAAGTGGGTTTCAGAGACTTTAGGTATACCCTTTCGAGGATTCCTCTAGGATACAAGATGACTTTGTTTGACGAAATTTCTGTTGCTTTATACTGATAATATTTTTACATTAATAAGGTACATATATGTTTTTTTATGAAGGGTGAGCACCTTTCACTTTTATTTGTTGTCATATATGATTTTTTTTTTTAATTTTATTAAAGTTCAGCGTATTGTGTATATATTTCTGAAATGTTTAAGTATGTTTTGTGTTCCCATCGGACAGAGTGTACATATTAGTTGGTCAGTCAGTCTATATATTTATTTATTTTTTTCTTCTAATGTGCCACTCCTTTTTTCAGATTTTACTACTTGGAATAGAGTATTTTTCTCTAATTTTTTTCTGGGTATCTACATACATTAGTTAAATATGTCTATGAATTTTTAAGAAAAAATTTTAAATAAAATATTGGAAAAAGAATTAATTATGTGAATGGTTTTTATTTCTTTATTAGCTTTACTTCGCTAGATCAAAAAAATTTTTGTTTTTGCTTATTTGCAAATTCTTGTTTTCATGTCGCTTAAACATGTACAGTCTTGTTTTCATATCGCTTAGACATGCACAGTCTTGTTTTCATGATGCTTAGACATGCACAGTCTTGTTTTCATGATGCTTAAACATGTACAGTCTTGTTTTCTTTGGAAGGTTATGCACAAGACAAATTGAATTTCACAATGTTATGAAATTCCATTAAAAGAGAAACAGTTTAGACAATCGGATAAGTCCTTATATTTTTCACTACATACAAGTTTCTGTTATTTTATATTCGAATAGATGAATCCTAACTTTCCTTTAAAAAATAACACAAAACAAGGATAAATTTTGTTTAATTTTATTTATATTAATAATACATTTTAATTTAATTTTATTTATTTTTATTATAATGATGGAAACATTTCATAATATCCAATTATTAAATTTTCTAATATACTTTTACGCAAAAAATATATTGTACATCTGCAAGTATCTGGTCCTTCCTCACACTCAGGATTATACCAAGGACAGCTTCTGAAGTGGCCTTCTGTGTTGTCTTCATCTTCCATGATACAATATTCTTCGTTCTCATCCAGCATATTTTGAAAAAATTTGATCATCTCCCAATGATGGAAAAGCCTGAAGCTTTCAAAATCTCTTATAAATTGGTTTAGAGTACGTTTAATTTGGCTCATTATATTTGCCGATAAATTAATGAATGATGATTGTTTGAAGGTTCCTTTAAGACTAATTTCCTCTTTTAAATTTTTAAAGTAGTATCTCTTGATCTTTAAAATATCTATACCATCATCTATATTCCATACTTGTTTTTTTAGCACTCTATCTCTCTCTATCCCTTTTCTCTCTATAACTATCTCCTTCTGTCTATCACTACCCCTCCACTTATTCACTATTTCACCACATTTTCGATTAGCCTTCTTGAAGTCGTCATCGCTACTTTCAAGATCATTTTCAGTTAAACATTCAAAGTGCGGAGAAGTAAATGAAAAAAAAAATAAATAAATAAATAAAACAAAAATGGAGTCTACAACAAATCTAACATCAAAATTTAATTCACTAAAAAATAAAACCTTAATCCACATAAAGGAGCTTGAGACATCAACTAAATACACCATTCGAAAAGTGTCAAGAGTAACAACAAAATATGGGCCAACACTAAAAGTTGAAATGGAAAACCACATAATGTTCCTCCCAAAGCGATATAATGATTTAACCGATGCTGAAATTAAAGAACTCTCGAGCGGATCATATTGCTTAAGTAGAGAAGGTGAACAAAGCTTAATTGTTGAAAGCGAGCTGAGTGAATTTCTAATTCAAAATTCCCAATTTCCAATTTGGCAATAATATATAATAATTTTGTATTTTAAATTATAAATAAAAATACATGAAAGAGTTTTGTAAAATATAAATGTTTGTGCTTTTTTATTTAATATTTTCAGTTATTTCATAAAGAAATTTAAGACATAAATGACCACAGGTAAATGTATTGAAATTCTAATGTTGATTATAGTTGTATTTTATATTTCTACCAAGATATTTGACTACTTCCGAAGGAGGTTGTAAGTTTCCAAAGCTGTCGAAATATTCTTTTTCATTGTTGTTTTTATAATATGCTACCCAATGTGTACCAGGTCCTGTTGATACGTCTAAATTGATTATTCCACATTATATTTTCTTTGTTCGTTTTGGTAGAGTATTCAACATGAAAACTCCTCTAAAATATGGAATATTTATAGAGAAACGGTTTATGTCCACATCAGATAGTGGTCTCTTCGTAGCATCTCTAAGAGTTTTTTGATTTTTCTTTGTAAACTAAACCATAACCCTTTTTATATGGTTTTAAGTAAAGTCCCTTTCCAACTGCTATAGATATTCCATCGCTGTATTATGTCTAATTGCTTCATCAAGTTGATTTTTTGTATCCTTTGTTGCATTAACAGCTTTAGCTATAGCAGCACCTCCAGTTGTTAGACTACCAATTGCATCCAGAGCAGTTAAAATCGGTATTAGAGGCAAAAACCCACCAATTTTTGGTACACGTATTACATGTGGTACTATAATTTGAGATTTTCTTCCTTTTAATGATTTGTTGATAGTTTTTCGGGCAATTTTAATTGCTGAGTTAATATTTAATGGTTTTTCCTTCTTTAGTATTTTTGTTGCAGCTCTAATTGATGTTCTAAACAGTTTTTTATCATTTATCTTGTTCTTTTTAACATTTTTCTTTTTCTCCACACCCATACCAAATTTTGTTTTGGCTTTCATTGCGTTAGTAACCATATAGGCAAATGATTTTTCAGCAATACTACTATCTTTTGATAAAACTCGATCCCAAGCTGAATTTTCAAGTATTTTATCAGCTTTATGTCTAATGCTTAAATCCTTACAAGCAGAGTCCAATAAATTAATTCCTTTGTCACCTCAATTTAAACGTTTTTCTAGTTTTGTTTCAGGTCCACAATACTAATATCCGGGAAAATAAAGTTCACCAGTTAGAGAGTTTATTCTTTTTATCTACTATACCTCCTCCAACGAAGGTGTTTTTATGACTAAACGTTTTCTGATATTGTATAACTATATCATCTAATTTTGTCGATAATAACAGGTAACATTTATAAAATCTATTTAGTTCGTAATATTGTTCCTTCTACTATTTTTTATTTTTTTTTGTTTACTTGCCTCTATCTTGACTGATCGTTTCTCAGTCCTTAAACTTGTATATTCTGAACTTCTGTCTTGATATTACTTTCTTCTTTCATGCGAATTCTTGTTTTTTCTTTTCATATCACTTAAACATGCACAGTCTTGTTATCTTTGAAAGGTTCTGCACAAAACAAATCGAATTTCACAATATTATGAAATTCCATTATATTTCATTAGGTATTTTCTTATCGACACCAACTGCTTTAACACCATCTCATTTACGTTTGCTAACAGCAAATAGTACAATAGGTGTCAGCTATTAGATCAGCTTATCAGCTATTAGATCAGCTTATTAGCACCTGGTCTGTTTTTCAGATCAGCTTTTCAGGAGCTGGTCTGGTTTTCAGATCAGCTTTTCAGGACCTGATCTGAAAACCAGACCAGCTCCTGAAAAGCTGATCTGAAAAACAGACCAGGTGCTAATAAGCTGATCTAATAGCTGATAAGCTGATCTAATAGCTGACACCTATTGTACTATTTGTTGTTAGCAAACGTAAATGAGATGGTGTTAAAGCAGTTGGTGTCGATAAGAAAATACCTAATGAAATATAATGGAATTTCATAATATTGTGAAATTCGATTTGTTTTGTACAGAACCTTTCAACGATAACAAGACTGTGCATGTTTAAGTGATATGAAAAGAAAAAACAAGAATTCGCATGAAAGAAGAAAGTAATATCAAGACAGAAGTTCAGAATATACAAGTTTAAGGACTGAGAAACGATCAGTCAAGATAGAGGCAAGTAAACAAAAAAAAATAAAAAATAGTAGAAGGAACAATATTACGAACTAAATAGATTTTATAAATGTTACCTGTTATTATCGACAAAATTAGATGATATAGTTATACAATATCAGAAAACGTTTAGTCATAAAAACACCTTCGTTGGAGGAGGTATAGTAGATAAAAAGAATAAACTCTCTAACTGGTGAACTTTATCTTCCCGGATATTAGTATTGTGGACCTGAAACAAAACTAGAAAAACGTTTAAATTGAGGTGACAAAGGAATTAATTTATTGGACTCTGCTTGTAAGGATTTAAGCATTAGACATAAAGCTGATAAAATACTTGAAAATTCAGCTTGGGATCGAGTTTTATCAAAAGATAGTAGTATTGCTGAAAAATCATTTGCCTATATGGTTACTAACGCAATGAAAGCCAAAACAAAATTTGGTATGGGTGTGGAGAAAAAGAAAAATGTTAAAAAGAACAAGATAAATGATAAAAAACTGTTTAGAACATCAATTAGAGCTGCAACAAAAATACTAAAGAAGGAAAAACCATTAAATATTAACTCAGCAATTAAAATTGCCCGAAAAACTATCAACAAATCATTAAAAGGAAGAAAATCTCAAATTATAGTACCACATGTAATACGTGTACCAAAAATTGGTGGGTTTTTGCCTCTAATACCGATTTTAACTGCTCTGGATGCAATTGGTAGTCTAACAACTGGAGGTGCTGCTATAGCTAAAGCTGTTAATGCAACAAAGAATACAAAAAATCAACTTGATGAAGCAATTAGACATAATACAGCGATGGAATATCTATAGCAGTTGGAAAGGGACTTTACTTAAAACCATATAAAAAGGGTTATGGTTTAGTTTACAAAGAAAAATCAAAAAACTCTTAGAGATGCTACGAAGAGACCACTATCTGATGTGGACATAAACCGTTTCTCTATAAATATTCCATATTTTAGAGGAGTTTTCATGTTGAATACTCTACCAAAACGAACAAAGAAAATATAATGTGGAATAATCAATTTAGACGTATCAACAGGACCTGGTACACATTGGGTAGCATATTATAAAAACAACAATGAAAAAGAATATTTCGACAGCTTTGGAAACTTACAACCTCCTTCGGAAGTAGTCAAATATCTTGGTAGAAATATAAAATACAACTATAATCAACATTAGAATTTCAATACATTTACCTGTGGTCATTTATGTCTTAAATTTCTTTATGAAATAACTGAAAATATTAAATAAAAAAGCACAAACATTTATATTTTACAAAACTCTTTCATGTATTTTTATTTATAATTTAAAATACAAAATTATTATATATTATTGCCAAATTGGAAATTGGGAATTTTGAATTAGAAATTCACTCAGCTCGCTTTCAACAATTAAGCTTTGTTCACCTTCTCTACTTAAGCAATATGATCCGCTCGAGAGTTCTTTAATTTCAGCATCGGTTAAATCATTATATCGCTTTGGGAGGAACATTATGTGGTTTTCCATTTCAACTTTTAGTGTTGGCCCATATTTTGTTGTTACTCTTGACACTTTTCGAATGGTGTATTTAGTTGATGTCTCAAGCTCCTTTATGTGGATTAAGGTTTTATTTTTTAGTGAATTAAATTTTGATGTTAGATTTGTTGTAGACTCCATTTTTGTTTTATTTATTTATTTATTTTTTTTTTTTTTCATTTACTTCTCCGCACTTTGAATGTTTAACTGAAAATGATCTTGAAAGTAGCGATGACGACTTCAAGAAGGCTAATCGAAAATGTGGTGAAATAGTGAATAAGTGGAGGGGTAGTGATAGACAGAAGGAGATAGTTATAGAGAGAAAAGGGATAGAGAGAGATAGAGTGCTAAAAAAACAAGTATGGAATATAGATGATGGTATAGATATTTTAAAGATCAAGAGATACTACTTTAAAAATTTAAAAGAGGAAATTAGTCTTAAAGGAACCTTCAAACAATCATCATTCATTAATTTATCGGCAAATATAATGAGCCAAATTAAACGTACTCTAAACCAATTTATAAGAGATTTTGAAAGCTTCAGGCTTTTCCATCATTGGGAGATGATCAAATTTTTTCAAAATATGCTGGATGAGAACGAAGAATATTGTATCATGGAAGATGAAGACAACACAGAAGGCCACTTCAGAAGCTGTCCTTGGTATAATCCTGAGTGTGAGGAAGGACCAGATACTTGCAGATGTACAATATATTTTTTGCGTAAAAGTATATTAGAAAATTTAATAATTGGATATTATGAAATGTTTCCATCATTATAATAAAAATAAATAAAATTAAATTAAAATGTATTATTAATATAAATAAAATTAAACAAAATTTATCCTTGTTTTGTGTTATTTTTTAAAGGAAAGTTAGGATTCATCTATTCGAATATAAAATAACAGAAACTTGTATGTAGTGAAAAATATAAGGACTTATCCGATTGTCTAAACTGTTTCTCTTTTAATGGAATTTCATAACATTGTGAAATTCAATTTGTCTTGTGCATAACCTCCCAAAGAAAACAAGACTGTACATGTTTAAGCATCATGAAAACAAGACTGTGCATGTCTAAGCATCATGAAAACAAGACTGTGCATGTCTAAGCGATATGAAAACAAGACTGTACATGTTTAAGCGACATGAAAACAAGAATTTGCAAATAAGCAAAAACAAAAATTTTTTTGATCTAGCGAAGTAAAGCTAATAAAGAAATAAAAACCATTCACATAATTAATTCTTTTTCCAATATTTTATTTAAAATTTTTTCTTAAAAATTCATAGACATATTTAACTAATGTATGTAGATACCCAGAAAAAAATTAGAGAAAAATACTCTATTCCAAGTAGTAAAATCTGAAAAAAGGAGTGGCACATTAGAAGAAAAAAATAAATAAATATATAGACTGACTGACCAACTAATATGTACACTCTGTCCGATGGGAACACAAAACATACTTAAACATTTCAGAAATATATACACAATACGCTGAACTTTAATAAAATTAAAAAAAAAAATCATATATGACAACAAATAAAAGTGAAAGGTGCTCACCCTTCATAAAAAAACATATATGTACCTTATTAATGTAAAAATATTATCAGTATAAAGCAACAGAAATTTCGTCAAACAAAGTCATCTTGTATCCTAGAGGAATCCTCGAAAGGGTATACCTAAAGTCTCTGAAACCCACTTCGTTTTCTGATGATCGCTTTTCAACAAGAAAATAAGTTTGTTCATTATGACTAATTTAAAAGTACATTTAAATTCAGTCTCATATCCGATCTTAACTGCATCAGAATTTAAGAAAAAAGCTCCTTTTATTCTATTGAATAAAATTTTAATTTAAAACAGTAAGCAAAGATATCAGCTTCAACTTCAAATGATTTCATCACACAAAAAAAAAAACTAGTGATTGTTTTCAACAATTATGAAAATAATAATTTCAATATAAAGCTCCCTTTTGATTTTAAATGTTTATCAATAAAAATAAAAAAAAGAAGTAAGTTGACTACCAAAGAAAAAAAAACTATCAGTATATAAGCTGGAGTGCTGGATCAGTTTCATTTAAAAATGTTTATACATTTTCATAAAGCAAAGCAAGATTTCAAAAATAAATGTAGAAAGTGAAGAAAAAAGGCTATAGTTAGAAAAAATTATGTACCACAAAAATTTCTAACGTTAACTTACTAACGTTGCATCAACTTTAAAAAATATAAATTGAGTATAAGGAATATTTCTATTATAGTTGGTATTACTATAGAGTATGTATCTTCAGGAATTCAGTTTCACTTAAAAACAGAAAATCCTCACAAGCTTTTAAGTAAACGCAGATAAAAATTAAAACGTTTTTATTTTCAAATAAAAAAAAAAAAAACTGAATATATCGCATCTATACACAGACGAATATTTACAACAACAACACCAACAACAAGAAGAATAAAAGACATCAATGACAAAAAAAAAAAAAAAATGTATTCAAAGATTGAAATAAACAAAATCTGTAATATAAACAAATTTCATATAGGCAGACTTTAACGCGAGACAAATTTAAGTATGAGAAAATATAAAACAAGCGTAAGTATAAAAACATAATAAGATTAGGGAAGTCCAGACATATGATAGTATTTTATAGTACCAAATGTCGATACTGAAAACAATTTATTTCTATCTACATATAAATATTAGCGCAAATACACACACTCATAGCAGAATTCATATAATAAATATCCAAGAAAATTTCAACAACACCCCACCTTTTGCAAATCATGACGAGCCTTAAATTCTCCCTCAGATATACATACACAAATTGCCATGATCATACATACATACATATACAATATATAAGATTAATCTCAACAACACAACATTCTCACCTACCTGAAATTACAGATAGTCTTAAACTTCTATAGACGTCTATACACATATATTCTCACGGCTACATATTACAAGAACACCTCTCCCCTAATAAATCACAATCATCTTAAATTCTTACAAAAATACATACATACATACATACAAATAACCAATTTACCTCAACAACATCCTCACCTACCTCAAATCACGATCAGTCTTAAACTACTATAGACAGACACATCCACAAATCCCCATGGATACATATTACGTCAACAACCCTGCCCACCCAAATCATGGTCAGCCTTAAACTCCTACAGACATACAAACACACAGATTCCCCCGGTTACATATTACTAGAACACCTCACCCCTCATAAATCACAATCAGCCCTAAGCTCCTACAGAAATACACACATTAAAATTCCTACAAACACACACACACACACACTTACACACACACACACATAAACACATACTCACACACACACACACACACATTTCCACAATTCTCTGTTGGTATTACGATATATGATGAAATTCATATACACAGCAACACCCAGAACAAAATCGCTAGCATCAGTTTGCAATATAAAGGTACTAGAAAAATCGGGACACGTGAAAGTAGGTGCTTCTATAAGTTTTTGCTGTATTTCTCCAAAAGCTATTTCTTATAATTGTTACATTAAAGTAAAATATACCGAAATAAAGATATCACTACCCCTATTGAAAAGCTCTTCTTATCAACCTGATCGGATTCAAAACATTTAACATCTGAAATTCACTTGAACATATATGAAACCTATGCCGACACAATATTTTCTATCTCCATAATAGCAACGTCAATAGCCTTAAAAACATATATACATGCATTTGTAAATATGTATGAAAAAGTGTTGATGTAACTCACACAAACAATGACATTCTTCAAAGCAAAAATAGATAAGATCACACACATTAATCCAACAACATGTACATACATTACCAAATACATTCCCTAACGACTTCCATTCGCAACAGGGTTGCCACTCTCTGCAGCTATTAGATTATTTCCCCCCCCCCCCCAGAGATCACAAACATAAATGCATACATACAATAACCCTACATAAGCATACCAACTATAACTCAAAACAGCAACCATAAGTCTATCAAATAACAATCACACACACACACACGCACACATCCATACATACATACAAACACCCTCATATACATGCACACACAACCAAAGAATTAGACTCTCACACACACACATACACATCCCACACGTACATACATCCATGCACTGTAAGCACAACGTTTCTCTACAATAACAACAAAAGCTGTGCACACAAGTATACATACATACACATGGCCAAAGAATCAAACTCACACACACACACCATATCAGCATGAAAATCCCCAAAATCCCCCCATTTGTAACAGGGTTGCCATCGTTTTTGTTTTTTCCCGGTTTTGAATTCCCAAAACATGTCGTCCGTCCCCATTACTAATCTACTCATAAGGAGTTTTTTGTTTACATTAGGAGTTTTTGTTTACATTAAGTGTATGTCTGTCTGTCGGTCTGTCTGTCTGCCTGCCTGACCGTGGGAAGTTTGTGTGTGGAATATTTTGTGTGAATGTATTAAGGCGGTTCATAGTTTGGCGGTTTTTATGTGTGTATGTGACGACGGGGAAAATCATGAAAATGGTTTTTCCTAATGCTGACGGAAAATCATCTAATGATTTTTCGTAATTCCGAAGGCAAAACATGATAATTTTTCGTAATACCGAAGGCAAAACATGATAATTTTTCCTAATGCCTACGGCAATGCATGATCATTTTTCCTAATGCCTACGGCAATGCATGATATTTTTTTCAAATGCCGACGGCAAAACATGATTATTATTTTTTTCAAATGCCGACGGCAAAACATGATTATTATTTTTCGTAATGCCTACGGCATGCATGATAATTTTTCCTAATGCATACGGCATGCACGATAATTTTTCCTAATGCCTACGGCAATGCATGATAATTATTTTTTTCAAATGTCGACGGCAAAAAATGAATATAATTTTTTCAAATGCCGACGGGAAAATGATTTTTCCTAATGACGACGGGAAAACGTGAAAGTTATTTTTTCTAATGCTAATGTAGGTGTTGCTAGACTGTGGGAATTTAAGGCTGACCGTGATTTGAGTGGGTGGCGTTGTTGCCGTAATATGTAACCATAGGAATTTGCGGATATGTCTGTCTGTCTGTGAGGATTTAGGTGAAGGTTTGATTGGCAGGGGGCGGGGTGTAGTTGAGGTAGATCGATTGCGTGTGTAGTTGTGTGTGAAGGTGTGTGTATGTGTGTGTGTGTGTGTGTGTGTGTGTGTGTATGTTTGTAGGAATTTCAATGTGTGTATTTCTGTAGGAGCTTAAGGCTGATTGTGATTTATGAGGGGTGAGGTGTTCTAGTAATATGCAACCGGGGGAATCTGTGTGTTTGTATGTCTGTAGGAGTTTAAGGCTGACCATGATTTGGGTGGGCAGGGTTGTTGACGTAATATGTAGCCATGGGGATTTGTGAATGTGTCTCTCTATAGTAGTTTAAGGTTGATCGTGATTTGAGGTGGGTGAGGATGTTGTTGAGGTAAATTGGTTATGCGTATGTATGTATGTATGTATTTTTGTAAGAATTTAAGATGATTGTGATTTATTAGGGGCGAGGTGTTCTTGTAATATGTAGCCGTGAGAATCTATGTGTATAGACGTCTGTAGAAGTTTAAGACTATCTGTAATTTCAGGTAGGTGAGAGTGTTATGTTGTTGAGATTAATCTTATATATTGTATATGTATGTATGATCATGGGAATTTGTGTATGTATATCTGAGGGAGAATTTAAGGCTCGTCATGATTTGCAAAAGGTGGGGTGTTGTTGAAATTTTCTTGGATATTTCTTATATGAATTCTGCTATGTGTGTGTATTTGAGCTGGTATTTATATGTAGGTAGAAATAAATTGTTTTCAACATCGACATTTGGTACTATAAAATACTATCATATATCTGGACTTCCCTAATCCTAGTATGCTTTTGTACTTACGATTGCTTTATATTTTCTCATGCTTAAATTTGTCTCGCGTTGAAGTCGGTCTGTGTGAAATTTGTTTATATTACAGATTTTGTTTATTTAACTACATTCGTCTTCTTTGACTGAAAGAGTTATCTACACACAGAGAAAAACCAACTTGAAATCAGTAAGAACCATGCTGAATTAATAAGAACCATTAGCGAAGGTTTAGTCATATTGAAATTTCTTATTTCAATATGGACAAAATATTAATTTACAGTATTCATTTATGAAACTCATTAGTTTGTAGATATCTCAATATACATTTTCTATTATATTAAAAATTATTGAATTAATGTGATGAATTCTTATTTTTAAGCTGCAGATTTTCCCTGAGTGTATGGATTGTTTATATTTGCATTGTGCTTTAACTAAACGACGCTTCATATATTTTCATGATGTAGATCTAATAAATACTTAAGCATTGATAAGAAATTTGATATGTATACATACATATCTACAAATTGATTTTATGTATGTATGTATGTATGTATGTATGTATGTATGTATGTACATATATATGTCCATACAAATAAGTGTTCAACTCAATCTTTGAATACATTTTTTATTTTATTTTTTGTCATGTGATGTCTGTTGTTGGTGAAATTAAAAACATTTTAATTTTTATCTGCGTTTACTTAAAAGTTTGTGAGGATTTTCTGTTGTAAGTAAAACTGAATTCTTGAAGATATGTACTTACATACTCTATAGTAATAGTAACTATAATAGAAATATTTCTTATACTTAATTTACAGTTTTTTAAAGTATAGGGTATAAAATTTTTTCTAGCTATAGCCTTCTACATTTATTTTGGAAAACTTGCTTTGCTTTTTAAAAATTTATAAACATTTTTAAATGAAACTGATCCGGCACTCCAGCTTGGGTACTGATAGTTTTTTTGTTGTTGTTAGTTAACTTACTTATTTTTTATTTTTTATTGATAAACATTGGAAATCAAAAGGGAGTTTTATATTGTAATTATTATTTTCATAATTGTTGAAAACAATCGCTGCTTTTTGTTTGTTTTTTGCGATGAAATCATTTGAATTACTTTTGCAACTTTACGCGTTTATAAAAATTATGTTATTTTCTATATTTCTTAATTTATAAGACTTTTAGACTTTGTCCTTTAGGGGTTATATATTCTATTATACGATTATGAATAAGAATGCAGTAAGCTGATGTATTTGCTTACTGCTTCAAATTAAAATTTTATTAAATTGAATAAAAGGAGTTTTTTTTCTTAAACTCTGATGCAGTTAGAAGCGCTGGAGATTCTTTCATATAACAGCTTTTTTGAAATTTTTGATACATAGTATAATATAGAATTGGATAACATTTATTTTTAATTTTTATGTTAAGAAGTACGGGTATGAGACTGAATTTAAATGTACTTTTAAATTAGTTAAATCATAATGAACAAACATATTTTCTTCTTTAATAGCGATCAACAGAAAACGAACTCGTTTTCATATAATTTAGGTATACCCTATCGACGGCTCCTCTAGGATACAAGATGACTTTGTATGACGAAATTTCTGTTGCTTTATACTGATAATATGTTTACATTAATAAGATACATATACATATGTTTATTTTATGAACGGTGAGCACCTATGGCTTTTATTTAATGTTCTATATGACTTTTTTTTTCATTTTATTAAAGTTCAGCGTATTGTATATATATTTCTGAAATGTTTAAGTGTGTTTTGTGTGCCCATCGGGCAGAGTGTACGTATTAGTTGGTCAGTCAGTCTCTATTTTTATTTATTTTTTTTTTCTTCTAATGTGCCACTCCTTTTTCAGATTTTACTACTTGGAATAGAGAATTTTTGTCTAATTTTTTGGTGGGTATATACATTAGGTATGTAGAAATTAGTTTAGATACAAAGAAATGCATGTTTAATATACAACTATTGTATCAAATCGATCTCAAATAACTCAGTTACCTCTACCAGCAATTCACCGTTGGTGTATTCATAAAGTGTTAGAAACAATGAAATATCTATGTTTTGAGAGAATTTTTCCCCTCAAGTATTTCTACATGAGGTTTGAGGGGTCAATCACTGTCGCATTCATATGTAATGATTATTCACTTAAAAAACGTCATCATCACCATCAATCATCTCCGTATACAATACATTCATGAGTTGGGTTGATCCAGATACAATTGCTGTCTCATCACCTTCTAACAGCTTTATATATTTTGCTAGTATGCATGCCTTAGCATGCTTCTATCGATAGTGACGTAAGAGTCCGAGATGTAGTAGTGTTACAATTAAAAATCTTTGCTATTAGAATTTACCAGTTCGCTCTTTTGAATTTTTGCAAAGTAGATACATATGTATGTATTTCATTGACCACAAAATCATAAAATTTCTTTGCTTACAAAATTGTATGACGTGAGGATTTTTTTTTTTTTTTTTTTTTTTAAATTATACATGCTTCGGCATGCTTTCATTTTTTTTCTATAAATTTATGTAATACTCATACAGATACAGATATAAAGTAAGATCTGTTTACTGTACATTTTAAAATTTATGCATGCTTCAGCATGATTCTAGTTGAAGCGTATATTCATTCACTAAGTTTGTTTGATACTTATTCATACACATGTACATTCTTAAAGATTGGATATCAAAGTCCAATTTCCGTAGTTTATCTATATTTTCTAAAGATCTGATAGCTAAAGAAATAAATAGAGTGAAGATCTTCTATAATAATCCCATTTTCATATTGTAAAATTTTGCGTGCTAGCGCTTTCGATGGGAAAATATACATACAACTTTATAAAAAGTGATAATATGATGTGCTGCTGAATATTGCACTATGTTATAGTTCATTTTAAACACTGAAGTTTTAGCAATATTTCATTCAGACCAACAAGTTTAGAGAATTCCACTACATTTAGTTAATTATCTTTCTTAAGACCCATCATTCCTAATCAATCCTACAAAAAACAACACAAACTAGATTTTTCGTTTTAATTTTATTTTTATTAAATTCAACATTCATTCTTCAAATTACTTTATACTATATTAAGTAGCTTTTCCTCATTTGTTGAGTTGACTTTAATAGGAGACATTTTAATGGTACGATGAACTTTTCTATTGCATGCATTGAGTAAATCTTTATATATACCAATCCACTTATATGAACCATTAAAGCTAATTCTTTTCACATCATACCTTTCAATGATCTATTAAATCATTCTAATATTGATGCTTTCATATTAAGTAATGTTTAATCTTCTATTTATGTATGAGTTTTCCCAAGTATTTATTAAAAAATTCTTTAGAATCATCTGTTTGTAAGTTTTTTGGTACCCGTACCACTTCAAAAATATTTTCCATTGCCTTGGTTTTTAGAGTGCGGCTTTTATTTTCAGCTGTACTTTGAGAATGTGTCAATTACAGTCTTCAAAAATCAACAATTTCTATTTTCTGTAGAATAGTTCTACATTTCACCTAACTTAGCTCCATAAAACATCATATATTCCTGTCATTACATCTCTACAAGCACAAACAGTTGTTGAAATTTAATATGGACTTCGTTAACTAAATTCCTTTTTAAAGACATTGAATTGTTTCACAGATTTTTTCGAAAGTGTTGTGATCTACATCTTGCACTTTCAGCTATTTATACTAACATGTAGTTAATTTTCTAATCTATATATTTAACCGTAAACTCTTCAATTTGTTTTTAATTATTTACTTTTTAGAATTGCTTTTTCAATTTTATAACTGTCTTCTTTCTCTAATTTTATTTCACGTTGTAGTTCCTCAATTTGCATTTAAATATATTCTTGAATATTAATGCTTTAAGCTATATTATTAATTTGTCTTGTATTTTATCTTCATTCAGTTTAATGTAACTATCAACAATAGTTTGTATCTAATTCATTTATGCCTTCCAATACTGATAAGTCAGTATAAATGTCTTCAGAATTGGAAGTCTATGAGTAAAATCATCGTCATCATCATTCTCAGTATTAGCATCATTAAATATGATGGTATTATCAAATATTGTTCCTTCTACTAGTTTCTTTTGGGGTACTTGTCTATATCTTGAGTGAAGGTTTCTTAGGCTTTAAACTTGTATATTTTCAACTTCTGTCTTGATTTTACTTTCTTCTTTCATAAGAATTCTTTTAATATTTTTAGAACTATTTATGAATTCTTCTGCTATAGGTTTAAATGTATCTTTTAGTTGTTCACTTGTATCTATTTCACCAGTTTTTATACTACGAAGCTTTTTCTTCAACACATTTCTTGTCAACACCAACTGTTTTAAAATTTTCTCATCCAGGGCAAATAACAGGTATCAGCAATCATATCAGCTTTTCAGGAGCTGGTCTGGTTTTCAGATTAGCTTTTCAGGACCTGGTCTGGTTTTCAGATCAGCTTTTCAGGACCTGGTCTGGTTTTCAGATCAGCTTATCAGGACCTGGTCTGGTTTTCAGATCAGCTTTTCAGGACCTGGTCTGGTTTTCAGATCAGCTTATCAGGACCTGGTCTGGTTTTCAGATCAGCTTATCAGGAGCTGGTCTGGTTTTCAGATCAGCTTATCAGGAGCTGGTCTGGTTTTCAGATCAGCTTATCAGGAGCTGGTCTGGTTATCAGATCAGCTTATCAGGAGCTGGTCTGGTTTTCAGATCAGCTTATCAAGAGCTGATCTGATTTTTAGATCAGCTTATCAGGTAACAGATCAGGCTATCAGGAGCTGTTCAGATTTTCATTTCAAGATATCTGAGTCAGATTTAGTTATCAGTGTACAAGTAGCTAGCCATTTATAACATTTATATACATGAAGTTTAAAGTCAGATGAAATACGAAAAAGTAAAGTTTTATCTAGTAAAATTATTTTCTATAACGATCATCGTTTAATTCACTATCTTTGCTTATAATCAAAAATCCATATTTATCCTTTCAACATGCTTTTTATTTTTCTCACCTAACTTAAACATTAAATATACATTATGATGATCTCTTATTAAATGTTTGGTGATTCTGGTGTAAGTTTAACATAAGTAGAATGAATCAACATTCTTATCTCTCCCCATACAAAAATATGCTTCCCATACGCATCATCGTTAAATATCATATTGGAATTACTTTGGACTGAAATAACAGATTCACTATCGGTAAATTTTGTAATATATTATTATTTTAATTGATGTAATTAATTTCTTCAGATATTTATATCTAGGGTGATATAAAGATTTTGAGTATAAATAAATGTTCTCAAAATTTAAGTCCATTAGGACTTTCTAGCAAGCCAATCATAGCGTTTTTTTTCGTAATTTGACAGGTCAACTATTGTTGCACGAATAGAATTTGATATAAGGGAACTATGATTTATTTTTGAACTATCGTTCGATGAATCATCAATATTTCGTACCAAGGTATTTTAGGTTGTTTTACTAACCGCATTTATGTAGCTAAATACATTTTATAAATATTATCTCTTATTATAAAAAAATAAACTAATACAGCTATACCATATCAGAAAATATTTTCTGAAATCGTATAGCTGCATTAGTTTATTTTTTCTATAATAAGAGATAATGATCCACACTCATAATCAAAACAGCATAAAAATATCCTTTGTTTTGACTATGAGTATGGATCAATATTTATGAAATGCGTTTAGTTACAAAAATGTGGTTAGTAAAACAAAGTATATTTTAACAGCCTTATTTATAACACTTATTAGGGCTTTATAAAGACTTTTTAAGAAAAAAATTTTTTTATAAAAAATTTGTTTTAAAAAGCCTTTATTTACAAAGCCTTAATAAGTTTTATAAATAATGCTGTAAGAGTTTAAAATCAGTATTTTGTATGATAATACTGATTTGAAACTCTTAAAATATTCTTTGTTTTGACTATGAGTAGGGGCCATTATCTCTTATTATAGGACAAATAAAATAATATAGCTATACGACTTCAGAAAATATTTTCTGATATCGTATAGCTACATTTTTAATTTTTCTATAATAAGAGATAATATTTATGAAATACATTTCATAAATATTGGCGCATACTCATAGTAAAAACAACCTAAAAATACCTTGGTACGAAATATTGATGAATCATCAAAATTTCATACCATCCTATATTTATGTTGTTTTACTAATCGCATTTTGTAAATAAATGCATTTCATAAATATTATCTATTATTATAGAAAGAATCAAATAGTATGGTTATATGATATTAGAAAACATGATTTCTGATATCATATAATCATACTATTTTATTTTTCTATAATAAGAGATAATGACTCATACTCATAGTCAAAACAAAGGATATTTATATGCTGTTTTGATTATGAGTATGCGTCAATATTTATGAAATGCATTTAGTTATAAAATGCGGTTAGTAAAACAAAGTATATTTTAAGTGTTTAAAACCACCATTTTTATGGTAATAGCGGCTTTAAACACTTAAAGCATACTTTGTTTTGACTATGAGCATGAGTTGATATTTATGAAATGGATTTTATAAATATTGACTCATACCCTTAGTCAAAACAAAATAAATAATTCTTGGTACGAAATATTGATGAATCATCGAACTATAGTTCAAAAATAAATCATAGTTCCTTTATATCAAATTCTATTCGTGCAACAATAGTTGACCTGTCAAATTACGAAAAAAAAACGCTATGATTGGCTTGCTAGAAAGTCCTAATGGACTTAAATTTTGAGAACATTTATTTATACTCAAAATCTTTATATCACCCCAGATATAAATATCTGAAGAAATTAATTACATCAATTAAAATAATAATATATTACAAAATTTACCGATAGTGAATCTGTTATTTCAGTCCAAAGTAATTCCAATATGATATTTAACGATGATGCGTATGGGAAGCATATTTTTGTATGGGGAGAGATAAGAATGTTGATTCATTCTACTTATGTAAAACTTACACCAGAATCACCAAACATTTAATAAGAGATCATCGTAATGTATATTTAATGTTTAAGTTAGGTGAGAAAAATAAAAAGCATGTTGAAAGGCTAAATATGAATTTTTGATTATACGCAAAGATATTGAATTAAACGATGATGGTTATAGAAAATAATTTTACTACATAAAACTTTACTTTTTCGTATTTCATCTGACTTTAAACTTCATATATATAAATGTTATAAATGGCTAGCTACTTGTACACTGATAACTAAATCTGACTCAGATATCTTGAAATGAAAATCTGAACAGCTCCTGATAGCCTGATCTGTTACCTGATAAGCTGATCTAAAAATCAGATCAGCTCCTGATAAGCTGATCTGAAAACCAGACCAGCTCCTGATAAGCTGATCTGAAAACCAGACCAGCTCCTGATAAGCTCATCTGAAAACCAGACCAGGTCCTGATAAGCTGATCTGAAAACCAGACCAGGTCCTGAAAAGCTGATCTGAAAACCAGACCAGGTCCTGAAAAGCTGATCTGAAAACCAGACCAGGTCCTGAAAAGCTGATCTGAAAACCAGACCAGCTCCTGAAAAGCTGATATGATTGCTGATACCTATTATTTGCCCTGGATGAGAAAATTTTAAAACAGTTGGTGTTGACAAGAAATGTGTTGAAGAAAAAGCTTCGTAGTATAAAAACTGGTGAAATAGATACAAGTGAACAACTAAAAGATACATTTAAACCTATAGCAGAAGAATTCATAAATAGTTCTAAAAATATTAAAAGAATTCTTATGAAAGAAGAAAGTAAAATCAAGACAGAAGTTGAAAATATACAAGTTTAAAGCCTGAGAAACCTTCACTCAAGATATAGACAAGTACCCCAAAGAAACTAGTAAAAGGAACAATATTTGATAATACCATCATATTTAATGATGCTAATACTCAGAATGATGATGACGATGATTTTACTCATAGACTTCCAATTCTGAAGACATTTATACTGACTTATCAGTATTGGAAGGCATAAATGAATTAGATACAAACTATTGTTGATAGTTACATTAAACTGAATGAAGATAAAATACAAGACAAATTAATAATATAGCTTAAAGCATTAATATTCAAGAATATATTTAAATGCAAATTGAGGAACTACAACGTGAAATAAAATTAGAGAAAGAAGACAGTTATAAAATTGAAAAAGCAATTCTAAAAAGTAAATAATTAAAAACAAATTGAAGAGTTTACGGTTAAATATATAGATTAGAAAATTAACTACATGTTAGTATAAATAGCTGAAAGTGCAAGATGTAGATCACAACACTTTCGAAAAAATCTGTGAAACAATTCAATGTCTTTAAAAAGGAATTTAGTTAACGAAGTCCATATTAAATTTCAACAACTGTTTGTGCTTGTAGAGATGTAATGACAGGAATATATGATGTTTTATGGAGCTAAGTTAGGTGAAATGTAGAACTATTCTACAGAAAATAGAAATTGTTGATTTTTGAAGACTGTAATTGACACATTCTCAAAGTACAGCTGAAAATAAAAGCTGCACTCTAAAAACCAAGGCAATGGAAAATATTTTTGAAGTGGTACGGGTACCAAAAAACTTACAAACAGATGATTCTAAAGAATTTTTTAATAAATACTTGGGAAAACTCATACATAAATAGAAGATTAAACATTACTTAATATGAAAGCATCAATATTAGAATGATTTAATAGATCATTGAAAGGTATGATGTGAAAAGAATTAGCTTTAATGGTTCATATAAGTGGATTGGTATGTATAAAGATTTACTCAATGCATGCAATAGAAAAGTTCATCGTACCATTAAAATGTCTCCTATTAAAGTCAACTCAACAAATGAGGAAAAGCTACTTAATATAGTATAAAGTAATTTGAAGAATGAATGTTGAATTTAATAAAAATAAAATTAAAACGAAAAATCTAGTTTGTGTTGTTTTTTGTAGGATTGATTAGGAATGATGGGTCTTAAGAAAGATAATTAACTAAATGTAGTGGAATTCTCTAAACTTGTTGGTCTGAATGAAATATTGCTAAAACTTCAGTGTTTAAAATGAACTATAACATAGTGCAATATTCAGCAGCACATCATATTATCACTTTTTATAAAGTTGTATGTATATTTTCCCATCGAAAGCGCTAGCACGCAAAATTTTACAATATGAAAATGGGATTATTATAGAAGATCTTCACTCTATTTATTTCTTTAGCTATCAGATCTTTAGAAAATATAGATAAACTACGGAAATTGGACTTTGATATCCAATCTTTAAGAATGTACATGTGTATGAATAAGTATCAAACAAACTTAGTGAATGAATATACGCTTCAACTAGAATCATGCTGAAGCATGCATAAATTTTAAAATGTACAGTAAACAGATCTTACTTTATATCTGTATCTGTATGAGTATTACATAAATTTATAGAAAAAAAATGAAAGCATGCCGAAGCATGTATAATTTAAAAAAAAAAAAAAAAAAAAAAAAAAAAAAATCCTCACGTCATACAATTTTGTAAGCAAAGAAATTTTATGATTTTGTGGTCAATGAAATACATACATATGTATCTACTTTGCAAAAATTCAAAAGAGCGAACTGGTAAATTCTAATAGTAAAGATTTTTAATTGTAACACTACTACATCTCGGACTCTTACGTCACTATCGATAGAAGCATGCTAAGGCATGCATACTAGCAAAATATATAAAGCTGTTAGAAGGTGATGAGACAGCAATTGTATCTGGATCAACCCAACTCATGAATGTGTTGTATACGGAGATGATTGATGGTGATGATGACGTTTTTTAAGTGAATAATCATTACATATGAATGCGACAGTGATTGACCCCTCAAACCTCATGTAGAAATACTTGAGGGGAAAAATTCTCTCAAAACATAGATATTTCATTGTTTCTAACACTTTATGAATACACCAACGGTGAATTGCTGGTAGAGGTAACTGAGTTATTTGAGATCGATTTGATACAATAGTTGTATATTAAACATGCATTTCTTTGTATCTAAACTAATTTCTACATACCTAATGTATATACCCACCAAAAAATTAGACAAAAATTCTCTATTCCAAGTAGTAAAATCTGAAAAAGGAGTGGCACATTAGAAGAAAAAAAAAAATAAATAAAAATAGAGACTGACTGACCAACTAATACGTACACTCTGCCCGATGGGCACACAAAACACATTTCAGAAATATATATACAATACGCTGAACTTTAATAAAATGAAAAAAAAGTCATATAGAACATTAAATAAAAGCCATAGGTGCTCACCGTTCATAAAATAAACATATGTATATGTATCTTATTAATGTAAACCTATTATCAGTATAAAGCAACAGAAATTTCGTCATACAAAGTCATCTTGTATCCTAGAGGAGCCGTCGATAGGGTATACCTAAATTATATGAAAACGAGTTCGTTTTCTGTTGATCGCTATTAAAGAAGAAAATATGTTTGTTCATTATGATTTAACTAATTTAAAAGTACATTTAAATTCAGTCTCATACCCGTACTTCTTAACATAAAAATTAAAAATAAATGTTATCCAATTCTATATTATACTATGTATCAAAAATTTCAAAAAAGCTGTTATATGAAAGAATCTCCAGCGCTTCTAACTGCATCAGAGTTTAAGAAAAAAAACTCCTTTTATTCAATTTAATAAAATTTTAATTTGAAGCAGTAAGCAAATACATCAGCTTACTGCATTCTTATTCATAATCGTATAATAGAATATATAACCCCTAAAGGACAAAGTCTAAAAGTCTTATAAATTAAGAAATATAGAAAATAACATAATTTTTATAAACGCGTAAAGTTGCAAAAGTAATTCAAATGATTTCATCGCAAAAAACAAACAAAAAGCAGCGATTGTTTTCAACAATTATGAAAATAATAATTACAATATAAAACTCCCTTTTGATTTCCAATGTTTATCAATAAAAAATAAAAAATAAGTAAGTTAACTAACAACAACAAAAAAACTATCAGTACCCAAGCTGGAGTGCCGGATCAGTTTCATTTAAAAATGTTTATACATTTTTAAAAAGCAAAGCAAGTTTTCCAAAATAAATGTAGAAGGCTATAGCTAGAAAAAATTTTATACCCTATACTTTAAAAAACTGTAAATTAAGTATAAGAAATATTTCTATTATAGTTACTATTACTATAGAGTATGTAAGTACATATCTTCAAGAATTCAGTTTTACTTACAACAGAAAATCCTCACAAACTTTTAAGTAAACGCAGATAAAAATTAAAATGTTTTTAATTTCACCAACAACAGACATCACATGACAAAAAATAAAATAAAAAATGTATTCAAAGATTGAGTTGAACACTTATTTGTATGTACATATATATGTACATACATACATACATAAATACATACATACATACATACATAAAATCAATTTGTAGATATGTATGTATACATATCAAATTTCTTATCAATGCTTAAGTATTTATTAGATCTACATCATGAAAATATATGAAGCGTCGTTTAGTTAAAGCACAATGCAAATATAAACAATCCATACACTCAGGGAAAATCTGCAGCTTAAAAATAAGAATTCATCACATTAATTCAATAATTTTTAATATAATAGAAAATGTATATTGAGATATCTACAAACTAATGAGTTTCATAAATGAATACTGTAAATTAATATTTTGTCCATATTGAAATAAGAAATTTCAATATGACTAAACCTTCGCTAATGGTTCTTATTAATTCAGCATGGTTCTTACTGATTTCAAGTTGGTTTTTCTCTGTGAGTAGTAGGGAACTGGCGGTTCTGGCGCCGATTAAAATTGTGAAATTTTGGCTGAAATTGTTAAATTGTGGGCTGAAATTGTTAAATTGTTGCTGAAATTGTTAAATTTGGGTAATTAAAATTTTAAAATTGTTAAATTCTTGGAAATTTGTGTTTTCGGCGGCGCTTTGATGTTTTTTGTTTACATTAGGAGTTTTTGTTTACATTAAGTGTATGTCTGTCTGTCCGTCTGTCGGTCTGTCTGCCTGACCGTGGATGTTTGTGTGTGGAATATTTTGTGTGAATGTATTAAGGCGGTTCATAGTTTGGCGGTTTTTATGTGTGTATGTGACGACGAGGAAAATCATGAAAATGATTTTTTCTAATACCAATGGTGAAATAGTGATTATTAATTTTTCCTAATGTCTACGGCAAAACATGTTTATTAATTTTTCCTAATGCCGACGGCAAAACATGAATATAATTTTTTCAAATGCCGACGGGAAAATGATTTTTCCTAATGACGACGGGAAAACATGATTATTATTTTTTTTTCCTAATGCCTACGGCATGCATGATAATTTTTCCTAATGCCTACGGCAATGCATGATAATTTTTTCAAATGCCGACGGCAATACATGATTATTTTTTTTTCCTAATGCCGACGGCAATACATACTTATTTTTCCTAATGCCTACGGCAATACATAATTATTTTCAAATGCCGACGGCAATACATGATAATTTTTCCTAATGCCGAAGGCAAAACATGATAATTATTTTTTTCAAATGCCGACGGCAAAACATGATTATTATTTTTTTCCTATTGCCGACGGCAAAACGTGAAAGTTATTTTTTCTAATGCTAATGTAGGTGTTGCTAGACTGTGGGAATTTAAGGCTGACCGTGATTTGAGTGGGTGGCGTTGTTGCCGTAATATGTAACCATAGGAATTCGTGGGTGTGTCTGTCTGTCTGTGAGAATTTAGTTGAAGCTTCGATTGGAAGGGGGGCGGGGTGTAGTAGAGCTAGATCAATTGCATGTATATATATATATGTGTGTGTGTGTGTGTGTGTGTGTGTGTATATGTGTGTGTGTGTACGTTTGTAGGAATTTCTATAGGAGCTTAAGGCTGATTGCGATTTATGAGGGGCGAGGTGTACTAGTAATATGTAACCGAGGGAGTCTGTCTGTTTGTATTTCTGTAGGAGTTTAAGGCTGACCATGATTTGGGTGGGCATGGTTGTTGACGTAATATGTAGCCATGGAGATTTGTGGGTGTGTCTGTCTGTAGGAGTTTAAGGCTGATCGTGATTTGAGGTGGGTGAGGATGTTATTGAGGTAAATTGGTTATGTGTATGTATGTATGTATGGCCAGGGGAATTTGTGTATGCATATCTGGAGGAGAATTTAAGGCTAGTCGTGATTTGTGAAAGGTGGGGTGTTGTTGAAATTTTCTTGGATATTTCTTATATGAATTCTGCTATGTGTGTGTATTTGCGCTGATATTTATATGTAGGTGGAAATAAATTGTTTTCAGTATCGACATTTGGTACTATAAAATAATATCATATGTCTGGACTTCCCTAATCCTAGTATGCTTTTATACTTACTTACGATTGCTTTATATTTTCTCATGCTTAAATTTGTCTCGCGTTGAAGTCGGTCTGTGTGAAATTTGTTTATATTACAGATTTTGTTTATTTAACTACATTCGTCTTCTTTGACTGAAAGAGTTTTCTACACACAGAGAAAAACCAACTTGAAATCAGTAAGAACCATGCTGAATTAATAAGAACCATTAGCGAAGGTTTAGCCATATTGAAATTTCTTATTTCAATATGGACAAAATATTAATTTACAGTATTCATTTATTAAACTCATTAGTTTGTAGATATCTCAATATACATTTTCTATTATATTAAAAATTATTGAATTAATGTGATGAATTCTTATTTTTAAGCTGCAGATTTTCCCTGAGTGTATGGATTGTTTATATTTGCATTGTGCTTTAACTAAACGACGCTTCATATATTTTCATGATGTAGATCTAATAAATACTTAAGCATTGATAAGAAATTTGATATGTATACATACATATCTACAAATTGATTTTATGTATGTATGTATGTATGTATGTATGTACATATATATGTACATACAAATAAGTGTTCAACTCAATCTTTGAATACATTTTTTATTTTATTTTTTTTCATGTGATGTCTGTTGTTGGTGAAATTAAAAACATTTTAATTTTTATCTGCGTTTACTTAAAAGTTTGTGAGGATTTTCTGTTTTAAGTAAAACTGAATTCTTGAAGATATGTACTTACATACTCTATAGTAATAGTAACTATAATAGAAATATTTCTTATACTTAATTTACAGTTTTTTAAAGTATAGGGTATAAAATTTTTTCTAGCTATAGCCTTCTACATTTATTTTGGAAAACTTGCTTTGCTTTTTAAAAATGTATAAACATTTTTAAATGAAACTGATCCGGCACTCCAGCTTAGGTACTGATAGTTTTTTTTTTTTGTTGTTAGTTAACTTACTTATTTTTTATTTTTTATTGATAAACATTGGAAATCAAAAGGGAGTTTTATATTGTAATTATTATTTTCATAATTGTTGAAAACAATCGCTGCTTTTTGTTTGTTTTTTGCGATGAAATCATTTGAATTACTTTTGCAACTTTACGCGTTTATAAAAATTATGTTATATTTCTTAATTTATAAGACTTTTAGACTTTGTCCTTTAGGGGTTATATATTCTATTATACGATTATGAATAAGAATGCAGTAAGCTGATGTATTTGCTTACTGCTTCAAATTAAAATTTTATTAAATTGAATAAAAGGAGTTTTTTTTTCTTAAACTCTGATGCAGTTAGAAGCGCTGGAGATTCTTTCATATAACAGCTTTTTTGAAATTTTTGATACATAGTATAATATAGAATTGGATAACATTTATTTTTATTTTTTATGTTAAGAAGTACCGGTATGAGACTGAATTTAAATGTACTTTTAAATTAGTTAAATCATAATGAACAAACATATTTTCTTCTTTAATAGCGATCAACAGAAAACGAACTCGTTTTCATATAATAATAATATAGGTATACCCTATCGACGGCTCCTCTAGGATACAAGATGACTTTGTATGACGAAATTTCTGTTGCTTTATACTGATAATATGTTTACATTAATAAGATACATATACATATGTTTATTTTATGAACGGTGAGCACCTATGGCTTTTATTTAATGTTCTATATGACTTTTTTTTTTTTTTTTCATTTTCTTTAATAATTTTCTCCCCATAATAGCATTCTAAATATTTCAAGGGCTCAAATGCTGTGTAGTCTCCTTCTGCAAACTTAACTAAACGTCTAACTTCTTCCAATGCTTCTTTATAAGAAGATATTTTGTTATGGTCTTCTTCTACGATACGTGCCCATCGGGCAGAGTGTACGTATTAGTTGGTCAGTCAGTCTCTATTTTTATTTATTTTTTTTTCTTCTAATGTGCCACTCCTTTTTTTAGATTTAACTACTTGGAATAGAGAATTTTTGTCTAATTTTTTGGTGGGTATATACATTAGGTATGTAGAAATTAGTTTAGATACAAAGAAATGCATGTTTAATATACAACTATTGTATCAAATCGATCTCAAATAACTCAGTTACCTCTACCAGCAATTCACCGTTGGTGTATTCATAAAGTGTTAGAAACAATGAAATATCTATGTTTTGAGAGAATTTTTCCCCTCAAGTATTTCTACATGAGGTTTGAGGGGTCAATCACTGTCGCATTCATATGTAATGATTATTCACTTAAAAAACGTCATCATCACCATCAATCATCTCCGTATACAATACATTCATGAGTTGGGTTGATCCAGATACAATTGCTGTCTCATCACCGCAAACAAAAAAAAAACACAAACGAATATCCCTTGAGGAATTCTTTGTATGAGTGCCTCAAATACAAAAAAAATTGAAGTGAGTTCTAACGGCAGAAATGCTTATTTTACTGTGAGTTCTGAAACTCTTAATGAAAAAAATATAAATAATAAATCTGATGAAAGTCTTTTTTTAACGTCAAAGCCAATTTTTCGTCAGCGATCAACTTCGCTTTGTCCAATGCCAAATAGTAATGATGCATTAACATTACAGTTGCCCAGTACTTCTTCATATAAGCCAGTAATATCATCCCCTTCAGGCTCGTGTTCATCACTTAACAAAGTTATCACTACAGATAACAGCGGCTCGAAACTCAAGGTACAAGTCGGAATGGACAGATATATAACCGTGGTAAAGCGTGCGCGAAGCCCGAAATCTTCAAAAATTTCATCTGCTCCAAAAATGTCTAGGGCTAACAGCGCAGCCTCAACTAATCGCCAAAACCGCTTCGAAATTTTGCAAGATGACAACGACAAACCCGAGGTAGCCTCGAATAAAATATCCAAGCCGCCACCAATATATTTGAGACAAAAAAATTCAAATGCCCTTATTAAAAAATTAATTTCGGTCATTGGTGAGAATAAATTTCACATTGTTCCAATAAAACGTGGCAACATCGATGAAACTAAAGTCCAAATTTATGACGAAAAAGATTTCCGCAAAATGGTTGCTGAATTTGAAAAAAATAAAACAAGCTTCTACACATACCAGCTTAAGAGCGCTAAAGGCATGCAGATCGTATTGAAGGGCATAGATTCTTATGTTGTTCCCGAAGAAATAAAAGATGCACTCGTCCTCCAGGGGTTTAAGGTAAAAAATGTGTCCAATATAATAAATAGAGAGAAGATTCCCCAACCCCTATTTCGTGTTGAACTTGAGCCTAATGATATAAAATTGAAAAAAATGAGACGCATCCAATTTATAATTTGAAATACCTCTTGTACCGAAAAATCACAGTTGAAGAGCCACATAAGCGTTCAGGTCCTGTACAGTGCCATAATTGCCAAGAATATGGCCATACAAAAACATACTGCAATTTACCCTCTGTTTGTGTTGTGTGCGGCGAATTACACGGCACTGCTAGTTGCAATAAGCCAAAAGATCAAAGTGATAAAAAATGCAGTAATTGTGGAGGTAATCACACCGCTAACTACAGAGGTTGTCCTGTGTACTCTTTCGTAAAGAAGACTATGGTGCAAAAACCTAAATTAGCTCCAGCTCAATCAGCAAACGCTTACTCTGCCACTTTTGCGCAAATGAGCCAACCAGTTACTTCCCGTGTATCGTATGCAGATGCTGCTAAGTCAAATTCAATTCCCACACTAAATGTTTCCCCGCCAAATAATTCAAAAAATACTGACGCAAGCTTTAATTTTAATCGCCTTGAAGCTACTATTGAAAATCTGGTGCAAACTATAAACAATTTTACAACAAATATGACTAGCATGATGCAAGAAATGCTGCGAATGCAGAATACTCTGCTTCAAGCATTAATTAATAAGCCATGAACACGTTAACAATATGTTTCTGGAACGCAAACGGCATTCGCCAACATAAAAATGAACTTGAGCACTTCCTCACGGAAAAAAATATTGATGTAATGTTAGTATCTGAGACTCATTTGACTTCGAGAAGTCTTTTTAAAATTTATGGCTACACTATATATGATACAAAGGACCCTAGAGGAAGGGCTTGCGGTGGATCAGCAATTCTAATAAAGTCAAGACTCAAGCACTATGTTCTTGATAACATTTGTGAAGAACACCTACAAGCAACAAATATTGGGATTGAAAGTTTTTGTACAAATTTTGTTATATCATCAATTTACTCCCCTCCCAGATTTTCAATCACTGAGAATCAATATGAGGATTTCTACAAATCTCTTGGACCTTGTTTTGTAGCAGCTGGCGACTACAATGCTAAGCATACGTTCTGGGGTTCGCGTCTTATTACCCCCAGAGGTCGAGCATTATTCAACACTATTTCAAAATTGGGCTTGGATGTCATTTCGAGTGGGGAGCCCACTTATTGGCCTACTGACATACAAAAAATTCCGGATGTTATAGATTTTGGCGTCATAAAAAATATCTCTAGGGATTTAATTCAAGTTCAAGCTTCTATTGATCTTTCGTCCGATCACTCTCCGACGATCATTACAATTTGTAGTCCATTAAGAAGTAACTTACCTGACCCATATGTGAAGATGATCAATCGTGTTAATTGGCTGGGGTTCAAAAAATATCTCAGTAGTCATTGTACGGAAAACATTACGCTTAGAACATCCGATGATATTGAATCTAACATTGCCAATCTCAGCGAGAATATTAAACAGGCTGCTGAACATGCCACTAACTCCCATCCGCAGACTAGGTTTAATAAAATTTATTCTACAGACATTGAACGTCTCGTACGTGAAAAAAGAAGAGCTAGAAGGGAATGGCAACAGCACAGATCACCACAAAATAAAATCAGATTTAAAGAGTGCACTAAACGACTCCAAGAGTTGCTTGCATCTGAAAAAACTGCATCTCTTAAAAATTATCTGGAAGGTCTTGATGTCACACCAGCGTCTAATTACTCTTTGTGGCGCGCTGCTAGAAAGCTTAAAACACCCATTGAGTATAAGCCACCTCTACGCACATCTACCGGAAGTTGGGCAAGAAGCGATACTGAAAAAGGTAAAATATTTGCTGAGCACTTAAAATCCGCTTTTACGCCAAACATATGTACTGGTGTTGCTGATTTGCCGAATGTAGTCGCTCTACCCCCTCAACACATACAGTTTAAGACGCGTGATTTACAAAAATTAATTGCCGAACTCAACCCGAAGAAAGCTCCGGGTATTGATGGAATTAGTAACCAGATGCTTATGAACTTGCCTCGCATTGCAATGAGAATCCTATTATTCATATTTAATGCAATTTTACGACTGGAGTATTATCCACACAGCTGGAAGCTTGCCAAGGTTAAAATGATTCCAAAGCCGGGCAAAGATCTAACCAAGGCTGAGTCATATAGGCCAATAAGTCTACTATCAACTATGTCAAAGCTTTTCGAAAAACTGCTCAAAACAAAATTGTCCTCAATTCTAATTAGTAGTGGGTGCATACCAGACCATCAATTTGGTTTTAGAAGTCAGCATAGCACCATTGAACAAACTCACAGACTGGTTCAATTTATAAGAAGAACTTTTGAGGAAAAAAGTATTGCTCTGCGCTCTTTATTGACGTTTCCCAGGCATTTGATAAAGTGTGGCATGAAGGCCTAATTTTAAAATTGAAGACTTACCTACCAATAAACATTTTAAATCTTTTGGAAAGTTACATTATTTCCCGTAAGTTCACTGTTGTGGAAGGAGACTTTACGAGTAGGCCTGAAACTATTTCATCCGGTGTGCCACAGGGGAGCATACTGGGACCAGTTTTATATTTGATTTATACTTGTGATATGCCTGTGAGCAGTAGTATCCATGCTTCCACATTTGCCGACGATACAGCCTGCCTTAGTATGCACGAAAACCCTGATGAGGCATCCCGCAAACTCCAGGAACACATTAGCCAGATGGAGCTTTGGTTAAACTTATGGAGAATTAAAGTCAATGAACAAAAGTGTGTCCATATAACGTTCACCCTAAGAAGAGATACTTGCTCCCCCATTCGGATTAACAATCAAGTTGTTCCTCAACATTCACATGTGAAATATCTTGGTATACACCTTGATCGACGACTTACATGGAAACATCACATTGACTCTAAGTTAACTCAAATGAGACTTAAATTAACTCAGGTACATTGGCTGGTTGGTAGAAATTCAACACTTAGCCTAGACTGCAAACTTTTAATATACAAGTCGCTTTTAAAGCCAATATGGGGTTACGGAATTCAACTATGGGGCACTGCTTCAGCTTCAAATGTAGAGAAAATTCAACGAAGGCAAAATAAAATTTTACGCATGATAACATCGGCTCCATGGTACATCAAAAATTCAAATATACATCGCGATTTGAATATGCCACTAGTGACTGAAGAAATTGCAAAATACGCAGGCAAATACCTAACAAAACTCGAGTCACATCCTAATCCGCTTGCTCGTAATATTTTGAACTTTACTGGACACACCTTTTTCTTTTTGTTGCTTATCACTACTTATGTATTATTAATAACTATCACTAAGCTTATGTCCGACATTGGTCGAACGTAATAATTTTTTTTTATAGATTTAAGATTTGAATACTTATTGTTAGTTCATATTTGAAGATACAATAAATAATAAACATGCATTTAAAAAAAAAAAAAAAAAAAAAAAAAAACCTTCTAACAGCTTTATATATTTTGCTAGTATGCATGCCTTAGCATGCTTCTATCGATAGTGACGTAAGAGTCCGAGATGTAGAGTGTTACAATTAAAAATCTTTACTATTAGAATTTACCAGTTCGCTCTTTTGAATTTTTACAAAGTAGATACATACATATGTATGTATTTCATTGACCACGAAATCATAAAATTTCTTTGCTTACAAAATTGTATGACGTGAGGTTTTTTTTTTTTTTTTTTTTTTTTTTTTTTTTTTTCTTCTTTAAATTATACATGCTTCGGCATGCTTTCATTTTTTTCTATAAATTTATGTAATACTCATACAGATACAGATATAAAGTAAGAAAGTAAGATCTGTTTACTGTACATTTTAAAATTTATGCATGCTTCAGCATGATTCTAGTTGAAGCGTATATTCATTCACTAAGTTTGTTTGATACTTATTCATACACATGTACATTCTTAAAGATTGGATATCAAAGTCCAATTTCCGTAGTTTATCTATATTTTCTAAAGATCTGATAGCTAAAGAAATAAATAGAGTGAAGATCTTCTATAATAATCCCATTTTCATATTGTAAAATTTTGCGTGCTAGCGCTTTCGATGGGAAAATATACATACAACTTTATAAAAAGTGATAATATGATGTGCTGCTGAATATTGCACTATGTTATAGTTCATTTTAAACACTGAAGTTTTAGCAATATTTCATTCAGACCAACAAGTTTAGAGAATTCCACTACATTTAGTTAATTATCTCTCTTAAGACCCATCATTCCTAATCAATCCTACAAAAAACAACACAAACTAGATTTTTCGTTTTAATTTTATTTTTATTAAATTCAACATTCATTCTTCAAATTACTTTATACTATATTAAGTAGCTTTTCCTCATTTGTTGAGTTGACTTTAATAGGAGACATTTTAATGGTACGATGAACTTTTCTATTGCATGCATTGAGTAAATCCTTATACATACCAATCCACTTATATGAACCATTAAAGCTAATTAATTCTTTTCACATCATACCTTTCAATGATCTATTAAATCATTCTAATATTGATGCTTTCATATTAAGTAATGTTTAATCTTCTATTTATGTATGAGTTTTCCCAAGTATTTATTAAAAAATTCTTTAGAATCATCAGTTTGTAAGTTTTTTGGTACCCGTACCACTTCAAAAATATTTTCCATTGCCTTGGTTTTTAGAGTGAAGCTTTTATTTTCAGCTGTACCTTGAGAATGTGTCAATTACAGTCTTCAAAAATCAACAATTTCTATTTTCTGTAGAATAGTTCTACATTTCACCTAACTTAGCTCCATAAAACATCATATATTCCTGTCATTACATCTCTACAAGCACAAACAGTTGTTGAAATTTAATATGGACTTCGTTAACTAAATTCCTTTTTAAAGACATTGAATTGTGTCACAGATTTTTTCGAAAGTGTTGTGATCTACATCTTGCACTTTCAGCTATTAATACTAACATGTAGTTAATTTTCTAATCTATATATTTAACCGTAAACTCTTCAATTTGTTTTTAATTATTTACTTTTTAGAATTGCTTTTTCAATTTTATAACTGTCTTCTTTCTCTAATTTTATTTCACGTTGTAGTTCCTCAATTTGCATTTAAATATATTCTTGAATATTAATGCTTTAAGCTATATTATTAATTTGTCTTGTATTTTATCTTCATTCAGTTTAATGTAACTATCAACAATAGTTTGTATCTAATTCATTTATGCCTTCCAATACTGATAAGTCAGTATAAATGTCTTCAGAATTGGAAGTCTATGAGTAAAATCATCGTCATCATCATTCTGAGTATTAGCATCATTAAATATGATGGTATTATCAAATATTGTTCCTTTTACTAGTTTCTTTGGGGTACTTGTCTATATCTTGAGTGAAGGTTTCTCAGGCTTTAAACTTGTATATTTTCAACTTCTGTCTTGATTTTACTTTCTTCTTTCATAAGAATTCTTTTAATATTTTTAGAACTATTTATGAATTCTTCTGCTATAGGTTTAAATGTATCTTTTAGTTGTTCACTTGTATCTATTTCACCAGTTTTTATACTACGAAGCTTTTTCTTCAACACATTTCTTGTCAACACCAACTGTTTTAAAATTTTCTCATCCAGGGCAAATAATAGGTATCAGCAATCATATCAGCTTTTCAGGAGCTGGTCTGGTTTTCAGATCAGCTTTTCAGGACCTGGTCTGGTTTTCAGATCAGCTTTTCAGGACCTGGTCTGGTTTTCAGATCAGCTTTTCAGGACCTGGTCTGGTTTTCAGATCAGCTTATCAGGACCTGGTCTGGTTTTCAGATGAGCTTATCAGGAGCTGGTCTGGTTTTCAGATCAGCTTATCAGGAGCTGGTCTGGTTTTCAGATCAGCTTATCACGAGCTGATCTGATTTTTAGATCAGCTTATCAGGTAACAGATCAGGCTATCAGGAGCTGTTCAGATTTTCATTTCAAGATATCTGAGTCAGATTTAGTTATCAGTGTACAAGTAGCTAGCCATTTATAACATTTATATATATGAAGTTTAAAGTCAGATGAAATACGAAAAAGTAAAGTTTTATGTAGTAAAATTATTTTCTATAACCATCATCGTTTAATTCAATATCTTTGCGTATAATCAAAAATTCATATTTAGCCTTTCAACATGCTTTTTATTTTTCTCACCTAACTTAAACATTAAATATACATTATGATGATCTCTTATTAAATGTTTGGTGATTCTGGTGTAAGTTTTACATAAGTAGAATGAATCAACATTCTTATCTCTCCCCATACAAAAATATGCTTCCCATACGCATCATCGTTAAATATCATATTGGAATTACTTTGGACTGAAATAACAGATTCACTATCGGTAAATTTTGTAATATATTATTATTTTAATTGATGTAATTAATTTCTTCAGATATTTATATCTGGGGTGATATAAAGATTTTGAGTATAAATAAATGTTCTCAAAATTTAAGTCCATTAGGACTTTCTAGCAAGCCAATCATAGCGTTTTTTTTTTCGTAATTTGACAGGTCAACTATTGTTGCACGAATAGAATTTGATATAAAGGAACTATGATTTATTTTTGAACTATCGTTCGATGAATCATCAATATTTCGTACCAAGGTATTTTAGGTTGTTTTACTAACCGCATTTATGTAGCTAAATACATTTTATAAATATTATCTCTTATTATAAAAAAATAAACTAATACAGCTATACCATATCAGAAAATATTTTCTGAAATCGTATAGCTGCATTAGTTTATTTTTTCTATAATAAGAGATAATGATCCACACTCATAATCAAAACAGCATAAAAATATCCTTTGTTTTGACTATGAGTATGGATCAATATTTATGAAATGCGTTTAGTTACAAAAAATGTGGTTAGTAAAACAAAGTATATTTTAACAGCCTTATTTATAACACTTATTAGGGCTTTATAAAGACTTTTTAAGAAAAAATTTTTATAAAAAATTTGTTTTAAAAAGCCTTTACAAAGCCTTAATAAGTTTTATAAATAATGCTGTAAGAGTTTAAAATCAGTATTTTGTATGATAATACTGATTTGAAACTCTTAAAATATTCTTTGTTTTGACTATGAGTAGGGGCCATTATCTCTTATTATAGGACAAATAAAATAATATAGCTATACGACTTCAGAAAATATTTTCTGATATCGTATAGCTACATTTTTAATTTTTCTATAATAAGAGATAATATTTATGAAATACATTTCATAAATATTGGCGCATACTCATAGTAAAAACAACCTAAAAATACCTTGGTACGAAATATTGATGAATCATCAAAATTTCATACCATCCTATATTTATGTTGTTTTACTAATCGCATTTTGTAAATAAATGCATTTCATAAATATTATCTATTATTATAGAAAGAATCAAATAGTATGGTTATATGATATTAGAAAACATGATTTCTGATATCATATAATCATACTATTTTATTTTTCTATAATAAGAGATAATGACTCATACTCATAGTCAAAACAAAGGATATTTATATGCTGTTTTGATTATGAGTATGCGTCAATATTTCATGAAATGCATTTAGTTATAAAATGCGGTTAGTAAAACAAAGTATATTTTAAGTGTTTAAAACCACCATTTTTATGGTAATAGCGGTTTTAAACACTTAAAGCATACTTTGTTTTGACTATGAGCATGAGCTGATATTTATGAAATGGATTTTATAAATATTGACTCATACCCTTAGTCAAAACAAAATAAATAATTCTTGGTACGAAATATTGATGAATCATCGAACTATAGTTCAAAAATAAATCATAGTTCCTTTATATCAAATTCTATTCGTGCAACAATAGTTGACCTGTCAAATTACGAAAAAAAAACGCTATGATTGGCTTGCTAGAAAGTCCTAATGGACTTAAATTTTGAGAACATTTATTTATACTCAAAATCTTTATATCACCATCTTTATATCAATTTCACTACTACTATCTCAAGTTTAAAAACATATATTTATACTAAAATTATCTATATAAATACTACTACAAATATGAATAGTTAAAGAAATTACATAATTTCATAATTAAAAGAATGGGTTATTATACATTTATTTTTTTCTGGTAATGAAGCTTAATACATTTCAATTATGATATTTGCTGATGTTGCATGTGGAAAGCAGAATAATATACATACATATGTACGTGTACGTGTATATTTTTGTATGGGGCGACAGAAGAATGATGACTCATTCTACTTGTGCCAAACATAAGCATAATTCTTAATAATACATGCATACAGACAAAGTTAAAAATATAAATAAACAAGAAGCATAACTAGAACGACGTCAGCTCAAAATTATTTTAAGTATGGGTGCATATAATTTATAAGATTTGTTGATTTACGCAAGTTAGAAAACGTTTTTAAGCTAATATTCTATTATGAATACAATTTTAGCGAATTTTGCTCAAACAACATTTGAAATGCTGTTTAAAATTTTTATGAATATGGCTATAAGCATTTAATAGGAGACAATGCAAATGTAATTATAATGTTTAAGTAAGATGAGAAAAATATGAAGCATGTTTACAAGGTTCATGTTGGTAGTAATATGAATTTTGACAAGTTTTAAAAAATTTGTAGAGTGTTGGAAGGATAAATATGGATTTTTGATTATAAGCAAATATATTGAATTAAACGATTTTCGTTATAGAAAAAAAAATACTGCTAATAAAAGATAGACTTTAGTTATTTCATCTGACCTGAAAACCAGAAGAGCTCCTAATAAGCTGACCTGAAAATCAGACCAGCTCCTGATAAGCTGATCTGAAAACCAGACCAGGTCCTGAAAAGCTGATCTGAAAACCAGACCAGGTCCTGATAAGCTGATCTGAAAACTAGACCAGGTCCTGAAAACCTGATCTGAAAACCAGACCAGGTCCTGAAAAGCTGATCTGAAAACCAGACCAGGTCCTGATAAGCTGATCTGAAAACCAGACCAGGTCCTGAAAAGCTGATATGAAAACCAGACCAGGTCCTGAAAAGCTGATCTGAAAACCAGACCAGGTCCTGATAAGCTGATCTGAAAACCAGACCAGGTCCTGAAAAGCTGATCTGAAAACCAGACCAGGTCCTGAAAAGCTGATGTGAAAACCAGACCAGGTCCTGATAAGCTGATCTGAAAACCAGACCAGGTCCTGAAAAGCTGATCTGAAAACCAGACCAGCTCCTGAAAAGCTGATCTGAAAAACAGACCAGGTGCTAATAAGCTGATCTAATAGCTGATAAGCTGATCTAATAGCTGACACCTATTGTACTATTTGCTGTTAGCAAACGTAAATGAGATGGTGTTAAAGCAGTTGGTGTCGATAAGAAAATACCTAATGGAATATAATGGAATTTCATAACATTGTGAAATTCGATTTGTTTTGTGCAGAACCTTTCAAAGATAACAAGACTGTGCATGTTTAAGCGATATGAAAAGAAAAAACAAGAATTCGCATGAAAGAAGAAAGTAACATCAAGACAGAAGTGGAGAATATACAAGTTTAAAGACTGAGAAACCATCAGTCAAGATAGAGGCAAGTAAACAAAAAAAATTAGTAGAAGGAACAATATTACGAACTAAATAGATTTTATAAATGTTACCTGTTATTATCGACAAAATTAGATGATATAGTTATACAATATCAGAAAACGTTTAGTCATAAAAACACCTTCGTTGGAGGAGGTATAGTAGATAAAAAAATAAACTCTCTAACTGGTGAACTTTATCTTTCTGGATATTAGTATTGTGGACCTGAAACAAAACTACAAAAACGTTTAAATTGAGGTGACAAAGGAATTAATTTATTGGACTCTGCTTGTAAAGATCACGATATAGCTTATTCAAAAAATAAGGATTTAAGCATTAGACATAAAGCTGATAAAATATTTGAAAATTCAGCTTGGGATCGAATTTTATCAAAAGATAGTATTGCTGAAAAATCATTTGCCTATATGGTTACTAACGCAATGAAAGCCAAAACAAAATTTGGTATGGGTGTGGAGAAAAAGAAAAATGTTAAAAAGAACAAGATAAATGATAAAAAACTGTTTAGAACATCAATTAGAGCTGCAACAAAAATACTAAAGAAGGAAAAACCATTAAATATTAACTCAGCAATTAAAATTGCCCGAAAAACTATCAACAAATCATTAAAAGGAAGAAAATCTCAAATTATAGTACCACATGTAATACGTGTACCAAAAATTGGTGGGTTTTTGCCTCTAATACCGATTTTAACTGCTCTGGGTGCAATTGGTAGTCTAACAACTGGAGGTGCTGCTATAGCTAAAGCTGTTAATGCAACAAAGAATGCAAAAAATCAACTTGATGAAGCAATTAGACATAATAGAGCGATGGAATCTATAGCAGTTGGAAAGGGACTTTACTTAAAACCATATAAAAAGGGTTATGGTTTAGTTTACAAAGAGGAATCAAAAAACTCTTAGAGATGCTACGAACAGACCACTATCTGATGTGGACATAAACCGTTTCTCTATAAATATTCCATATTTTAGAGGAGTTTTCATGTTGAATACTCTACCAAAACGAACAAAGAAAATAGAATGTGGAAAAATCAATTTAGACGTATCAACAGGACCTGGTACACATTGGGTAGCATATTATAAAAACAACAATGAAAAAGAATATTTCGACAGCTTTGGAAACTTACAACCTCCTTCGGAAGTAGTCAAATATCTTGGTAGAAATATAAAATACAACTATAATCAACATCAGAATTTCAATACATTTACCTACCTGTGGTCATTTATGTCTTAAATTTCTTTATGAAATAACTGAAAATATTAAATAAAAAAGCACAAACATTTATATTTTACAAAACTCTTTCATGTATTTTTATTTATAATTTAAAATACAAAATTATTATATATTATTGCCAAATTGGAAATTGGGAATTTTGAATTAGAAATTCACTCAGCTCGCTTTCAACAATTAAGCTTTGTTCACCTTCTCTACTTAAGCAATATGATCCGCTCGAGAGTTCTTTAATTTCAGCATCGGTTAAAGCATTATATCGCTTTGGGAGGAACATTATGTGGTTTTCCATTTCAACTTTTAGTGTTGGCCCATATTTTGTTGTTACTCTTGACACTTTTCGAATGGTGTATTTAGTTGATGTCTCAAGCTCCTTTATGTGGATTAAGGTTTTATTTTTTAGTGAATTAAATTTTGATGTTAGATTTGTTGTAGACTCCATTTTTGTTTTATTTATTTATTTTTTTTCATTTACTTCTCCGCATTTTGAATGTTTAACTGAAAATGATCTTGAAAGTAGCGATGACGACTTCAAGAAGGCTAATCGAAAATATGGTGAAATAGTGAATAAGTGGAGGGGTAGTGATAGACAGAAAGAGACAGTTATAGAGAGAAAAGGGGTAGAGAGAGATAGAGTGCTAAAAAAGAGGTATGGAATATAGATGATGGTATAGATATTTTAAGGATCAAGAGATACTACTTTAAAAATTTAAAAGAGGAAATTAGTCTTAAAGGAACCTTCAAACAATCATCATTCATTAACTTATAAGCAAATAAAATGAGTCAAATCAGACGTACTCTAAACCAATTTATAAGAGATTTTGAAAGCTTCAGGCTTTTCGATCATTGGGAGATGATCAAATTTTTTCAAAATATGCTGGATGAGAACGAAGAATATGGTATCATGGAAGATGAAGACAACACAGAAGGCCACTTCAGAAGCTGTCCTTGGTATAATCCTGAGTGTGAGGAAGGACCAGATACTTGCAGATGTACAATATATTTTTTGCGTAAAAGTATATTAGAAAATTTAATAATTGGATATTATGAAATGTTTCCATCATTATAATAAAAATAAATAAAATTAAATTAAAATGTATTATTAATATAAATAAAATTAAACTAAATTTATCCTTGTTTTGTGTTATTTTTTAAAGGAAAGTTAGGATTCATCTATTCGAATATAAAATAACAGAAACTTGTATGTAGTGAAAAATATAAGGACTTATCCGATTGTCTAAACTGTTTCTCTTTTAATGGAATTTCATAATATTGTGAAATTCAATTTGTCTTGTGCATAACCTCTCAAAGAAAACAAGACTGTACATGTTTAAGCATCATGAAAACAAGACTATGCATGTCTAAGCATCATGAAAAGAAGACTGTGCATGTCTAAGCGATACGAAAACAAGACTGTACATGTTTAAGCGACATGAAAACAAGAATTTGCAAATAAGCAAAAACAAAAATTTTTTTGATCTAGCGAAGTAAAGCTAATAAAGAAATAAAAACCATTCACATAATTAATTCTTTTTCCAATATTTTATTTAAAATTTTTTCTTAAAAATTCATACACATATTTAACTAATGTATGTAGATACCCAGAAAAAAATTAGACAAAAATTCTCTATTTCAAGTAGTAAAATGTGAAAAAAAGGTGTGGTACATTAGAAGAAAAAAATAAATAAATATATAGACTGACTGACCAACTAAAACGTACACTCTGTCCGATGGATACACAAAGCACACTTAAACATTTCAGAAATATATACACAACACGCTGAACTTTAATAAGATGAGAAAAAAAATCATATAGAACGTCAAATGAAAGCCATAGGTAATAGCCCTTCATAAAATAAACATATACATATGTACCTTATTAATGTAAACATATTATCAGTATAAAGCAACAGAAATTTCGTCAAACAAAGTCATCTTGTATCCTAGAGGAACCGTCGAAAGGGTATACCTAAAGTCTCTGAAAACCACTTCGTTTTCTGATGATCGCTTTTCAACAAGAAAATAAGTTTGTTCATTGTGACTAATTTAAAAGTACATTTAAATTCAGTCTCATATCCGATCTTAACTGCATCAGAATTTAAGAAAAAAGCTCCTTTTATTCTATTGAATAAAATTTTAATTTAAAAATGTAAGCAAAGATATCAGCTTCAACTTCAAATGATTTCATCACACAAAAAAAAACTAGTGATTGTTTTCAACAATTCTGAAAATACAAATTTCAATATAAAGCTCCCTTTTGATTTTAAATGTTTATCAATAAAAATAAAAAAAGAAGTAAGTTGACTACCAAAGAAAAAAAAAACTATCAGTATATAAGCTGGAGTGCCGGATCAGTTTCATTTAAAAATGTTTATACATTTTCATAAAGCAAAGCAAGATTTCGAAAACAAATGTAGAAAGTGAAGAAAAAAGTCTATAGTTAGAAAAAATTATGTACTCCAAAAATTTCTAACGTTAACTTACTAACGTTGCATCAACTTTAAAAAAATTTAAATTAAATATAAGAAATATTTCTATTATAGTTACTATTACTATAGAGTATGTATCTTTAGGAATTCAGTTTTACTTAAAACAGAAAATCCTCACAAACTTTTAAGTAAACGCAGATAAAAATTAAAACGTTTTTATTTTCAAATAAAAAATAAAAAACTATGAATATATCGCATCTATATACAGACGAATATTTAGAACAACAACACCAACAACAAGAAGAACAAAAGACATCAATGACAAAAAAAAATTTATTCAAAGATTGAATTAAACAAAATCTGTAATAATTATAAACAAATTTCATATAGGCAGACTTTAACGCGAGACAAATTTAAGTATGAGAAAATATAAAACAAGCGTAAGTATAAAAACATATTAAGATTAGGGAAGTCCAGATATATGATAGTATTTTATAGTACCGAATATCGATATTGAAAACAATTTATTTCTATCTACATATAAATATCATGACAAATACACACACAGTAGAATTCATCTAAGAAAATTCCAAGAAAATTTCAACAACACCCTACCTTTCACAAATCACGACCAGCCTAAAATTCTCCCGCAGATATACATATAAAAATTCCCATTGTCATACATACAAACATATACAATTACAGAATTAATCTCAAGAACACAACACTCACCTACCCTAAATTATGAATAGTCTTAAACTTCTACAGACGTCTATACACATAGATTCTCACGGCTACATATTACAAGAAAACCTCGCCCCTAATAAATCACAATCATCTTAAATTCTTACAGAAATACATACATACATACACATAACCAATTTACCTCAACAACATCCTCACCTACCTCAAATCACGATCAGCCTTAAACTACTATAGACAGACGCATTCGCAAATCCCCATGGCTACATATTACGTCAACAACCCTGCCCACCCAAATCATGGTCAGCCTTAAACTCCTACAGAAGTACAAACACACATATTCCCCCGGTTACATATTAATAGAATGCTTCGCCCCTCAAAAATCACAATCAGCCTTAAGCTCTCACAGAAATACATATGTACATTGAAATTAATACAAACATACACAGACACACACACACACATGCGCACACACATACACACAATCGATCTACCTCAACTACACCCCGCCCCCTGCCAATCAAACCCTCCCCCAAATTCTCACAGTCTATCAACACGAACATTAGCATCAGAAAAAATAACTTTCACGTTTTCCCGTCGTCATTAGGAAAAATCATTTTCCCGTCGGCATTTGAAAAAATTATATTCATGTTTTGCCGTCGGCATTAGGAAAAATTAATAAACATGTTTTGCCGTCGGCATTTGAAAAAAATAATAATCATGTATTGCCGTCGGCATATACACTCATATGAAACCTCAAAAAAAATCACCCGTTATCATAATTAATGTAACCCAAAAAAAATCACCCGTTCACACAAAGTTAATGTAAACAAAAAACTCCTAATGTAAACAAAAAACATCAAAGCGCCGCCGAAAACACAAATTTCCAAGAATTTTAAAATTTCAGCAACAATTTAACAATTTCAGCCACAATTTAACAATTTCAGCCCACAATTTAACAATTTCAGCAACAATTTAACAATTTCAGCCACAATTTAACAATTTTAATCGGCGCCAGAAGTGGGATTTCACTACTACTGGCATGCATACTAGCAAAATATATAAAGCTGTTAGAAGGTGATGAGACAGCAATTGTATCTGGATCAACCCAACTCATGAATGTATTGTATACGGAGATGATTGATGGTGATGATGACGTTTTTTAAGTGAATAATCATTACATATGAATGCGACAGTGATTGACCCCTCAAACCTCATGTAGAAATACTTGAGGGGAAAAATTCTCTCAAAACATAGATATTTCATTGTTTCTAACACTTTATGAATACACCAACGGTGAATTGCTGGTAGAGGTAACTGAGTTATTTGAGATCGATTTGATACAATAGTTGTATATTAAACATGCATTTCTTTGTATCTAAACTAATTTCTACATACCTAATGTATATACCCACCAAAAAATTAGACAAAAATTCTCTATTCCAAGTAGTAAAATCTAAAAAAAGGAGTGGCACATTAGAAGAAAAAAAAAATAAATAAAAATAGAGACTGACTGACCAACTAATACGTACACTCTGCCCGATGGGCACGTATCGTAGAAGAAGACCATAACAAAATATCTTCTTATAAAGAAGCATTGGAAGAAGTTAGACGTTTAGTTAAGTTTGCAGAAGGAGACTACACAGCATTTGAGCCCTTGAAATATTTAGAATGCTATTATGGGGAGAAAATTATTAAAGAAAATGAAAAAAAAAAAGTCATATAGAACATTAAATAAAAGCCATAGGTGCTCACCGTTCATAAAATAAACATATGTATATGTATCTTATTAATGTAAACATATTATCAGTATAAAGCAACAGAAATTTCGTTAAACAAAGTCATCTTGTATCCTAGAGGAGCCGTCGATAGGGTATACCTATATTATTATTATATGAAAACGAGTTCGTTTTCTGTTGATCGCTATTAAAGAAGAAAATATTTTTGTTCATTATGATTTAACTAATTTAAAAGTACATTTAAATTCAGTCTCATACCGGTACTTCTTAACATAAAAATTAAAAATAAATGTTATCCAATTCTATATTATACTATGTATCAAAAATTTCAAAAAAGCTGTTATATGAAAGAATCTCCAGCGCTTCTAACTGCATCAGAGTTTAAGAAAAAAAAACTCCTTTTATTCAATTTAATAAAATTTTAATTTGAAGCAGTAAGCAAATACATCAGCTTACTGCATTCTTATTCATAATCGTATAATAGAATATATAACCCCTAAAGGACAAAGTCTTAAAGTCTTATAAATTAAGAAATATAGAAAATAACATAATTTTTATAAACGCGTAAAGTTGCAAAAGTAATTCAAATGATTTCATCGCAAAAAACAAACAAAAAGCAGCGATTGTTTTCAACAATTATGAAAATAATAATTACAATATAAAACTCCCTTTTGATTTCCAATGTTTATCAATAAAAAATAAAAAATAAGTAAGTTAACTAACAACAAAAAAAAAAAAAAACTATCAGTACCTAAGCTGGAGTGCCGGATCAGTTTCATTTAAAAATGTTTATACATTTTTAAAAAGCAAAGCAAGTTTTCCAAAATAAATGTAGAAGGCTATAGCTAGAAAAAATTTTATACCCTATACTTTAAAAAACTGTAAATTAAGTATAAGAAATATTTCTATTATAGTTACTATTACTATAGAGTATGTAAGTACATATCTTCAAGAATTCAGTTTTACTTAAAACAGAAAATCCTCACAAACTTTTAAGTAAACGCAGATAAAAATTAAAATGTTTTTAATTTCACCAACAACAGACATCACATGACAAAAAATAAAATAAAAAATGTATTCAAAGATTGAGTTGAACACTTATTTGTATGTACATATATATGTACATACATACATACATACATACATACATAAAATCAATTTGTAGATATGTATGTATACATATCAAATTTCTTATCAATGCTTAAGTATTTATTAGATCTACATCATGAAAATATATGAAGCGTCGTTTAGTTAAAGCACAATGCAAATATAAACAATCCATACACTCAGGGAAAATCTGCAGCTTAAAAATAAGAATTCATCACATTAATTCAATAATTTTTAATATAATAGAAAATGTATATTGAGATATCTACAAACTAATGAGTTTAATAAATGAATACTGTAAATTAATATTTTGTCCATATTGAAATAAGAAATTTCAATATGGCTAAACCTTCGCTAATGGTTCTTATTAATTCAGCATGGTTCTTACTGATTTCAAGTTGGTTTTTCTCTGTGTGTAGAAAACTCTTTCAGTCAAAGAAGACGAATGTAGTTAAATAAACAAAATCTGTAATATAAACAAATTTCACACAGACCGACTTCAACGCGAGACAAATTTAAGCATGAGAAAATATAAAGCAATCGTAAGTAAGTATAAAAGCATACTAGGATTAGGGAAGTCCAGACATATGATATTATTTTATAGTACCAAATGTCGATACTGAAAACAATTTATTTCCACCTACATATAAATATCAGCGCAAATACACACACATAGCAGAATTCATATAAGAAATATCCAAGAAAATTTCAACAACACCCCACCTTTCACAAATCACGACTAGCCTTAAATTCTCCTCCAGATATGCATACACAAATTCCCCTGGCCATACATACATACATACACATAACCAATTTACCTCAATAACATCCTCACCCACCTCAAATCACGATCAGCCTTAAACTCCTACAGACAGACACACCCACAAATCTCCATGGCTACATATTACGTCAACAACCATGCCCACCCAAATCATGGTCAGCCTTAAACTCCTACAGAAATACAAACAGACAGACTCCCTCGGTTACATATTACTAGTACACCTCGCCCCTCATAAATCGCAATCAGCCTTAAGCTCCTATAGAAATTCCTACAAACGTACACACACACACATATACACACACACACACACACACACACACACATATATATATATACATGCAATTGATCTAGCTCTACTACACCCCGCCCCCCTTCCAATCGAAGCTTCAACTAAATTCTCACAGACAGACAGACACACCCACGAATTCCTATGGTTACATATTACGGCAACAACGCCACCCACTCAAATCACGGTCAGCCTTAAATTCCCACAGTCTAGCAACACCTACATTAGCATTAGAAAAAATAACTTTCACGTTTTGCCGTCGGCAATAGGAAAAAAATAATAATCATGTTTTGCCGTCGGCATTTGAAAAAAATAATTATCATGTTTTGCCTTCGGCATTAGGAAAAATTATCATGTATTGCCGTCGGCATTTGAAAATAATTATGTATTGCCGTAGGCATTAGGAAAAATAAGTATGTATTGCCGTCGGCATTAGGAAAAAAAAATAATCATGTATTGCCGTCGGCATTTGAAAAAATTATCATGCATTGCCGTAGGCATTAGGAAAAATTATCATGCATGCCGTAGGCATTAGGAAAAAAAAATAATAATCATGTTTTCCCGTCGTCATTAGGAAAAATCATTTTCCCGTCGGCATTTGAAAAAATTATATTCATGTTTTGCCGTCGGCATTAGGAAAAATTAATAAACATGTTTTGCCGTAGACATTAGGAAAAATTAATAATCACTATTTCACCATTGGTATTAGAAAAAATCATTTTCATGATTTTCCTCGTCGTCACATACACACATAAAAACCGCCAAACTATGAACCGCCTTAATACATTCACACAAAATATTCCACACACAAACATCCACGGTCAGGCAGACAGACCGACAGACGGACAGACAGACATACACTTAATGTAAACAAAAACTCCTAATGTAAACAAAAAACATCAAAGCGCCGCCGAAAACACAAATTTCCAAGAATTTAACAATTTTAAAATTTTAATTACCCAAATTTAACAATTTCAGCAACAATTTAACAATTTCAGCCCACAATTTAACAATTTCAGCCACAATTTCACAATTTTAATCGGCGCCAGAACCGCCAGTTCCCTACTACTTCTGTGTGTAGATAACTCTTTCAGTCAAAGAAGACGAATGTAGTTAAATAAACAAAATCTGTAATATAAACAAATTTCACACAGACTGACTTCAACGCGAGACAAATTTAAGCATGCGAAAATATAAAGCAATCGTAAGTACAAAAGCATACTAGGATTAGGGAAGTCCAGATATATGATAGTATTTTATAGTACCAAATGTCGATGTTGAAAACAATTTATTTCTACCTACATATAAATACCAGCTCAAATACACACACATAGCAGAATTCATATAAGAAATATCCAAGAAAATTTCAACAACACCCCACCTTTTGCAAATCATGACGAGCCTTAAATTCTCCCTCAGATATACATACACAAATTCCCATGATCATACATACATATACAATATATAAGATTAATCTCAACAACACAACACTCTCACCTACCTGAAATTACAGATAGTCTTAAACTTCTACAGACGTCTATACACATAGATTCTCACGGCTACATATTACAAGAACACCTCGCCCCTAATAAATCACAATCATCTTAAATTCTTACAAAAATACATACATACATACATACGCATAACCAATTTACCTCAACAACATCCTCACCCACCTCAAATCACGATCAACCTTAAACTACTATAGAGAGACACATTCACAAATCCCCATGGCTACATATTACGTCAACAACCCTGCCCACCCAAATCATGGTCAGCTTTAAACTCCTACAGACATACAAACACACAGATTCCCCCGGTTGCATATTACTAGAACACCTCACCCCTCATAAATCACAATCAGCCTTAAGCTCCTACAGAAATACACACATTGAAATTCCTACAAACATACACACACACACACACATACACACACATTCACACACAACTACACACGCAATCGATCTACCTCAACTACACCCCGCCCCCTGCCAATCAAACCTTCACCTAAATTCTCACAGACAGACAGACATATCCGCAAATTCCTATGGTTACATATTACGGCAACAACGCCACCCACTCAAATCACGGTCAGCCTTAAATTCCCACAGTCTAGCAACACCTACATTAGCATTAGAAAAAATAACTTTCTCGTTTTCCCGTCGTCATTAGGAAAAATCATTTTCCCGTCGGCATTTGAAAAAATTATATTCATTTTTTGCCGTCGGCATTTGAAAAAAATAATTATCATGCATTGCCGTAGGCATTAGGAAAAATTATCATGCATGCCGTATGCATTAGGAAAAATTATCATGCATGCCGTAGGCATTACGAAAAATAATAATCATGTTTTGCCGTCGGCTTTTGAAAAAAATAATAATCATGTTTTGCCGTCGGCATTTGAAAAAAATATCATGCATTGCCGTAGGCATTAGGAAAAATGATCATGCATTGCCGTAGGCATTAGGAAAAATTATCATGTTTTGCCTTCGGTATTACGAAAAATTATCATGTTTTGCCTTCGGAATTACGAAAAATCATTAGATGATTTTCCGTCAGCATTAGGAAAAACCATTTTCATGATTTTCCCCGTCGTCACATACACACATAAAAACCGCCAAACTATGAACCGCCTTAATACATTCACACAAAATATTCCACACACAAACATCCACGGTCAGGCAGACAGACCGACAGACGGACAGACAGACATACACTTAATGTAAACAAAAACTCCTAATGTAAACAAAAAACATCAAAGCGCCGCCGAAAACACAAATTTCCAAGAATTTAACAATTTTAAAATTTTAATTACCCAAATTTAACAATTTCAGCAACAATTTAACAATTTCAGCCCACAATTTAACAATTTCAGCCACAATTTCACAATTTTAATCGGCGCCAGAACCGCCAGTTCCCTACTACTTCTGTGTGTAGATAACTCTTTCAGTCAAAGAAGACGAATGTAGTTAAATAAACAAAATCTGTAATATAAACAAATTTCACACAGACTGACTTCAACGCGAGACAAATTTAAGCATGCGAAAATATAAAGCAATCGTAAGTACAAAAGCATACTAGGATTAGGGAAGTCCAGATATATGATAGTATTTTATAGTACCAAATGTCGATGTTGAAAACAATTTATTTCTACCTACATATAAATACCAGCTCAAATACACACACATAGCAGAATTCATATAAGAAATATCCAAGAAAATTTCAACAACACCCCACCTTTTGCAAATCATGACGAGCCTTAAATTCTCCCTCAGATATACATACACAAATTCCCATGATCATACATACATATACAATATATAAGATTAATCTCAACAACACAACACTCTCACCTACCTGAAATTACAGATAGTCTTAAACTTCTACAGACGTCTATACACATAGATTCTCACGGCTACATATTACAAGAACACCTCGCCCCTAATAAATCACAATCATCTTAAATTCTTACAAAAATACATACATACATACATACGCATAACCAATTTACCTCAACAACATCCTCACCCACCTCAAATCACGATCAACCTTAAACTACTATAGAGAGACACATTCACAAATCCCCATGGCTACATATTACGTCAACAACCCTGCCCACCCAAATCATGGTCAGCCTTAAACTCCTACAGACATACAAACACACAGATTCCCCCGGTTGCATATTACTAGAACACCTCACCCCTCATAAATCACAATCAGCCTTAAGCTCCTATAGAAATACACACATTGAAATTCCTACAAACATACACACACACACACACACACACACACACACACATACACACACATTCACACACAACTACACACGCAATCGATCTACCTCAACTACACCCCGCCCCCTGCCAATCAAACCTTCACCTAAATTCTCACAGACAGACAGACACATCCACAAATTCCTATGGTTACATATTACGGCAACAACGCCACCCACTCAAATCACGGTCAGCCTTAAATTCCCACAGTCTAGCAACACCTACATTAGCATTAGAAAAAATAACTTTCTCGTTTTCCCGTCGTCATTAGGAAAAATCATTTTCCCGTCGGCATTTGAAAAAATTATATTCATTTTTTGCCGTCGGCATTTGAAAAAAATAATTATCATGCATTGCCGTAGGCATTAGGAAAAATTATCATGCATGCCGTATGCATTAGGAAAAATTATCATGCATGCCGTAGGCATTACGAAAAATAATAATCATGTTTTGCCGTCGGCTTTTGAAAAAAATAATAATCATGTTTTGCCGTCGGCATTTGAAAAAAATATCATGCATTGCCGTAGGCATTAGGAAAAATGATCATGCATTGCCGTAGGCATTAGGAAAAATTATCATGTTTTGCCTTCGGTATTACGAAAAATTATCATGTTTTGCCTTCGGAATTACGAAAAATCATTAGATGATTTTCCGTCAGCATTAGGAAAAACCATTTTCATGATTTTCCCCGTCGTCACATACACACATAAAAACCGCCAAACTATGAACCGCCTTAATACATTCACACAAAATATTCCACACACAAACTTCCCACGGTCAGGCAGGCAGACAGACAGACCGACAGACAGACATACACTTAATGTAAACAAAAACTCCTAATGTAAACAAAAAACTCCTTATCTAAACAAAAAAACACAAATTTCCAAGAATTTAACAATTTTCAAATTTTAATTACCCAAATTTAACAATTTCACCAACAATTTAACAATTTCAGCAACAATTTAACAATTTTAATTGGGGCCGAACCGCCAGTTCACAACTACTACTACTAATAATAATAATAATAATAATAATAATAATAATAATCTAATAATAATAAACTAAATAATAATAAAATTAATATTCGTTTCCAACAATTTTATATGTTCATATGGAAAAATTATTTCTGTATATACTATATTTGAATATAATATTTTTAAAAGATACAAGCAAGAAATGGTTTCATTCATCATTCATGATTTCATTTCTTAATCATTTATTATTTACTTTAAAAAAAATTTATCTCTTGGTGAATAAATAAAAATAGAAAATTGCCATTTATTATTTAGTTACCCTTCCAATATTGAAGTTCTGAATCAATACTATATTGTTGCGATGAATGAACATACATACATAAATAAGTACAAACATATGTATGCAAGTATGTATGTATACGTGTTCAATTGAAAAAAATTTTATGTGCATATATATACATGCATACATATCGATAGTTGAGTTTTTCAGTGATTTCAATAAATTTCACACTAATACACCTCATCACAAAAATTTATTGCAATAGTGTAAAAAATAGCGCTTTTACAAGCAGTTGTACAAAAAAGTTACATTTTGAATATTACACTTTCTATTATGTTTTACCTTCTCCTGTAAAGTTACAATTATTTGCGTTAGGGCCTTTCCATTTGAGACCAACGATATATTGACCTGTGTAAGTTGATATCCTATCAAGAATTTCGGTCATCAAAAGTACTGAACCAAAATTTGGACCTAGGAATATTTTTCACAAGTTTTCCACTAGTCTAACAAAGTTGTACATATATGAACATGAATTGTTTTGTTTTGTTTTCTAATAAAAATAAAACATGTGTATACATGTTTAAAGAGGAAATTTTGATTTGTTCGATTTTCTGACGATTTTTCGGACATGAAATGACGACTATTTTATATTTTATCGGGATTTCGGCGATTTTTCCATCATTTTATCTGGCAGCCCTGGATTGAACCATAAATATGCATACATACATACATACATGTGTGTACGAGTATATATATATAGTATATGAATATATACAAGGTATTTGCAGATCATAATTTATCGCTATTTTTTTAAATTTTACTCTAAATAAAAATTGGTGGCTATTGTTACAAACAATTTGAGAGTAGAAAATCTTAAGAACACCTTAAAACAACTTGTCTTGGTACTAACTACGTACACTAATACAATTTTATTAAGAATTTGTTGAAAGCTACATACACACATACATATCTACACACATGCATTATAAATTCACATGGAGTTTACTATTTGTGATGTTTTGAAGTGCTGTAAACTTATAGATTTTTGGGTATTTGTTATCTAATAAAAGTATGCATATTTAGCGATTATTCGAAAAGTTTGTATAAAAATTACTGGTGATTTTCATGAGTAATTTTAAAATAAATAAAAAATAGAATTTTTTAATATTACAGGCAAAAGAATATGTTTTAAAAAGAATTTGTAATAAATCCTGGGGGGGAGGGCAAAATCAAGTCTAGGGGGCATTGCCCCCACCCCAGAAAGGCCTAGCTACGCCTATGCATATAGGTTTAATGAATTTACGTAAGGTTTCAACGCATGGATTCTTAACTTCAATGAATTGGGACGTTGAATTCAACAAGCCAATGATTGGTATACGTTGAATTCAATGGACCTATTCCTTAAGTCCTTGAATCAACGAATTTTTTCGTTGAATTTATGTACCTTTTTGGTTCAGTGTAATGGGCTTAGAACATAGATGCCCAAAAATTAAAAGTTTGAGTATTGGTGAGAAATTGTGAGAGACTTATAGGTACAGTAAAATAAAAAAGTAGACGAATAGATTTTTGTTCAATTTAAATCGCATGGAATTGTTGTGGTTTTCAAAAACGGTATAATAAACTGTAAAAAAGAAGTTTGTCGGTTTCTAGAAATAACAAAGTAGGTAATTGCTTATCATAATCTCTTAAAAACTATTAATGTATTTCTTTTATCTCCCTTGTAGCATATACAAATTATTTACATTATGATTTTAAGCCAATATTGCAAGGCAAAGAAAATAATATAAATGATTTATTCTAAATTCTTTTTGATGTCTTACACCACTTCTTGAAATATTTCAAAATCCCTTTAAAATCAATATCTAATTATTATGACTTTAAAAACGGAACTTTACCAACTTACTTTTAGGACTGTAATAACAAAAAATCAAATAAAACTGTCTATGTTTATGCTTTTATGGCAATTTCATAAAAGCAAAATATACTTCAATTGTCCTGAGTTCAGTCGGTTTCGTTGTTTTGAACAAATGAATTCTAAGTCGGAATAAATTTGTTCACACAAGAAGGAAATAGGGACAGAATCTTCAAAGTGTTTTTTTTCTGGATATTCTAAGCCGCCCAAACTACTCCAAAATAATAGTATATCATTGATTGGTAGGTATTTTATTTCACTTTGTAAGATAATAATTTCCGATTGTATTTCAAATCCATAATTAGCAATATCGACCTTAAAGGGGTCTTCAATATATTCTTCTCCTGTTGGTTTAGGTGTAATCGCCCATTTTGAAGGCTCAGTTTTTTCGTCGTCATTGCGTCTTTTAATATCACTATGAAAGGAATCATAATGCCTTGTAATAACATGTTCATAATGCCCTTTAAATGTTTGAAAACACAAAATACATTGAGCGTTACCAAATGCATTAATAATCATTTAAAAATGTCGTAATGGTACGACCATTTTTTTACGCACTATCTCTTAACAACAAACAATAATCTGGAAGAAAAAAATCAAATCATCCGATAAACACCCCATCAGCATGTGTACTTCTTGCCGTCTGGCAGAGAACTAAATTAAAAGAGCATAAAAAGTGATGGGTGGATCCAATTAACAATTGTTGCATGAAACGGGTATCACTGGCTTAAGGCTCAGTTAGCCGACTGTAATGTAATGTAACTGCAACAGTAAGAAACAGCTGATTGATTTTGCTATGTGAAAAGTAATGAAAATGGTTATAGAGATGTAATGTAACGTAACCTACTTTTCATATAAAAATATCGATGAGCTGTTTTCTACGTTACAGTTACATTACATTATAGTTGGCTAACTGAGCCTTTAAGGCTCAGTTAACCGACTGTAATGTAATGTAACTGCAACAGTAAGGCTAACTGAGCCTTTAGAAACTTATACAAAATCCAGCGGTAGCATAATCGGGTGGCACCGATGCCGCTGTAAAGCTAAGGCAGAATTACCCGACTGTAAATGTAAATGTGTCAGCTGTTCGAATCTGTTGCATGAAAAGCTATGCTAATGCTTACATGACTGAAATGGCACGTAAATGTAACGTCTGCACCTGCAGTAAATATAATTTCATGATGACGATACGTGACATTTGTAGACAGTGATGATGATGATGTATATTGAATGAGAGTGTGGCACAATAGCCCTGATTTGGTACTTTTGTTTCTTTTATTAGTTTAAGCTTTTGAGTGGTTAATTTGTATACATACATGGCATATATAATAAATTTAGTTTTCTAGCAAAGTTTTTTTTTATAAAATCTAACCCGAGACTACCAATCGTATGTGTTTATTTTTTTTAAATATACATACAGATATTTACATGTACATATGTATGTATGAATATGTAAAATATACATACATATGCGCGTACAAACATTCAAATGTACAAAAAACTATTTTTATTAAAAAATAATTCCAATAAAAATAAAAATTGGTACGTATAATCATAATAATTATAATGATAATAAAAATAAATTTTTTTTAATTATAATACGTTGTAATGTAAATATGTATATACAGGTCTGAAGCTTAAATTGTAATTTCACTAAATGTCAAAGTCATTACAATGTTTGTAAGTACATATAAAATAATGATTTGATACCATTTAAATAGCTTTGGTACTTTTTCCATGCAATCTAAAATAATGTGAAGATGTTGAACTCTCATCAATGTTTCGAACAGCTGTTTTCCATTTGATATGATTTTTTTATACTGATAAAAACCAGCAAACAAAAAGTCCTGTATATGTACATGTGTATGTATTTTTGTTAAAGAATATACTTACATATGTATATTGTTTGTAAATTAAACTAAGTTATTATTAGTAGGTACGAACATTAATAAGAAAAGGTTAAAACGAGAAAGTAAAGATTTTATTGAGGTGCTACTGCAAGCATACACATTCTTGGAAATTCAAGAGCTAAATACTTCGTCTTTCCGATGAAGTTGCTCAAAATCTCTTCTGGTAATGTGCAATGACAAATATTACGGTTGAGCGTTACAGCTGCTATTAAAATTATTATAATTGAGTTCATTTAAATAAAATAATAATAATAATTTTCAAAACCCCTAGGCGCTTTTTCGTTCTAAAAGGTGTTATTTCAAAAACTCAATTAGTTTTTTCCAACAGGCTAAATCTTGCCATCAAAAGAAAGTAAATTAAAATAGTTTCAGCGAAATTATTAAAAAATCTTGGATTACTATTTTATATATTATTTACTTATAAGTTCTAATACATACATACATACTCCTGTGTATGTCCGTATACATATGTATGTAAATTTCAATCAAAATGAATTTAATGAATTTAAATATTATACGTAAGTATATGAACTTTCGCGTTTGACTTCAAATAACTCGCAATTTAAAATCAAAAATGCCTGTTTGCTGGGCACAATGCAATTAGTATGTATGTGTGTGTGCAAAAAGAATTTTTTTTTTGTGTCAAAAACACATGACACGTTTTTAAGTATTCTATAAGCGCTCAAACGTTTACATTTACATTACATTTACCTTACATCTGCGATTTCTACAGTCGGGTAACGGAGCCGTAACACCAAAATTACCTACTTTTCTATGCAGTAACACTTTTAAACCACACGCGTTGTTGTTAGCTAAACGACGATAATTTTTGTGGTGTTATTGAATCGACAACAGTCAGCTGTTCAGTTAAAGCACATGCTCTTTTAGCAGAACTCAAGTAATTATTTTACAGCATTATACACACATTTTAGCTATAAATAACAATATTGCTATTATTTAAATATTCAATTTAACCTTTATTTCTCAAAATTAAAGAAATTGATGAAGATATGTTTGTGTACAACTACAAATTCATTTATTTATTTGCTATTCCTCTTTGTGCTTTTCGTTAATTTTAACAGAGCTGCCACATGATATCAAATTTTAACGAAGTTGTTAACAAGAAGTTAGTAAATAACATAATCGTTAATGCAAACAATAATAATTGTAGAGAAAAATAACATTTGTCTATTCGTTAAAAGTTAGTGAATTTTACTACTGAATCTTTAAAATTAACATACATAAACATGTATAAAATTATACTATCTACATAGCATGCAAAATAATTACTTAAATAAAATTTGGAATTGGAGCCAATAATGTCAGGAGTAGGTGCATCTGGAACTGATTTTCCAACTAATAATTCAGCAAGTTCCTGATATTCAGGATATTATACAACTATATTTCTTTTTGCAATGAAAATTAATTATAATCACTTCTTTATTATTAACTTACTTTTTGGCAATTTTTTTATTTCAAACTCTCTTTTTTAATTGCGCACAAACTTATTTGTTAAACAAAGAACAACAACTGATTGCTTTGTGTTTATTACTATTAAAACAAGGAATTATAGCGTTGAACTGAACCAAGTAAAGCAAAAATTCAAGTGGTGGTTACTTGAATCAAATTATTCGTTCGTTGAATAAAATATTTTATTTCTGTTCTTGAAGTCAAATTCAACGTACATTACTTAAAATCAATGAACGGGTTTCTTGAATCAAAGTACACTTTCTTAAAATTTACTAAAATTTTTGTCTTTTAATTATATAAAAAAGAACGTGTTCCTTAAATTCAACGTATTATACGTTAAATCAATAAACTAGTTCGTTGTTAAATTCAACGAATAATATCAAGGAATGGTTTCAACGTTCAGTTTATATCTACATAAAATTGTACGTTGAATTTCAAGGTATATTTTTTTGAAACAACGTATAGTACGTTGAATTTCAATGAATTTAAATCAATGAATGTGGGTTCGTTGAATTTATGTAAAACTGTTTTTTTCAGTGTACGCTTATTTTAATTTTGTGATTTTCAAAAATATTATTTTTGAATTCGCAAATAGTTTTTGAAAGTTTGTGCATAAGATAAGAGGCTTGTGGTTGAAGTTTACTGACGATTTGTAAAAGCAACAATGATATGCAACCACAAGCAAAAATTTAAACCAAATTAAAACATACATATTTATTATTATAAAATAATTTATTTCAAAAGATTCAATACAGTTTCATATGTATGTACCTCTGCAGGAATGATAGCTCACGCACGAGTAATTTTTTTAAGTCACGCTCACGCGTGTCGCGCTCACGATCACGTGTGACATGATAAAATCACAATATGTGCACATCTCTAATTTATATGATACCATTTTTTCGTATCTATAAGCAAACCGTACATAAGAGTTTAAAATACTTTTTATTTGTTATATTTCGAAATAGACAAAGACAAAATAACATGTTAGGGGCTGTCCATATATTAAGTAACGCTGTTTTTCCCGAATTTCGACCCCCCTCCCCCGTAGTAACAGATCGTAACAAAACTGTGAACTCCCCCCCCCCCCCCCCTCCTCAACGAATAACGTAACAATGAGATAAAAAATAAATTAAACAGTTTAAAGTTTTTATTAAAAAAAAATTTAATTTAATTCATTGTTTTAAATTCATTTGTTAGACTAGCACAGTGCGTAGACAAAAATTAAATAAGCTTACGTATGGAAGTACTCCAAATTATTTTTTAAATTTCTTCCCAAGTGTCCAAAAACTCCAAAAATTATGGTTTTATAGAGAGCTTATTCCTAAACTGTATGTATGTATTAGTGATGTGTATTGGAATTCCAAAACATTCGGCCGTTTCTAGATATTCGTATTCGTTAAAAAATATATGTAAAGAAATTCATAAATCCAAAACGAAATTTAAATGAATGGCACACAAATATTAGTTTGTAATAATTTAAAAAAAAATTATTTGTTTTTGCTGTGCGTTTTTTGCCAAATAATCTGCTATAGTTTTCCGTATTGATGACTGAGCAGTATTTCAAACATAAAGACGAAAGAGAGCTTAAATATGACTCCGTTTGGCCATCTTCAAATCAATCTAAAATGTGAATGAAACAAAAAAATTATATCTTGGATCAGTAAAGGTTGCCATGGTGAATTATATTTCATTTTCTAAAAGAGAACATTTTTAACCCGCTTTAAACATACAGATTGTTGGGATATCAAATGAGTCAAAATGATGTTAATTACGAAAGATATGCAATTTTCACTTTCTTAATTTTTGTCCCTTCTACAACATTACATTTTCAATACATATTTGCCTTAAAATTAGAGGAGCATACAATCTAGTTCCTAAACACATTTCACTGTTGTTTTCATAATATTTTTTTTAAGCTCTGTTGCATAAAAAATGAAAATAACAATTAAAATAAAATTATGAAAATACGTCTATTTATGCAAGTTTCCATTAACACTAGAGCTGCTCGATTAACATCGATGCATCGTAAACATCGATGTTTTGGTTTTGATACATCGACTCTTTGTATATATTGATGCTTGCAACTCATTTAATGTAGTGATAAAAAAACCCCTCCTAGAATGACTTTTAAAACGTTTTTTATTGTGAAAAATTTGTCAAAATTTTCTTGGTATTGGTAATAATCAGCAATGTAAGTTCATTTTCCATATTTGATGTAAACATCAATAATATATATGGCTTAAAATTACTGTTACAGAAGGTTTTAGACACCCAGTGAAAGTTATATCACCGCATTGTAAAGTTCTAAGTAGAGCTACTGTGACTCGTTGGGTTGATAAAAAATATGAAGTTTTGTCAGGAACATTGAAAAGTAAATTACACACAATGGAAAATATTACTTTCAAAACTGACATTTGGTCCGATTTGCAAAGCAATAGAACTGGCCTTTGAAAAAAGAAGTACATACCGTGCTTTGCACACATGCTTTTTGTAGTACTTCCTAGTAGTACTTACTAGTTAATCTTGAAATCTATCTAAAAAATATTTATTGATCGTGAAAGTGAGCTTCGAAAACAATAAAATAACTTTGGTTTACTACAATATTTATTACAAAATCTAAGTATTTTCGCATATTCTTCAATATACGTATTCATATATTTGCTTTGTAAAATTATGATTTTTAACAATCCCAAAAAAGGTTCAAATTTTATAATTATGTTACAAAATTCTATTTATTTTTTTAAAAATTTTTTCTATTTTATTAAATTTTGCATTTTTTTGAGCATAAAATAACCCATTATATTTTGAATACTTTTAGGCAATCAGTAATCTGTTAACTTTTGGATATTTGTAGGCAAAAAGTATAGGATACCGCATACTTTTTAAACTTCTCATACAAAAATAATGGCTTATTCAGTCAAATTGTAAGTACTCACGACTGGAGAGTATATACACTTTTTAGCATTCTAGTAGGCAAACTTTTTTGCTGGGTTTTTTGTCTATGAGAATTGTAAGAAACCTTTTCCTAAACTTCTACAAATACCACCAGTATTTGGGGGATTTAATGTTAATATATTCTGCAGTAGTAGTAGGGAACTCCCACTTCTGTGGCAATTAAAATTGTTAAATTGTTGCTGAAATTGTTAAATTTGGGTAATTAAAATTTGAAAATTGTTAAATTCTTGGAAATTTGTGTTTTTTTGTTTACATAAGGAGTCTTTTGTTTACATTAGGAGTTTTTTGTTTACATTAGGAGTTTTTGTTTACATTAAGTGTATGTCTGTCTGTCGGTCTGTCTGTCTGCCTGCCTGACCGTGGGAAGTTTGTGTTTGGAATATTTTGTGTGAATGTATTAAGGCGGTTCATAGTTTGGCGGTTTTTATGTGTGTATGTGACGACGGGGAAAATCATGAAAATGGTTTTTCCTAATGCTGACGGAAAATCATCTAATGATTTTTCGTAATTCCGAAGGCAAAACATGATAATTTTTCGTAATACCGAAGGCAAAACATGATAATTTTTCCTAATGCCTACTGCAATACATGATAATTTTTCCTAATGCCTACTGCAATACATGATTATTATTTTTTTCAAATGCGGACGGCAAAAAATTAATATAATTTTTTCAAATGCCGACGGGAAAATGATTTTTCCTAATGACAACGGGAAAACGTGAAAGTTATTTTTTCTAATGCTAATGTAGGTGTTGCTAGACTGTGGGAATTTAAGGCTGACCGTGATTTGAGTGGGTGGCGTTGTTGCCGTAATATGTAACCATAGGAATTTGCGGATATGTCTGTCTGTCTGTGAGAATTTATGTGAGGGTTTGATTGGAAGGGGCGGGGTGTAGTTGAGGTAGATCGATTGCGTGTGTATGTGTGCGTGTGTGTGTGTGTGTGTGTGTGTATGTATGTGCGTGTGTGTGTGCGTATGTTTGTAGGAATTTCAATGTGTGTATTTCTGTAGGAGCTTAGGGCTGATTGTGATTTATGAGGGGTGAGGTGTTCTAGTAATATGTAACCGGGGGGAATCTGTGTGTTTGTATGTCTGTAGGAGTTTAAGGCTGACCATGATTTGGGTGGGCAGGGTTGTTGACGAAATATGTATCCATGGGGATTTGTGGATGTGTCTGTCTATAGTAGTTTAAGGCAGATCGTGATTTGAGGTAGGTGAGGATGTTGTTGAGGTAATTTGGTTATTTGTATGTATGTATGTATATATTTTTGTCAGAATTTAAGATGATTGTGATTTATTAGGGGCGAGGTGTTCTTGTAATATGTAGCCGTGAGAATCTATGTGTATAGACGTCTGTAGAAGTTTAAGACTATCTGTAATTTCAGGTAGGTGAGAGTGTTGTGTTGTTGAGATTAATCTTATATATTGTATATGTATGATCATGGGAATTTGTGTATGTATATCTGAGGGAGAATTTAAGGCTCGTCATGATTTGCAAAAGGTGGGGTGTTGTTGAAATTTTCTTGGATATTTCTTATATGAATTCTGCTATGTGTGTGTGTGTGTATTTGCGCTAATATTTATATGTAGATAGAAATAAATTGTTTTCAGTATCGACATTTGGTACTATAAAATACTATCATATGTCTGGACTTCCCTAATCGTATTATGTTTTTATACTTACGCTTGTTTTATATTTTCTCATACTTAAATTTGTCTCGCGTTAAAGTCTGCCTATATGAAATTTGTTTATATTACAGATTTTGTTTATTTCAATCTTTGAATACATTTTTTTTTTGTCATTGATGTCTTTTGTTCTTCTTGTTGTTGGTGTTGTTGTTCTAAATATTCGTCTGTATATAGATGCGATATATTCATAGTTTTTTATTTTTTATTTGAAAATAAAAACGTTTTAATTTTTATCTGCGTTTACTTAAAAGTTTGTGAGGATTTTCTGTTTTTAAGTAAAACTGAATTCCTGAAGATACATACTCTATAGTAATAGCAACTATAATAGAGATATTCCTTATACTCAATTTACATTTTTTAAAGTTGATGCAACGTTAGTAAGTTAACGTTAGAAATTTTTGGGGTACATAATTTTTTCTAACTATAGACTTTTTTCTTCACTTTCTACATTTGTTTTCGAAATCTTGCTTTGCTTTATGAAAATGTGTAAACATTTTTAAATGAAACTGATCCGGCACTCCAGCTTATATACTGATAGTTTTTTTCTTTTTTCTTTGGTAGTCAACTTACTTCTTTTTTTATTTTTACTGATAAACATTTAAAATCAAAAGGGAGCTTTATATTGAAATTATTATTTTCATAATTGTTGAAAAAAATCACTAGTTTTTTTTTGTGATGAAATCATTTGAAGTTGAAGCTGATATCTTTGCTTACTGTTTTAAATTAAAATTTTATTCAATAGAATAAAAGGAGCTTTTTTCTTAAATTCTGATGCAGTTAAGATCGGATATGAGACTGAATTTAAATGTACTTTTAAATTAGTCATAATGAACAAACTTATTTTCTTGTTGAAAAGCGATCATCAGAAAACGAAGTGGTTGTCAGAGACTTTAGGTATACCCTTTCGACGGTTCCTCTAGGATACAAGATGACTTTGTTTGACGAAATTTCTGTTGCTTTATACTGATAATATTTTTACATTAATAAGGTACATATATGTTTGTTTTATGAAGGGTGAGCACCTTTCACTTTTATATGTTGTCATATATGATTTTTTTTTAATTTTATTAAAGTTCAGCGTATTGTGTATATATTTCTGAAATGTTTAAGTGTGTTTTGTGTTCCCATCGGACAGAGTGTACGTATTAGTTGGTCAGTCAGTCTATATTTTTATTTATTTTTTTCTTCTAATGTGCCACTCCTTTTTTCAGATCTTACTACTTGGAATAGAGTATTTTTGTCTAATTTTTTGGTGGGTATATACATTAGGTATGTAGAAATTAGTTTACTTACAAAGAAATGTATGTTTAATAAACAACTATTGTAGCAAATCGATCTCAGCAATTCACCGTCGGCGTTTTCATAAAGTGTTAGAAACAATGAAATATCTATGTTTTGGGAGAATTTTTTTGCCTCAAGTAGGTATTTCTACATGAGGTTTGCTGGTTGACTCCTATCGCATTCATATGTAATGATTATCCACTTAAAAAAGGTCATCATCACCATCAATCACTCCCGTATACAATACATTCATGAGTTGGGTTGATCCAGATACAATTGCTGTCTCATCACTTTCTAACAGCTTTATATATTTTGCTAGTATGCATGCCTTAGCATGCTTCTATCGATAGTGACGTAAGAGTCCGAGATGTAGTAGTGTTACAATTAAAAATCTTTACTATTAGAATTTACCAGATCGCTCTTTTGAATTTTTGCAAAGTAGGTACATATGTATGCATTTATTTAAGTGACCACAAAATCATAAAATTTCTTTGCTTACAAAATTGTATGACGTGAGGATTTTTTTTTTTGAAATTATGCATGCTTCGGCATGCTTTCATTTTTTTCTGTAAATTTATTTAATACTCATACAGATATAAAGTAAGATCTGTTTGCAGTATGCATGCTTCAGCATGATTCTAGTTGAAGCGTATATTCACTCACTAAGTTTGCTTGATACTTATTCATACACATGTACATTCTTAAAGATTGGATATCAAAGTCCAAATACCGTAGTTTATCTATATTTTCGAAAGATCTGATAGCTAAAGAAATAAATAGAGCGAAGATCTTCTATAATAATCCCATTTTCATATTGTAAAATTTTGCGTTCTAACGCTTTCGATGGGAAAATGTACATACAACTTTATAAAAATTGATAATATGATGTGCTGCTGAATATTGCACTATGTTATAGTTTATTTTAAACACTGAAGTTTTAGCAAATTTCATTCAGACTAACAAGTTTAGAGAATTCCACTACATTTAGCTAATTATCTAATTCCACTACATTTAGTTAATTACCTTTCTTAAGACCCATCATTCCTAATCAATCCTACAAAAAAACTAGATTTTTCGTTTTAATTTAATTTTTATTTTTATTAAATTCAACATTCATTCTTCAAATTACTTTATACTGTATTAAGCAGCTTTTTCTCATTTGTTGAGTTAACTTTAATCGTAAACATTGTAATGGTGAGATAAATTTTTCTATTTTATGCACTAAATAATTTCTTATATATGTATACCAATCCTTTTATATGATCCATTAAAGCTAATTCTTTTCACATCATTCCTTTTAATGCTCAATTAAATCATTGTACTATTGATGCTTTCATATAAAGTAATGTTTAATCTTCTATTTATGTACGAGTTTTCCAAAGTTTTTTTTTTTTGGTACCCGTACCACTTCAAAAATATTTTCATTCCTTGGTTTTTGGAGTGCAGCTTTTATTTTCAGCTGTACTACAATTTGATAATATGTCAATTACACTCTTCAAAAATCAACAATTTCTATTTTCTGTAGAATAGTTCTCCATTTCACCTAACTTATCTCCATAAAACTTCATATATTCCTGTCATTGCATCTCTACAAGCACAAACAATTTTCGAGTTTTAATATGGAGTTCGTTTACTAAATTTCTTTTTAAAGACATTGAGTTGTTTAACAGACTTTTTCGATAGTGTGGTGATCTACATGTTGCACTTTCAGCTATTTATACTAACATGTAGTTAATTTTCTAATCTATATATTTAATCGTACAGCTCTTCAATTTATTTTTAATTATTTAATTTTTAGAATTGCTTTTCAATTTTATAACTCTCTTCCTTCTCTAATTTTATTTCACGTTGTAGTCCACCAATATGCATTTGAATATATTCTTGAATTATATCAATGCTTTAAGCTATATTATTAATTTGTTCTTTAGTTTGTCGATTTCAGTTTCCAGAAAAATTAACTTATATCATCGTTCTCTGACGGAGAACTTGTATATTTTCAACTTCTGTCTTGATTTTACTTTTTTCTTTCATAAGAATTCTTTTAATATTTTTAGAACTATTTTTGAATTCTTCTGTTATAGGTTTAAATGTATCTTTTAGTTGCTCACTTGTATCTATTTCACCAGTTTTTATACTACGAAGCTTTTTCTTCATCACATTTCTTGTCAACACCAAATGCTTTAAATCTTTCTCATCCATGTTTGCTAACAGCAAATTCAGGTATCGGCTACTAGATCAGCTTATCAGGAGCTTATCTGGTTTTCAGATCAGCTTATCAGGAGCTGGTCTGGTTATCAGATCAGCTTATCAGGAGCTGGTCTGGTTATCAGATCAGCTTATCAGGACCTGATCTGGTTATCAGATCAGCTTATCAGGAGCTGGTCTGGTTATCAGATCAGCTTATCAGGACCTGATCTGGTTATCAGATCAGCTTATCAGGAGCTGGTCTGGTTATCAGATCAGCTTATCAGGAGATGGTCTGGTTATCAGATCAGCTTATCAGGACCTGATCTGGTGATCAGATCAGATTATCAGGAGCTGGTCTGGTTTTCAGATCAGCTTATCAGGAGCTGGTCTGGTTATCAGATCAGCTTATCAACACCTGATCTGATTTTCAGATTAGCTTATCAGGAGCTGGTCTGGTTATCAGATCAGCTTATCAGGTAACAGATCAGGGGCTGTTCAGATTTTCATTTCAAGATATCTGAGTCAGATTTAGTTATCAGTGTACAAGTAGCTAGCCATTTATAACATTTATATATATGAAGTTTAAAGTCAGATGAAATACGAAAAAGTAAAGTTTTATGTAGTAAAATTATTTTCTATAACCATCATCGTTTAATTCAATATCTTTGCGTATAATCAAAAATTCATATTTAGCCTTTCAACATGCTTTATATTTTTCTCACCTTACTTAAACATTAAAATTACATTATGATGATCTCTTATCAAATGTTTGGTGATTCTGGTGTAAGTTTTACATAAGTAGAATGAATCAACATTCTTATCTCTCCCCATACAAAAGTATTCTTCCCATACGCATCATCGTTAAATATCATATTGGAATTACTTTGGACTGAAATAACAGATTCACTATCGGTAAATTTTGTAATATATTATTGTTTTAATTGATGAAATTAATTTCTTTATATCTAGGTTGATATAAAGATTTTGAATGTTCTCAAATTTAAGTCCATTAGGACATTCTAGCAAGCCAATCATAGTGTTTTTTTCGCAATTTGACAGGTCAACTATTGTTGCACGAATAGAATTTGATATAAAGGAACTATGATTTATTTTTGAACCATCGTTCGATGATTCATCAATATTTCGTACCAAGGTTTTTTAGGTTGTTTTACTAACCGCATTTATGTAGCTAAATACATTTTATAAATATTATCTCTTATTATAAAAAAATAAACTAATACAGCTATACCATATCAGAAAATATTTTCTGAAATCGTATAGCTGCATTAGTTTATTTTTTCTATAATAAGAGATAATGATCCACACTCATAATCAAAACAGCATAAAAATATCCTTTGTTTTGACTATGAGTATGCATCAATATTTATGAAATGCGTTTAGTTAAAAAATGTGGTTAGTAAAACAAAGTATATTTTAACATCCTTATTTATAACACTTATTAAGGCTTTATTAAGACTTTTTAAGAAACATTTTTTATAAAAAATTTGTTTTAAAAAGCCTTTACAAAGCCTTAATAAGTTTTATAAATAAGGCTGTAAGAGTTTAAAATCAGTATTTTGTATGATAATACTGATTTGAAACTCTTAAAATATTATTTGTTTTGACTATGAGTAGGGCCCATTATCTCTTATTATAGGACAAATAAAATAATATAGCTATACGATTTCAGAAAATATTTTCTGATATCGTGTAGCTACATTTTTAATTTTTCTATAATAAGAGATAATATTTATGAAACACATTTCATAAATATTGGCGCATACTCATAGTAAAAACAACCTAAAAATACCTTGGTACGAAATATTGATGAATCATCAAAATTTCATACCATCCTATATTTATGTTGTTTTACTAATCGCATTTTGTAAATAAATGCATTTCATAAATATTATCTATTATTATAGAAAGAATCAAATAGTATGGTTATATGATATTAGAAAACATGATTTCTGATATCATATAATCATACTATTTTATTTTCTATAATATGAGATAATGACTCATACTCATAGTCAAAACAAAGGATATTTATATGCTGTTTTGATTATGAGTATGCGTCAATATTTATGAAATGCATTTAGTTATAAAATGCGGTTAGTAAAACAAAGTATATTTTAAGTGTTTAAAACCACCATTTTATGGTAATACCGGTTTTAAACATTTAAAGCATACTTTGTTTTGACTATGAGCATGAGCTGATATTTATGAAATGGATTTTATAAATATTGACTCATACCCTTAGTCAAAACAACATAAATAATTCTTGATACGAAATATTGATGAATCATCGAACGATAGTTCAAAAATAAATCATAGTTCCTTTATATCAAATTCTATTCGTGCAACAATAGTTTACCTGTCAAATTGCGAAAAAAACGCTATGATTGGCTTGCTAGAAAGTCCTAATGGACTTAAATTTGAGAACATTCAAAATCTTTATATCAACCTAGATATAAAGAAATTAATTTCATCAATTAAAACAATAATATATTACAAAATTTACCGATAGTGAATCTGTTATTTCAGTCCAAAGTAATTCCAATATGATATTTAACGATGATGCGTATGGGTAGAATACTTTTGTATGGGGAGAGATAAGAATGTTGATTCATTCTACTTATGTAAAACTTACACCAGAATCACCAAACATTTGATAAGAGATCATCATAATGTAATTTTAATGTTTAAGTAAGGTGAGAAAAATATAAAGCATGTTGAAAGGCTAAATATGAATTTTTGATTACACGCAAAGATATTGAATTAAACGATGATGGTTATAGAAAATAATTTTACTACATAAAACTTTACTTTTTCGTATTTCATCTGACTTTAAACTTCATATATATAAATGTTATAAATGGCTAGCTACTTGTATACTGATAACTAAATCTGAATCGGATATCTTGATATGAAAATCTGAACAGCTCCTGATAGCCTAATCTGATAGCTGATAAGCTGATCTGAAAACCAGACCAGCTTCTGATAAGCTGATCTGAAAATCAGATCAGGTCTAATAAGCTGATCTGATAACCAGACCAGCTCCTGATAAGCTGATCTGATAACCAGACCAGCTCCTGATAAGCTGATCTGAAAACCAGACCAGCTCCTGATAAGCTGATCTGAAAACCAGACCAGCTCCTGATAAGCTGATCTGAAAATCAAATCAGGTCCTGATAAGCTGATCTAATAACCAGACCAGCTCCTGATAAGCTGATCTAATAACCAGACCAGCTCCTGATAAGCTGATCTGATAACCAGATCAGGTCCTGATAAGCTGATCTGATAACCAGACCAGCTCCTGATAAGCTGATCTGAAAACCAGACCAGCTCCTGATAAGCTGATCTGATAACCAGACCAGGTCCTGATAATCTGATCTGATAACCAGAGCAGCTCCTGATAAGCTGATCTGAAAACCAGATCAGGTCCTGATAAGCTGATCTGATAAGCAGACCAGCTCCTGATAAGCTGATCTGATAACCAGACCAGCTCCTGATAAGCTGATCTGATAAACAGACCAGCTCCTGATAAGCTGATCTGATAAACAGACCAGCTCCTGATAAGCTGATCTGATAACCAGACCAGCTCCTGATAAGCTGATCTGATAACCAGATCAGGTCCTGATAAGCTGATCTGATAACGAGACCAGCTCCTGATAAGCTGATCTGAAAACCAGACCAGCTCCTGAAAAGCTGATCTGATAACCAGACCAGGTCCTGATAAGCTGATCTGATAACCAGACCAGCTCCTGATAAGCTGATCTGATAACCAGACCAGCTTCTGATAAGCTGATCTGATAACCAGACCAGCTCCTGATAAGCTGATCTGATAAACAGACCAGCTCCTGATAAGCTGATGTGATAACCAGACCAGCTCCTGATAAGCTGATCTGATAACCAGATCAGGTCCTGATAAGCTGATCTGATAACCAGACCAGCTCCTGATAAGCTGATCTGAAAACCAGACCAGCTCCTGATAAGCTGATCTGATAACCAGACCAGCTTCTGATAAGCTGATCTGATAACCAGACCAGCTCCTGATAAGCTGATCTGAAAACCAGATCAGGTCCTGATAAGCTGATCTGATAACTAGACCAGCTTCTGATAAGCTGATCTGATAACCAGACCAGATGCTGATAAGTTGATCTGATAACCAGACCAGCTCCTGATAAGCTGATCTGATAACTAGACCAGCTCCTGATAAGCTGATCTGAAAACCAGATCAGCTCCTGATAAGCTGATCTAGTAACCGATACCTGAATTTGCTGTTAGCAAACATGGATGAGAAAGTTTTAAAGCATTTGGTGTTGAGAACAAATGTGATTAAGAAAAAGCTTCGTAGTATAAAAACTAGTGAAATAGATGCAAACGAACAACTAAGAGATGCATTTAAACCTATAACAGAAGAATTCATAAATAGTTCTAAAAATATTAAAAGAATTCTTATGAAAAAAAAAAGTAAAATCACGACAGAAGTTGAAAATATACAAGTTTAAAGCATGAGAAACCATCAGTCAAGATAGAGACAAGTACACCAAAGAAACTAGCAGAAGGAACAATATTTGATAATACCATCTTATTTAATGATGCTAATACTGAGAATGATGGTGACGATGATTTGTACTCAAAGACTTCCAATTCCGAAGACTTATCAGTGTTGGAAGGAAGAAATGAATTAGATACAAATTAATGGTGATAGTAACCTCAAACTGAATGAAGATAAAATATAGGGTGTTTTTTTGAGGGGTATAGAACTTCGAATTGAAATAAAACACAAGAAAATCGTTTTAATGTCCATCAATTTGGCTTTATTGGAAGGATAATTTTATGCCATTAATGTTTAAATATGATTTCGGGCATGTGGCCGCCGCGGCTGGCTCGAATAAAGCCAATTCTACAGGTCCAATTTTCAACCACTTTTTCGAGCATATGGGGCCGTATGTTGGCAATAACGCCACGAATGTTGGCTTCCAAGTCCCCTAACGTTTCTGGTTTGTTGGCGTAGACGAGCGACTTCACATATCCCCAAAGAAAATAATCCAATGGTGTCAAATCACACGATCTTGGTGGCCAATTGACAGGTCCATTCCGCGAAATTATGCGCTCATCGAATGTTTCCTTCAATAAATCGATTGTGACGTGCGCTGTGTGGCATGTAGCGCCGTCTTGTTGGAACCACAACTCATCCACATTCATGCCATCCAATTTGGGAACAAAATAGTCGGTTAGTCGGCTCCAATTGCTGTGCACGGTGGCGAATCGATTCATTTGGGTCCTCTTCAACACTTTGCTCTACAGCGGCAATTGTTTCTTCGGTGCGCACTGTTCGACATCTCTGCGGATGCGTATTATCACATAGAGTAAACGTAGTGCGAAAACGATCCATGGTTAACCGAATTAATTGCTCTGATGGACGATTATGTCGACCATAAAATGGACGGAGCTTGCGGTAAACTTCGCGAACTGAACCATTATTTTCGAAATAAATTTGCACGATTTGCAAGCGTTGTTCTTTTGTCAACCTGTTCATGATGAAATAGCAAATCAAACTAAATATTAATCACTTGACAGCTGACAAAATGGCCGCCAGTTAAAAAAGTGATGCCAACTTAAAGTTCTATACCTCAATAAAAAACACCCTTTACAAGTTGGTGGTCAAATATGGGCTCTAACACTAGGACTATTTTCTCTAATGTTTGATAAAATACCAAAAAAGTATGATAAATTTGAACTCGAAATCTATAAAAAGATTTTAATTACTACTAATGTATGCATACAGAATCATCATCGTTCTCCGCCAGAGAACGATGATATAAGTTAATTTTTCTGGAAACTGAAATCGACAAACTAAAGAACAAATTAATAATATAGCTTAAGGCACTGATATCATTCAAGAATATATTCAAATGCATATTGGTGGACTACAACGTGAAATAAAATTAGAGAAGGAAGAGAGTTATAAAATTGAAAAGGAATTCTAAAAATTAAATAATTAAAAATAAATTGAAGAGTTGTACGATTAAATATTTAGATTAGAAAATTAACTACATGTTAGTATAAATAGCTGAAACTGCAACATGTAGATCACCACACTATCGAAAAAATCTGTAAAACAACTCAATGTCTTTAAAAAGAAATTTAGTAAACGAACTCCATTTTAAAACTCGAAAATTGTTTGTGCTTGTAGAGATGCAATGACAGGAATATATGAAGTTTTATGGAGCTAAGTTAGGTGAAATGGAGAACTATTCTACAGAAAATAGAAATTGTTGATTTTTCAAGAGTGTAATTAACATATTATCAAATTGTAGTACAGCGGAAAATAAAAGCTGCACTCCAAAAACCAAGGAATGGAAAATATTTTTGAAGTGGTACGGGTACCAAAAAAAAAAAAAACTTACAAACAGATGATTCTAAGGAATTTTTTAATAAATACTTTGGAAAACTCGTACATAAATAGAAGATTAAACATTACTTAATATGAAAGCATCAATAGTACAATGATTTAATTGAGCATTAAGAGGAATGATGTGAAAAGAATTAGCTTTAATGGTTCATATAAAAGGATTGGTATACATATATAGGGTGTTTTTTTAAGAGGTATAGAACTTTGAATTGAAATAAAACACAAGAAAATCGTTTTAATGTCCATCAATTTGGCTTTATTGGAAGGATAATTTTATGCCATTAATGTTTAAATATGATTTCGGGCATGTGGCCGCCGCGGCTGGCTCGAATAAAGCCAATTCTACAGGTCCAATTTTCAACCACTTTTTCGAGCATATGGGGCCGTATGTTGGCAATAACGCCACGAATGTTGGCTTCCAAGTCCCCTAACGTTTCTGGTTTGTTGGCGTAGACGAGCGACTTCACATATCCCCAAAGAAAATAATCCAATGGTGTCAAATCACACGATCTTGGTGGCCAATTGACAGGTCCATTCCGCGAAATTATGCGCTCGTCGAATGTTTCCTTCAATAAATCGATTGTGACGTGCGCTGTGTGGCATGTAGCGCCGTCTTGTTGGAACCACAACTCATCCACATTCATGCCATCCAATTCGGGAACAAAATAGTCGGTTAGTCGGCTCCAATTGCTGTGCACGGTGGCGAATCGATTCATTCGGGTCATCTTCAACACTTTGCTCTACAGCGGCAATTGTTTCTTCGGTGCGCACTGTTCGACGTCTCTGCGGATGCGTATCATCACATAGAGTAAACGTAGTGCGAAAACGATCCATGGTTAACCGAATTAATTGCTCTGATGGACGATTATGTCGACCATAAAATGGACGGAGCTTGCGGTAAACTTCGCGAACTGAACCATTATTTTCGAAATAAATTTGCACGATTTGCAAGCGTTGTTCTTTTGTCAACCTGTTCATGATGAAATGGCAAACCAAACTAAATATTAATCACTTGACAGCTGACAAAATGGCCGCCAGTTAAAAAAGTGATGCCAACTTAAAGTTCTATACCTCAATAAAAAACACCCTTTATAAGGAATTACTTAGTGCATAAAATAGAAAAATTTATCTCACCATTAAAATGTTTACGATTAAAGTTAACTCAACAAATGAGAAAAAGCTGCTTAATACAGTATAAAGTAATTTGAAGAATGAATGTTGAATTTAATAAAAATAAAAATTAAATTTAAACGAAAAATCTAGTTTTTTTGTAGGATTGATTAGGAATGATGGCTCTTAAGAAAGGTAATTAACTAACTGTAGTGGAATTAGATAATTAGCTAAATGTAGTGGAATTCTCTAAACTTGTTGGTCTGAATGAAATTTGCTTAAACTTCAGTGTTTGAAATAAACTATAACATAGTGCAATATTCAGCAGCACATCATATTATCACTTTTTATAAAGTTGTATGTACATTTTTCCATCGAAAGCGTTAGAACGCAAAATTTTACAATATGAAAATGGGATTATTATAGAATATCTTCGCTCTATTTATTTCTTTAGCTATCAGATCTTTAGAAAATATAGATAAACTACGGAATTTGGACTTTGATATCCAATCTTTAAGAATGTACATTTGTATGAATAAGTATCAAGCAAATTTAGTGAGTGAATATACGCTTCAACTAGAATCATGCTGAAGCATGCATACTGCAAACAGATCTTACTTTATATCTGTATGAGTATTAAATAAATTTACAGAAAAAAAAATGAAAGCATGCCGAAGCATGAATAATTTCAAAAAAAAAAATCCTCACGTCATACAATTTTGTAAGCAAAGAAATTTTATGATTTTGTGGTCACTTAAATACATACATACATATGTATGTATCTACTTTGCAAAAATTCAAAAGAGCGATCTGGTAAATTCTAATAGTAAAGATTTTTAATTGTAACACTACTACATCTCGGACTCTTACGTCACTATCGATAGAGGCATGCTAAGGCATGCATACTAGCAAAATATATAAAGCTGTTAGAAAGTGATGAGGCAGCAATTGTATCTGGATCAACCCAACTCATGAATGTATTGTATACGGGAGTGATTGATGGTGATGATGACCTTTTTTTTAAGTGGATAATCATTACATATGAATGCGATAGGAGTCAACCAGCAAACCTCATGTAGAAATACCTACTTGAGGCAAAAAAATTCTCCCAAACATAGATATTTCATTGTTTCTAACACTTTATGAAAACACCGACGGTGAATTGCTGAGATCGATTTGCTACAATAGTTGTTTATTAAACATACATTTCTTTGTAAGTAAACTAATTTCTACATACCTAATGTATATACCCACCAAAAAATTAGACAAAAATACTCTATTCCAAGTAGTAAAATCTGAAAAAAGGAGTGGCACATTAGAAGAAAAAAATAAATAAAAATATAGAGTGACTGACCAACTAATACGTACACTCTGTCCGATGGAAACACAAAACACATTTAAACATTTCAGAAATATATACACAATACGCTGAACTTTAATAAAATTAAAAAAAAAATCATATAGGACAACAAATAAAAGTGAAAGGTGCTCACCCTTCATAAAAAAACATATATGTACCTTATTAATGTAAAAATATTATCAGTATAAAGCAACAGAAATTTCGTCAAATAAAGTAATCTTGTATCCTAGAGGAACCGACGAAAGGGTATACCTAAAGTCTCTGAAAACCACTTCGTTTTCTGATGATCGGTTTTCAACAAGAAAATAAGTTTGTTCATTGTGACTAACTTAAAAGTACATTTAAATTCAGTCTCATATCCGATCTTAACTGCATCAGAATTTAAGAAAAAAGCTCCTTTTATTCTATTGAATAAAATTTTAATTTAAAACAGTAAGCAAAGATATCAGCTTCAACTTCAAATGATTTCATCACAAAAAAAAACTAGTGATTTTTTTCAACAATTATGAAAATAATAATTTCAATATAAAGCTCCCTTTTGATTTTAAATGTTTATCAGTAAAAATAAAAAAAGAAGTAAGTTGACTACCAAAGAAAAAAAAAACTATCAGTATATAAGCTGGAGTGCCGGATCAGTTTCATTTAAAAATGTTTACACATTTTCATAAAGCAAAGCAAGATTTCGAAAACAAATGTAGAAAGTGAAGAAAAAAGTCTATAGTTAGAAAAAATTATGTACCCCAAAAATTTCTAACGTTAACTTACTAACGTTGCATCAACTTTAAAAAATGTAAATTGAGTATAAGGAATATTTCTATTATAGTTGCTATTACTATAGAGTATGTATCTTCAGGAATTCAGTTTTACTTAAAAACAGAAAATCCTCACAAACTTTTAAGTAAACGCAGATAAAAATTAAAACATTTTTATTTTCAAATAAAAAAAACTGAATATATCGCATCTATACACAGACGAATATTTACAACAACAACACCAACAACAAGAAGAACAAAAGACATCAAAGAAAAAAAAATGTATTCAAAGATTGAAATAAACAAAATCTGTAATATAAACAAATTTCATATAGGCAGACTTTAACGCGAGACAAATTTAAGTATGAGAAAATATAAAACAAGCGTAAGTATAAAAACATAATAAGATTAGCGAAGTCCAGACATATGATAGTATTTTATAGTACCAAATGTCGATACTGAAAACAATTTATTTCTATCTACATATAAATATTAGCGCAAATACACACACACACACATAGCAGAATTCATATAAGAAATATCCAAAAAAATTTCAACAACACCCCACCTTTTGCAAATCATGACGAGCCTTAAATTCTCCCTCAGATATACATACACAAATTCCCATGATCATACATACATACATATACAATACATAAGATTAATATCAACAACACAACACTCTCACCTACCTGAAATTACAGATAGTCTTAAACTTCTACAGACGTCTATACACATAGATTCTCACGGCTACATATTACAAGAACACCTCGCCCCTAATAAATCACAATAATCTTAAATTCTTACAAAAATACATACATACATACATACACATAACCAATTTACCTCAACAACATCCTCACCTACCTCAAATCACGATCAGCCTTAAACTACTATAGACAGACACATCCACAAATCCCCACGGATACATATTACGGCTACAACCCTGCCCACCCAAATCATGGTCAGCCTTAAACTCCTACAGACATACAAACACACAGATTTCCCCGGTTACATATTACTAGAACACTTCACCCCTCATAAATCACAATCAGCCCTAAGCTCCTACAGAAATACACACATTGAAATTCCTACAAACATACACACACACATACACACACACACACACACACACACACACACACACACACACACACGCACATATACACACGCAATCGATCTACCTCAACTACACCCCGCCCCTTCCAATCAAACCCTCACCTAAATTCTCACAGACAGACAGACACATCCGCAAATTCCTATGGTTACATATTACGGCAACAACGCCACCCACACAAATCACGGTCAGCCTTAAATTCCCACAGTCTAGCAACACCTACATTAGCATTAGAAAAAATAACTTTCACGTTTTCCCGTCGTCATTAGGAAAAATCATTTTCCCGTCGGCATTTGAAAAAATTATATTCATTTTTTGCCGTCGGCATTTAAAAAAAATAATAATCATGTATTGCAGTAGGCATTAGGAAAAATTATCATGTATTGCAGTAGGCATTAGGAAAAATTATCATGTTTGCCTTCGGTATTACGTAAAATTATCATGTTTTGGCTTCGGAATTACGAAAAATCATTAGATGATTTTTCGTCAGCATTAGGAAAAACCATTTTCATGATTTTCCCCGTCGTTACATACACACATAAAAACCGCCAAACTATGAACCGCCTTAATACATTCACACAAAATATTCCACACACAAACTTCCCACGGTCAGGCAGGCAGACAGACAGACCGACAGACAGACATACACTTAATGTAAACAAAAACTCCTAATGTAAACAAAAAACTCCTAATGTAAACAAAAGACTCCTTATGTAAACAAAAAAACACAAATTTCCAAGAATTTAACAATTTTCAAATTTTAATTACCCAAATTTAACAATTTCAGCAACAATTTAACAATTTTAATTGCCACAGAAGTGGGAGTTCCCTACTACTTGCAGTTTAATATAAAAAGAAGTTTTTATGCACATACTTATATTAAGAATATTTAAAAATGTAAATGGATAAAGATGAGGAATTCAGAACCATGTATGTTCAGTAAAAATGTAAGTACTTCTCAAGAATCGATTATTTTAGTCTCACGCCTAGTTAAAATCATTAAGCTGGTAATACAGTAGGGAAGAGCTTTCACCAAAAATGCTTAATTCCAAACTCGATTACCTTTTTTGAAATATTTTGCTTATTTTAAATTTATTTTCTGGTGATTTAGCATTGTCTATATGCATTTTATTGTTGCTTTAACAAATCGTCAATATTTTGAATAGTCAACAAACCTCTTATATTATGCACAGACTTTCAAAAACTATATGATAGTTCATAAATAATATTATTCTTGAAAATCACCGAAGAAAAATAAGAGGCTTAGAAACTTTTACAGACACCAGCAAATAATTTTTACTCGATATGAATCTATTTTGTTTTTCTTCACCTTAATGCATTTCATAAATGTTAATTTTAGACTTTATTTTTTGTATTTTATAATTACTTTTTTTGTTATCAAATGCATTTTTACTTGTGTTGGAGTGTAGAAAAATAAAATAGATTCATATCAGGTGAAAATTATTTACTGGATTTTGTACGAGTTTCTTAGTCTACTACGGTTATATTTTTGGTGATCTTTAAAAATATTATTATTTGTGAACTCTCAAATAGTTTTTGAAAGTCTGTGCATAAGATAAGATTTTTGTTGACTTTTAAAAATGTGTGGTTGAAGTCTACTGACGATTTGTTAAAGCAACAATAAAGTGCATATAGACAATGCTAAACCACCAGCAACTAAATTTAAAATTGGAATAAACTTATGATAATATGTCGAATAATCAATTTCTTAACTCATATATGTATTCTTATATTAAAATCATTTGTTGCGGACTTCTTTGTTGTGTTCTTCATACGTGTTCTTACCACACTTCGCGCAAACTGACTTTGTGATCCTATGCTTTTGAAAGGAATAAAAGCCGCAAATTTTGCATTTATTGTTATTTTGAAATTACTTTACTTTGTAATTAACAAATTTTCTATATAATTTTTCCTGTCGGTGTTTATGGTGGGGAAATCTTTACGACGGTTAATTCGTTTTTTGGTTCTCATGAAGTTTTTTCTATTTAATGGATGTTTGCCATATTAATAAACACTTTGGCACCATTCCATAAAATATTTTATTGTAGCTTTTAAAATTATTACATCAAAAGTTACATAGACACTAATCACACTCTTCTGCAAAAAAAAAAAAAAAAAATAAAAAAATCGGTTGAAAGAACTTCATTATGTAATTTTAATGAACTTTTCTATGCTTAATCCAAACCTGTTATTAGATTATTTCCACTGCGCCTGATTTTTTAGCTATTTTCATTTAATTAAAATACTGATATAGGAATATAAAATACGTATTTATTATGATAAAAGTAAAAAATCTATAATATAAATTAAAATTTTATATGAAATTAAGCATTAGTATAACATGAAAAATCAACTACTAATTAGTAGATCGCTTTCTTTTACAAGTTTTACCTGCTGTTTCACGATTGGTTTCTCAGCAAAAATCAGTTCATATTTCTGGGGACCACTTGCCGCTTTACCTTTTTTTCATGTGCACCATATCTCGTTAGAATCTTTCTACGTGCTAACCAGATATGACAAAACGCAAAAAAAATCTAAATGCAAATGCAGGAAGTTTTATTTAATGGCAAATTACATCGGAGTTGTTGATGTGAAAGAGGAAGCTCTTGGATCTTAATTTGGATCCCTTCTATTTTCAATAAAATTCTGACATGCATTTTTGAAATTTACCCATGCTCCTCTCTCTATTGACCAACATATATTTGAGGAATTCTTTAAAGATTTCTCATATCTGGGGACCCACAACTATGCCTTCCTTCGATTTAGTCTCACTTGCACGTGGGGATATACTTTTCACGTGTTTGAACGCCTTTCCATCTCTATTCATAGTTTTTTTTTTGTTAAAGAGAAGTAACACTCAGGAAATGATTGTCTACTACTATTACTATGAGTTAGTTTGCTTAGGAGATGGGTAATGATAGAGTATACAGGCGGTGAAGGAAGAGCTTATCATTTATAATGCCTTATTTGATGCATAGTGCTGGCAAAAAATTTTTTCCGTGTCAAATAAAGGCTCATTTGCAGTGTTTTTGATTCCTGGAATCGTATGGGATCTTAAGGGCCAATTCACAAAAAGCAAAAATATTTCGTTTATGCTGTTAGCATAGCGGCTTTTTTAAATGTACATATATTGCACAAATAGGGATCGTACTGAACTCCTTTGCGTAGTAACTTCTTGTTTTAGTTATCTTTCATAAGTTACTGGATGAGCTAATAGTACCGACGGCTATTGATTTCGATTATGTAGCCACACGGTTTTCGGAGCCATTTATTTATTCTTACATTTTACATTTATTCCTATTACTAAATTCTTTAATTCAGGGAACCATAAGAAAATTCTTTCTTTAGTTCGTATGACCTTGCAACGGAACCACAAGGTGCAAGTGTGTTACGGATAAATGTATTACACAATAATTCTAATTCACAATCTTGTGCAAATGGTGTTGCATCGTTGCATGTGCAAAATGGCATAGTATATTGATACTCACTACTTAAAAATTCTTAATGGTGAGTATCAATATACTATACCATTTTGCACATGCACAAGACCATTTGCACAAGATTGTGAATTGGGATATTTTTTTTTTTGTCAAAGTGGGCTATCTGTCTCAATTGTGTATAAAATCGAAGTTTTCGTACAGATTTTCATTACTTACAGCTTATTCTATTTATAGCATATCTAGCTTTCTGAAAAGTAACAAAAATTTAAAATATATGTGCGGTTTTAATTTTTTATAAAGCTTTGAAAACAAATAAAATAAAAACTTAAAAAAGAAATTAAACCGACTTTATGCACTTAAAAGCTAAAAATAACATAAGTAATATATGCGTTAACTTGACTTAACTATTTGCAGTCGGTGCCAAGAAGGAAGAATCTATCTTATTAGTTGACATTCTAGAAATGTATTTCTACGTTTAGTTAACAGCCTTCTTGGCACCGACTGCAAATAGTTAAGTTAAGTTAACGCATATAATACTTTTGTTATTTTTAACAGTAGTAGGGAACTGCCGGTTCTGGATCAATTAAAATTGTGAAATTGTTGCTGAAATTGTTAAATTGTGGGCTGAAATTGTTAAATTGTGGCTGAAATTGTTAAATTGTTGCTGAAATTTTAAAATTCTTGGAAATTTGTGTTTTCGGCGGCGCTTTGATGTTTTTTGTTTACATTAGGAGTTTTTTGTTTACATTAACTTTGTGTGAACGGGTGATTTTTTTTTTTTTTTGGGTTACATTAATTGTGATAACGGGTGTTTTTTTTTTTTGAGGTTTCATATGAGTGTATATGCCGACGGCAATACATGATTATTATTTTTTTCAAATGCCGACGGCAAAACATGTTTATTAATTTTTCCTAATGCCGAAGGCAAAACATGAATATAATTTTTTCAAATGCCGACGGGAAAAAAATTTTTCCTAATGACGACGAGAAAACGTGAAAGTTATTTTTTCTAATGCTAATGTTCATGTTGATAGACTGTGAGAATTTGGACGTGATTTGAGTAGGTGGCGTTGTTGCCGTACTATGTAACCATAGGAAATTGTGGATGTGTCTGTCTGTGAGAATTTAGGTGAGGGTTTGATTGGCAGGGGGCGGGGTGTAGTTGAGGTAGATCGATTGTGTGTGTGTGTGTGGGTATGTGTTTATGTGTGTGTGTGTGTGTGTGTGTGGGTATGTGTTTATGTGCGTGTGTGTGTGTGTGTGTATGTGTGTGTGTGTGTGTATGTTTGTAGGAATTTCAATGTGTGTATTTCTGTAGGAGCTTAGGGCTGATTGTGATTTATGAGGGGTGAGGTGTTCTAGTAATATGTAACCGGGGGAATCTGTGTGTTTGTATGTCTGTAGGAGTTTAAGGCTGACCATGATTTGGGTGGGCAGGGTTGTTGACGTAATATGTATCCATGGGGATTTGTGGATGTGTCTGTCTATAGTAGTTTAAGGCTGATCGTGATTTAAGGTAGGTGAGGATGTTGTTGAGGTAAATTGGTTATGTGTATGTATGTATGTATGTATTTTTGTACGAATTTAAGATGATTGTGATTTATTAGGGGCGAGGTGTTCTTGTAATATGTAGCCGTGAGAATCTATGTGTATAGACGTCTGTAGAAGTTTAAGACTGTCTGTAATTTCAGGTAGGTGAGAGTGTTGTGTTGTTGAGATTAATCTTATGTATTGTATATGTATGTATGTATGATCATGGGAATTTGTGTATGTATATCTGAGGGAGAATTTAAGGCTCATCATGATTTGCAAAAGGTGGGGTGTTGTTGAAATTTTCTTGGATATTTGTTATATGAATTCTGCTATATGTGTGTGTGTGTGTATTTGCGCTAATATTTATATGTAGATAGAAATAAATTGTTTTCAGTATCGACATTTGGTACTATAAAATACTATCATATGTCTGGACTTCCCTAATCTTATTAGGTTTTTATACTTACGCTTGTTTTATATTTTCTCATACTTAAATTTGTCTCGCGTTAAAGTCTGCCTATATGAAATTTGTTTATATTACAGATTTTGTTTATTTCAATCTTTGAATACATTTTTTTTTTCATTGATGTCTTTTGTTCTTCTTGTTGTTGGTGTTGTTGTTGTAAATATTCATCTGTGTATAGATGCGATATATTCAGTTTTTTTTTTATTTGAAAATAAAAACGTTTTAATTTTTATCTGCGTTTACTTAAAAGTTTGTGAGGATTTTCTGTTTTTAAGTAAAACTGAATTCCTGAAGATACATACTCTATAGTAATAGCAACTATAATAGAAATATTCCTTATACTCAATTTACATTTTTGAAAGTTGATGCAACGTTAGTAAGTTAACGTTAGAAATTTTTGGGGTACATAATTTTTTCTAACTAAAGACTTTTTTTCTTCACTTTCTACATTTGTTTTCGAAATCTTGCTTTGCTTTATGAAAATGTATAAACATTTTTAAATGAAACTGATCCGGCACTCCAGCTTATATACTGATAGTTTTTTTTTTTTTTTCTTTGGTAGTCAACTTACTTCTTTTTTTATTTTTATTGATAAACATTTAAAATCAAAAGGGAGCTTTATATTGAAATTATTATTTTCATAATTGTTGAAAACAATCACTAGTTTTTTTTTTTTTTTTTTTTTTTTTTTTTTTTGTGATGAAATCATTTGAAGTTGAAGCTGATATCTTTGCTTACTGTTTTAAATTAAAATTTTATTCAATAGAATAAAAGGACCTTTTTTCTTAAATTCTGATGCAGTTAAGATCGGATATGAGACTGAATTTAAATGTACTTTTAAATTAGTCACAATGAACAAACTTATTTTCTTGTTGAAAAGCGATCATCAGAAAACGAAGTGGTTTTCAGAGACTTTAGGTATACCCTTTCGACGGTTCCTCTAGGATACAAGATGACTTTGTTTGACCAAATTTCTGTTGCTTTATACTGATAATATGTTTACATTAATAAGGTACATATGTTTATGTTTATTTTATGAAGGGCTATTACCTATGGCTTTCATTTGACGTTCTATATGATTTTTTTTTCTCATTTTATTAAAGTTCAGCGTGTTGTGTATATATTTCTGAAATGTTTAAGTGTGCTTTGTGTGTCCATTGGACAGAGTGTACGTTTTAGTTGGTCAGTCAGTCTGTATTTTTATTTATTTTTTTTTCTTCTAATGTACCACACCTTTTTTCACATTTTACTACTTGAAATAGAGAATTTTTGTCTAATTTTTTTCTGGGTATCTACATACATTAGTTAAATATATGTATGAATTTTTAAGAAAAAATTTTAAATAAAATATTGGAAAAAGAATTAATTATGTGAATGGTTTTTATTTCTTTATAAGCTTTACTTCGCTAGATCAAAAAAATTTTTTGTTTTTGCTTATTTGCAAATTCTTGTTTTCATGTCGCTTAAACGTGTACAGTCTTGTTTTCATATCGCTTAGACATGCACAGTCTTGTTTTCATGATGCTTAGACATGCACAGTCATGTTTTCATGATGCTTAAACATGTACAGTCTTGTTTTCTTTGAGAGGTTATGCACAAGACAAATTGAATTTCACAATGTTATGAAATTCCATTAAAAGAGAAACAGTTTAGACAATCGGATAAGTCCTTATATTTTTCACTACATACAAGTTTCTGTTATTTTATATTCGAATAGATGAATCCTAACTTTCCTTTAAAAAATAACACAAAACAAAGATAAATTTAGTTTAATTTTATTTATATTAATAATACATTTTAATTTAATTTTATTTATTTTTATTATAATGATGGAAACATTTCATAATATCCAATTATTAAATTTTCTAATATACTTTTACGCAAAAAATATATTGTACATCTGCAAGTATCTGGTCCTTCCTCACACTCAGGATTATACCAAGGACAGCTTCTGAAGTGGCCTTCTGTGTTGTCTTCATCTTCCATGATACCATATTCTTCGTTCTCATCCAGCATATTTTGAAAAAATTTGATCATCTCCCAATGATCGAAAAGCCTGAAGCTTTCAAAATCTCTTATAAATTGGTTTAGAGTACGTCTGATTTGACTCATTTTATTTGCTTATAAGTTAATGAATGATGATTGTTTGAAGGTTCCTTTAAGACTAATTTCCTCTTTTAAATTTTTAAAGTAGTATCTCTTGATCTTTAAAATATCTATACCATCATCTATATTCCATACCTCTTTTTAGCACTCTATCTCTCTCTACCCCTTTTCTCTCTATAACTGTCTCTTTCTGTCTATCACTACCCCTCCACTTATTCACTATTTCACCATATTTTCGATTAGCCTTCTTGAAAACGTCATCGCTACTTTCAAGATCATTTTCAGTTAAACATTCAAAGTGCGGAGAAGTAAATGAAAAAAAAAAATAAATAAATAAAACAAAAATGGAGTCTACAACAAATCTAACATCAAAATTTAATTCACTAAAAAATAAAACCTTAATCCACATAAAGGAGCTTGAGACATCAACTAAATACACCATTCGAAAAGTGTCAAGAGTAACAACAAAATATTGGCCAACACTAAAAGTTGAAATGGAAAACCACATAATGTTCCTCCCAAAGCGATATAATGATTTAACCGATGCTGAAATTAAAGAACTCTCGAGCGGATCATATTGCTTAAGTAGAGAAGGTGAACAAAGCTTAATTGTTGAAAGCGAGCTGAGTGAATTTCTAATTCAAAATTCCCAATTTCCAATTTGGCAATAATATATAATAATTTTGTATTTTAAATTATAAATAAAAATACATGAAAGAGTTTTGTAAAATATAAATGTTTGTGCTTTTTTATTTAATATTTTCAGTTATTTCATAAAGAAATTTAAGACATAAATGACCACAGGTAAATGTATTGAAATTCTAATGTTGATTATAGTTGTATTTTATATTTCTACCAAGATATTTGACTACTTCCGAAGGAGGTTGTAAGTTTCCAAAGCTGTCGAAATATTCTTTTTCATTGTTGTTTTTATAATATGCTACCCAATGTGTACCAGGTCCTGTTGATACGTCTAAATTGATTATTCCACATTCTATTTTCTTTGTTCGTTTTGGTAGAGTATTCAACATGAAAACTCCTCTAAAATATAGAATATTTATAGAGAAACGGTTTATGTCCACATCAGATAGTGGTCTGTTCGTAGCATCTCTAAGAGTTTTTTGATTCCTCTTTGTAAACTAAACCATAACCCTTTTTATATGGTTTTAAGTAAAGTCCCTTTCCAACTGCTATAGATTCCATCGCTCTATTATGTCTAATTGCTTCATCAAGTTGATTTTTTGCATTCTTTGTTGCATTAACAGCTTTAGCTATAGCAGCACCTCCAGTTGTTAGACTACCAATTGCACCCAGAGCAGTTAAAATCGGTATTAGAGGCAAAAACCCACCAATTTTTGGTACACGTATTACATGTGGTACTATAATTTGAGATTTTCTTCCTTTTAATGATTTGTTGATAGTTTTTCGGGCAATTTTAATTGCTGAGTTAATATTTAATGGTTTTTCCTTCTTTAGTATTTTTGTTGCAGCTCTAATTGATGTTCTAAACAGTTTTTTATCATTTATCTTGTTCTTTTTAACATTTTTCTTTTTCTCCACACCCATACCAAATTTTGTTTTGGCTTTCATTGCGTTAGTAACCATATAGGCAAATGATTTTTCAGCAATACTACTATCTTTTGATAAAACTCGATCCCAAGCTGAATTTTCAAGTATTTTATCAGCTTTATGTCTAATGCTTAACTCCTTACAAGCAGAGTCCAATAAATTAATTCCTTTGTCACCTCAATTTAAACGTTTTTGTAGTTTTGTTTCAGGTCCACAATACTAATATCCGGGAAGATAAAGTTCACCAGTTAGAGAGTTTATTCTTTTTATCTACTATACCTCCTCCAACGAAGGTGTTTTTATGACTAAACCTTTTCTGATATTGTATAACTATATCATCTAATTTTGTCGATAATAACAGGTAACATTTATAAAATCTATTTAGTTCGTAATATTGTTCCTTCTACTATTTTTTTTTTTTTTGTTTACTTGCCTCTATCTTGACTGATCGTTTCTCAGTCCTTAAACTTGTATATTCTGAACTTCTGTCTTGATATTACTTTCTTCTTTCATGCGAATTCTTGTTTTTTCTTTTCATATGACTTAAACATGCACAGTCTTGTTATCGTTGAAAGGTTCTGTACAAAACAAATCGAATTTCACAATATTATGAAATTCCATTATATTTCATTAGGTATTTTCTTATCGACACCAACTGCTTTAACACCATCTCATTTACGTTTGCTAACAGCAAATAGTACAATAGGTGTCAGCTATTAGATCAGCTTATCAGCTATTAGATCAGCTTATCAGGAGCTGGTCTGGTTTCCAGATTAGCTTTTTAGGCATCAGATCAGGTTATCAGGTACCTGGTCTGGTTTTCAGATCAGCTTATCAGGACCTGGTCTGGTTTTCAGATCAGCTTTTCAGGACCTGATCTGGTTTTCAGATCAGCTTTTCAGGACCTGGTCTGGTTTTCAGATCAGCTTATCAGGACCTGGTCTGGTTTTCAGATCAGCTTTTCAGGACCTGGTCTGGTTTTCAGATCAGCTTTTCAGGACCTGGTCTGGTTTTCAGATCAGCTTATCAGGACCTGGTCTGGTTTTCAGATCAGGCTATCAGGACCTGGTCTGGTTTTCAGATCAGCTTATCAGGAGCTGGTCTGATTTTCAGGTCAGCTTATTAGGAGCTGGTCTGGTTTTCAGGTCAGATGAAATAACTAAAGTCTATCTTTTATTAGCAGTATTTTTTTTTTCTATAACGAAAATCGTTTAATTCAATATATTTGCGTATAATCAAAAATCCATATTTATCCTTCCAACACTCTACAAATTTTTTAAAACTTGTCAAAATTCATATTACTGCCAACATGATCCTTGTAAACATGCTTCATATTTTCCTCATCTTACTTAAACATTATAATTACATTTGCATTGTCTCTTATTAAATGCTTATAGCCATATTCATAAAACTTTTCAACAAGAAAATAAGTTTGTTCATTGTGACTAATTTAAAAGTACATTTAAATTCAGTCTCATATCCGATCTTAACTGCATCAGAATTTAAGAAAAAAGGTCCTTTTATTCTATTGAATAAAATTTTAATTTAAAACAGTAAGCAAAGATATCAGCTTCAACTTCAAATGATTTCATCACAAAAAAAAAAAAAAAAAAAAAAAAAAAAAAAAAAAAAACTAGTGATTGTTTTCAACAATTATGAAAATAATAATTTCAATATAAAGCTCCCTTTTGATTTTAAATGTTTATCAATAAAAATAAAAAAAGAAGTAAGTTGACTACCAAAGAAAAAAAAAAAAAAAAACTATCAGTATATAAGCTGGAGTGCCGGATCAGTTTCATTTAAAAATGTTTATACATTTTCATAAAGCAAAGCAAGATTTCGAAAACAAATGTAGAAAGTGAAGAAAAAAAGTCTTTAGTTAGAAAAAATTATGTACCCCAAAAATTTCTAACGTTAACTTACTAACGTTGCATCAACTTTCAAAAATGTAAATTGAGTATAAGGAATATTTCTATTATAGTTGCTATTACTATAGAGTATGTATCTTCAGGAATTCAGTTTTACTTAAAAACAGAAAATCCTCACAAACTTTTAAGTAAACGCAGATAAAAATTAAAACGTTTTTATTTTCAAATAAAAAAAAAACTGAATATATCGCATCTATACACAGATGAATATTTACAACAACAACACCAACAACAAGAAGAACAAAAGACATCAATGAAAAAAAAAATGTATTCAAAGATTGAAATAAACAAAATCTGTAATATAAACAAATTTCATATAGGCAGACTTTAACGCGAGACAAATTTAAGTATGAGAAAATATAAAACAAGCGTAAGTATAAAAACATAATAAGATTAGGGAAGTCCAGACATATGATAGTATTTTATAGTACCAAATGTCGATACTGAAAACAATTTATTTCTATCTACATATAAATATTAGCGCAAATACACACACACACACATATAGCAGAATTCATATAAGAAATATCCAAGAAAATTTCAACAACACCCCACCTTTTGCAAATCATGATGAGCCTTAAATTCTCCCTCAGATATACATACACAAATTCCCATGATCATACATACATACATATACAATACATAAGATTAATCTCAACAACACAACACTCTCACCTACCTGAAATTACAGACAGTCTTAAACTTCTACAGACGTCTATACACATAGATTCTCACGGCTACATATTACAAGAACACCTCGCCCCTAATAAATCACAATCATCTTAAATTCGTACAAAAATACATACATACATACATACACATAACCAATTTACCTCAACAACATCCTCACCTACCTTAAATCACGATCAGCCTTAAACTACTATAGACAGACACATCCACAAATCCCCATGGATACATATTACGTCAACAACCCTGCCCACCCAAATCATGGTCAGCCTTAAACTCCTACAGACATACAAACACACAGATTCCCCCGGTTACATATTACTAGAACACCTCACCCCTCATAAATCACAATCAGCCCTAAGCTCCTACAGAAATACACACATTGAAATTCCTACAAACATACACACACACACACATACACACACACACACACACACGCACATAAACACATACCCACACACACACACACATAAACACATACCCACACACACACACACAATCGATCTACCTCAACTACACCCCGCCCCCTGCCAATCAAACCCTCACCTAAATTCTCACAGACAGACACATCCACAATTTCCTATGGTTACATAGTACGGCAACAACGCCACCTACTCAAATCACGTCCAAATTCTCACAGTCTATCAACATGAACATTAGCATTAGAAAAAATAACTTTCACGTTTTCCCGTCGTCATTAGGAAAAATTTTTTTCCCGTCGGCATTTGAAAAAATTATATTCATGTTTTGCCTTCGGCATTAGGAAAAATTAATAAACATGTTTTGCCGTCGGCATTTGAAAAAAATAATAATCATGTATTGCCGTCGGCATATACACTCATATGAAACCTCAAAAAAAAAATCACCCGTTATCACAATTAATGTAACCCAAAAAAAAAAAAAAATCACCCGTTCACACAAAGTTAATGTAAACAAAAAACTACTAATGTAAACAAAAAACATCAAAGCGCCGCCGAAAACACAAATTTCCAAGAATTTTAAAATTTCAGCAACAATTTAACAATTTCAGCCACAATTTAACAATTTCAGCCCACAATTTAACAATTTCAGCAACAATTTCACAATTTTAATTGATCCAGAACCGGCAGTTCCCTACTACTTTTAACTTATGAGTGTATAAAGTGGGTTTAATTTTTTTTAAGTTTTTATTTATAGTTCTTTATTAATAATTACTTTGTATGGTAGAAATTCTTCCCCAGCTCTTACACCACCACTTTTCTGCTGGGATTCGGGTATTAACTATAAAGTAATTCACAGCCAGTTTGTAGACGCCCACTGACATACCATTTTTAATATGCAATAATTAGTGATTACTTTGTATGGGAGGGAGAGGGAGCCCTTCCCCTACTCTTACATCACCACTTCTCCGATGGATTACGCACATTAACTATAAAGTAACTCTCACCAAGTTTGAAGCCTCTCAATGATATGGTACTACATGTATGCCGTAAGTAATAATTAATTTGCATGGGAGGTACCCATTCCCCTGCTCCTATCGCATATAGGTGTAAATGGGACCAGTTGTGGAGTATACCACTTCATATAAAAAAATAATATTTAAAATTGCTTCACAAATGGCAGAGAAATCAATGAACACATAAAAAGAAAAACATGCATGACGAACATATGTCGCTGTTTTAACTAACTGACGTAACAAGCATTTTAAAAATTTAACAGGAGGGCAGCTTTTATGGTTGTTTAATGTATTCATTCTTATGGCTGCGTCAGAAATCTTTTTACTTATTTAGGCACAAAAGTAACGCTTACAGTCGTGAAAATTGTAGACAATGTGTATTATGACTTATAAAGTCTAGTAGAGGACTTAACTAATTTTTCAAAAAATGTCAGTTAGAAGATATAACCCCCTCTTTTGAAGTCGGTTAAAAATTAATTTTGCATTAAAAATATTTTTTTGTCACTAATTTCTGAATAACTCCGAAACCTTTGAAAAACGAACAAACTCTTTTTCATTGATTTAAAGGAAATCTTATTTTAAATCTTTAGGTGTTAAATTTATTAAAATCAAACAATCCGTTATCGAATTATATTGCAATAGCTTAGCGTGACCGACTTGTTTATGGGTTAATAGCAGTCATGCGCATTAAAAAAAGTATATACGTCATAGACAAAAACTAACAACGGATTTGAATTTAAGGCACAAATTTCCATATAAAACACATGCATATGTATGTTTATTGAACACATTTTTTTTTTGCGGAACAGTGTCATTAATCGATTCCACTAGCAGAGAGCAGCGTCGACTGAAAGTACACAAGAATTCAAACTGATCGCACAATCAACTAGAAAGCAGTCTATTAATATTTAGGGGTCAAGCATCTATTCTAGCTGAAGTTAGAAAAGTTGACGCTTCATTTGAATTGAAAAACTATTCGACAATTTACATATGTAGATGTTGTTACGAAGTTTGAAAAATAGAATTACAATACTAACTAAGGATTTGGATTAATTGGAAGGCGGTGCTGATTATGTAGTATATGATTTTAGTTATTTAGTATAGTGACGGACTTAAGTATATGCACAAACTGCACATTGAAAACAAATGCAATTTTTTATGTATCCCAAAACACAAAATATTTATTTTATGAACATATTTATAATGGCTATAAAACAATTATATTTAAGAAATAATATTAAAAATTAAACATATTTTCTTCACAGATAGGACAATAACGAAAAATGTTAAAGAAATATAATAATAATAAAATATATATAATAATCAGCGGGACAAAAGTACAGGCAGTTATTTGGTCCTCTTTTCCTCAAATGAAATTTTGCACATCTAGCAACACTTTACTTTGTACACAGTCTGCAATGTTCTGTTAAAGTTTTTAATATGTTTAGGAGGCAAAAAGTCAAAAGAACAAAATTGTTTCCTTAACCATTTTTCTTATAGCGGGTCCAAAATTAAATAAAACTACAGAATCTCAGTGAAAGACTATTATAATGTTACAAAATCAAGGTAAATCTTATGCCATTCTAACAACAATAAATCGTTTTAAAAGCAAATCAAAATTTGAAAGTGCTAAACTTTGTGGTCGTCTGCTCATATTAACCGAAAGAGAACGTGCCCAAACAATACGAGTTTTAAAGTTTATCCAAAAATAACGTCTACATAGCTTAAAGCAAATATAAAGTAATGTTTTGAAAAAGACATCCACTCCAAAACTGTTCGGAGATTGTTGCAAGAAGCTGGTTACATTCACATGTGGCTAGCGAAAACCATTCATATCTGATACCAATTGGAAGAAACTAGTTTCGTAGAAAAATCTGTTTGAAAACGAGTGAAGCGACTTCTGGGATCAGGTGATGTTGTCACGTAAGAGCAAGTTTAATATTTTTCAACATTATGGGCATTCCAGAGCATGGCGAAAGCCAAATACTGCATATGAAGACAATAATCTTACACCAACAATAAAGTATGGTGGTGCAGGAGTTATGGCCTAGAGCTGTATGTCTGCTTTGGACATTGAATAACTCGTATTTATTGATGGAATAATGAAATAAACTGTTTATCTTGACATTTTGAAGGAAAATGTGAAGAAAAGTGCATAGAAATTTAATGTACCTGGTCATTCATATTCCATCACAACAATGACCGCGACAATTCAGCTCATGACGTTAAGATTTGGCTTTCGTATAACACCGCACACATCTTGCCACATCATCCTTAGTCCTCAGACCTAAACCCTATCGAGCATTTATGGGAGGAAACGCACCATTTCAAACAAATGCGACGTTAAGGTAGCGTCGTCTGAAATATAACTGAAATTTGGCGAAAATATAAGACAAAATTAGCACGCTCCACTCCAAATATATTAAAGGCAGCTACATATACAAAGTAAAAACGGATTGCCTACTAGATATTAAGCCAAGTTTTTACCTTGCGTTTCATTGATAACAATGATTGTGTCTATACTTTTGTCTCCCAGAATACTGAGCTTTTTAATATTTTTGGTTATTATTTTACCTGTGAAGAAAATATGTTTAACTTTCATTATTACTTCTTAAATATAATTGTAATTGTACATTATATGTTCATAAATAAATACCCAGTAAATAATAAAAAAAAAGTAATCGAGTTTGGAATTAAACATTTTTGATGGAAGTTGTTCCTTACTGGATTACCAACTTAATGATTTTAACAAGGCGTGAGACCAAAATGATCTATTCTTGAGAAGTAGTTATGTTGTTTATTGTAGGAAATATGTCATTATTTTTTTTTCGTTGTGGGAAAAAGTTATTTTTTTCTTGATGGAACTCCTTTTTTTAGTCGGAAAAATTACTTTTTTTAAATATGCCGTTATATGATAAAATGGGAGATCTGGATTAAAAACGCAGTTTGATTAAATAAATAATAAATTTTTAAGAAAAATATAAATAATTAAAAAAAAACATTGTTTTACTACGGAATACACTATTTTGTAAAATTTCTTTTGTAAACTCAATTGAAATGGGTTATATTTTATTCGCATCCGTGTCTATATTGTTACTTATAAACCCTATATTTAGAAAAATTTCAATTGTTTTGGTTGATGAACTTTCATTAAAACCGAAAATGAAATAAATTATGTGGAACTACTTATATTTAAATAATAATTTTTCAAAATGTAAGTACTTGTTTTTTAGTTTAAAATAAATAAGTAGACAATTTAGAAATACATATAATTTATTTAAAATAACTAACATATTTTGGGAACATTTTCACGTCACGGCTTCCTATTTTTGAAATTTTACGTAATGTGATTTGTAAACGAGTACTTAAATTTGGCAATCAAAAAAGTAAGTCGTTATATGGCAAGCAGTTCAGATGGTAATGTCTAATTTTTTGCTGGGTATTTTTTGTTTCGGAATACATAAAAAATTACATTTGGTTTCAATGTGCAGTTTGTGCCTATACTTAAGTGCGTACATACAGCAAACGTAATAGTTTAGAATTGTTTTATGTGTTTATATTATTTGAGTAAAATTTTTTGTGAATAGGTATAAATTGGCCGATAAACATTAATCTCATTGTTTCATACTTTAATAATACATTATTATAACACATCTTTTCAGCTACCGATGTTGGTATTCCAAATATTCCTGAAACTATGAATGGTACTACGATATGTGGAGCAACTTCTGGTGGTGGGGCAAATCAACAAAAGACAACATGTGGCACCACCCAAAAAAGGCCACAACGCCGAGGCGGCAAACAACAACCAGATCGCCCAGAGAGGGCACTTTTTTGTTTGACCTTAAAAAATCCTGTTCGTGCGTTCTGTATAAGAATTGTAGATTCAAAGTATCCTTTTTGAAAAATTAATTTTTTTAAGGGCTATTATCCAAACAAATATTGTAAAGAGGGCCGGACCTGCTGATGTCTACGGTCAGAAAACCACCATTAAAAATGTTTGCAATATATTCAAATACAAGCATAAAAACTTCTTAAGAGCGATGATAATTCTGAAGCGATATGCTCGTCAATTATTATGGTGGCATTTGTGAAAATTAGTTCGTATGTGTTACACCGGCGATAATTATTGCAAAATCAAAAACATTTGATTTTTGGCATTATTGGTGTCACTTTTTGATGTGCTTCTTGTATTTGTTCAGTAAGCACGAATACATTAAAATAATGAATATTTGATTTAATTTGTTTCTTCTTTCAAACAACTATTTCAACCATACCCTCATACCTAAAAAAGAGCGGCAAGCGTCGCGTTAGCAGCAGGGTACGCATTTTTAGTACATTTAAATGTAAAAATATTTTTTGATCGTACTGAAAATACGTACCCTACTGCTAACGCAACGCTTTCCGCTCTTATTTAGGTATGAGGGATATACTTATTTTGTTCAAACACACTGCCATTATTACTAATAAATTTTCTTTGGATATGGAAATTTTTACGATATTAAAAGTATATATATATATGTATTTATTCCGGATGGGAAGGTCAACTATTTCAGACATTGTTAAATAAATTTTAAACGCACTGTGGGAAAAATTACAACCCATACATATGCCCAAACCAACAAAAAAAAAACCATAAAACAGATAGCAGAACAATTTTGGAATTTGTGGAATTTCCCGAATTGTGTGTGTGCTATTGACGGAAAACATATTCGGCTAAAGTGCACCGCGCATTCTGGTTCCATGTTTCATAACTAAATTTAAATTTAATACAATCGAAGTTGGTAGTTACGGGAAACAGAGTGATGGGGGAACATTTAATTCATCTCAACTGTATCAACAGTGAAAACCAGGCAATTTATTCCACCTGACAGGTGTCTTCCAGCATCGAATGTTGTTATGCCATTTGTTTTGATTGTTGATAAAGTCTATCCATTGCTGGAAAACCTCTTTAGACCTTACACACGGAGATATTACACCCCCAAAAACGAATAATTTTAATAGTCGACCTTCCCGAGCACCCAAGTGCATTGAATGTGCCTTTGGCCTATTAAGGTAGACCCATCTTTTGCTGATGCTATCGTTAAAGCCATATGTATTCTTGACAACATCAATATAAGCCTTGAAGGGAACACCAACATAATATAAGAAACTTGTCTAATTTCCAATTCAAGACACCAAGAACAATAGTTTACTCCCGTAAATTTAACAATTGGAGGTCTAATCAGAGATGCTTTTCGCGATTTTGTATGTGCACAGAAATTTTAAATATCCTACATGCGTATGTATGCAAAAACTTACTTGGATGTTTCCTTTCTGCTACAATTTCATTCCAAGAATTATCGACAGCAATTTTATTGTGGCAGCTTTTGTTTGTTTTATACCAAAGCAGAGGACGAGTAAACACTTCTGTTATTAATTTTTTGGTATCCAGTTCCACTACTTGAAAAATTTCAAATTTAACACACAAGTTTCTTTTATTTTGTTTAACATAATTTTTATTTAATTTAACACGCAAAATTTTATTAAATGAGCGAAAATTCACAAAGAAAAGGAATGCACAAAATGAGAAAGCCATGACATAAAAACAAAAGACAAGAAACTACAAAGCGCTAGAAACCATTCAATATCGATCCATAACTGCTAAAATAGCTTAAGCGACATATTTTTTAGACTTCGTTCGTAGATCGGAAATAATCAGTTTTGGTCAAAAATTGAAGTTCGAAAATTATGTCGCTTAAGCTATTTCGGTGGTTATGGCATGATATGTTTTGTAGCACAGGCTCACATCTATCTTCGCATGAACTCTGACATATTTTGAGTGATCACATAAGAAACACACAGGCAGTGGTTTGTAGTACATTGTTTTCTGTTTTACATTGATATGTGTGCCCTTTATAAGTCATGTGCATTTTGGCTGCGAAATATCAAATAAATCCTTGAAAAACTTCAATAAATATTTAAACATAATTAAATAAATTTAAATAAATCGAGACTAGAACAACTCTAAAACAAAATGCTGCTTAATATAAAAATACTTTTTCACTTCTTCAAATGTAATCTACTAAATATCTCGACAAGACCAATATATGACTTAGACCACTTTCATAATTAAGGGCACATTTATTTATTTTATCTTCAATACTGAATAAGTATTCAAATCTTAAGCCAAAATATAATTTTTAGGCCCAACTAGTGTCGGACTTGATCTTAGTGATAGTAATTGATAATACATTAATGTCGTATTAAGCACAAAAATATTTTCAGGAAGTTTCATCTGGAGTGTTGCGTATTAAAGCCGTAGTGTCCCACTTTTTTAAGCGGTTACGTCCAGGGGCCTAATTCCTGCACTCGTGATCGGAATTGCATTCGAATAGAAATTAATTTCGATGGCAAAAAGTTATCCGATTATATCACTCGTTACCAAGCGAATCGAGTTTTTGTTTCAGTGTTGGAAAAAGCCAAATAAATTCATTTTACAACACTGCATAAATTGTAAGCAAAAGCATATGGTTTTATATATGTATGTGTGCAAAAACATATGTTTATACGTACATACACACGTACCCACTTGACCAAGACTTTCGTTATAGGTATAGATTTCGAGTGTATCTCGAACATTTATCGTGTAAAGCTATCGGAAGTGACACTCAAAAATTAATCGACAAAAGTTCACCCGTCGTTCAGTTTTGTCCCAAAAAAAATTCGATCTCAAAGTTTCGCTAGCAATAACACAAGTGAGGGAATATCGAACTAACTTCGATATCTAAAAAAGTCAGCAGAAAAAATAAAACAGTAATATAATTTTTTTTATTTATTTTAATTATTTTAATTTACTTATTTTATCTATTTTTTTAATACCTTAAGTTACGCTGTAGGATTTGAACATGATACCTCCATTCTAACAGACTAAGGCTGAGTTTGCATCTGGCATTATTTGTGTGTCATGTGCCCAAAAAAACGTAACTACTAATTACTAATGAAAAACTGTTTGATTCAGACATGCATTTATTGATTTAAAATGTTTCCAATCATGTTAGATTCTATAAAATTGTCTATTGGTTATGTATGAAACTGTTTAACATAATAAATACCTGTCTGAATCAAACTGATTTTCATTAATAATTAGTGGTCACGCTTTTTTACGCCACACAGATGTAAACCCGGCCTAACACACATCCACTAGGCTATCGTGACAAATCTTTTTATGTGCAATTATTGCACATATGTAGGTATGTATGTGTTCTTATTTTATTTTTTAACTTACAGTGCTGTCATGCATCGAACTTGGTACCTCTTAACTTAAAGGCAGACACACATCCACTTGGCTACCATCACACATTCGAAAAACTATCTAGAGAAGTTCGAAGCTCGAAGTTTTAGTCAACATTCAAATTTTCTTAGATTAGCGAACAAATATCGAAGAATTTTGTTTCGAAATTTCTTCACTTTAGTGAGCATTCGTTTTTGTTGAATCTCAGGTCAAGTGGGTATATGCAGAAAAAAACGAATATACATAAATGTTATTTTCATTTTTATTTAATTAATAACTTAATAATAATAAATTAGTGTAAAGTTAGAGAATAAAGCACAAGACACATTTTCAAATCTTTTATTGGTTGACCAGAAGCAGTTATTTTGTTATTTAGATGCTCCCAGAGTTGGTTGATTTTTTTCCCCCCGATAACTCTTAGGCAAAACATTATTTGCCAAGTCAGTGTGTTTTGTTATATTTAAAGTCAACCAGAAATTCTTTAATTTGTATTTTTTTATACGTACATTTGTGCATTCATTCATTTATAAATAAATAAGTCAAATATTGAACATACATTTTCTTTTTCTTCGCTTTTTCTATGTTAAACATTATTTCGAATGCCTTTTTGCTTCCGAGTAAAAATACGAACGGCTGCATTCGAATGTATGCACGTTATTGAATGCGGTTATTAGAAATTTCGATATGTGTTATTCGAAACCGAATGCAAAAATTCCAAAAGTTAAAAAACTCGCGCATTCTAGTAATAACTCGCTCACAATCGAATGCGGGAATTAGGCCCCAGTAAAGTTTAAGATGTTACGAGCTAGCGGATTAGGATGTGATTTGAGTTTTGTTAAATATTTGCCGCTTATTTTGTAATTTCTTCAGTCACTAGTGGCATATTTAAGTCACGATGTAAATTTGAATTCTTAATGTACCATGAAACCGATGTTATAAACCTTAAAATTTTGTTTTACCTTCAAATTCTACCGCCACCTTCTCTTATAGCTTCTTCTTCACTCTGACATCATCCTTAGTAAAATTATTTAAATCTAGAATACGGACGATTGTTTCGTCCGTTTGGTATACTAGTATAACACAAAAACGCCAAGAGTTTCATGGCCAACGCCATGTACGTTCATGTTGAACAGTGTATCTAAGTCGTTACCGCATTCCTCAACTTTTAATAACTAAAGGCGTACGTTAATATTGTTAAGCAATTAAACTACTATTGGTTGACTATTCACAATTCTTTATGGGTACGCCTCGTTGTAAAGGAAAGATTACTGATTTAAGGCTGCCCCGCAAACAATAATAGCCTTAAAAATATAATTAAAAAACTTTAAACTGTAAATTTCCGAAAAATGTCGAATGTCGAATAATACTTTACACGCACGTACAGACTAAAGCGATGTGTTAAAAAATAAATACTTGCGTACTGATATATAGAATATATTAAGTGCAATAGTGGTTACATTTAGCAAAATAAAAAATTCCATTTTTGTCGCTACAATTCGGTAATTTGTCCCTGTGTGCGTCGGTAAAGACTGCACTACCCGCATATAGCTCAAGGAATTTATTCAATGGTCCCTATTTGGAATTACGAGTGATCCCTGATCACTAAAACTGATCTCCTTTAAGATCTACGTGTGACCTGTTATTCCTGTCCTTACCAAACCTGTGTCTATGAGTCTAAGGAGACTTCTAGTCACCGTTCCCATCACAAGGTCCTTTATAAGAAGTAGATGAAGAATTAGGTCCAAGGCATGAGGTGTTCTCCTCTGAGCACCTGTGATGACTAGCGAGGAACACCTTTGAACCTTAGTAGTCTCCTGTGACTTTCCTTCCTCAATGTCTACCACCATACCACACAACCATGGGAAATAACCGGTCTGACAATCTGTTGCAGACCCAGCTACTTCCTATGGAGTTCCTGCCCGCTAAGTATGCATTGAGCCCTTTCTTTAGCGTGGTGTTTTTCAATAAAGCTTGACATCTAAGAAAACACTCAGGCACTTCGTTACCTCTGCTAGTTTCAGATCCAGCTCTCCCATCCAAAGCTTTCTACTTTGTATCTCCTGGTAAAGACGACTAGCTCGGTTTTCTCTGAGTTTGCTCCCAGTCCTTTACTGCTGTCCCAGGAGGATATTTTGCCTAACGACGACTGCATGACTTCACTGATAGTGGGAAAAAACTTTCCGTTGCCAGTAAAACCACGTCATCCGCATATGCAACTATCTTCCGTCCGCTCCTGTCAAAACACCTAAGAATTGTGTTCATTGCCAACAACCACAATAGAGGTGATAAAACTCCTCCATATGGAGTACCTATTGTCACTAATCTCCTCAGTTTTTCCCCTTTCCATACTCGAGTTAATGATCCTGCTACTAAGCATGATAACTATCCACTCAACTAGAAAGTTGTGAACCCTAAATATATCCAGCGACTCTCTAATAGCCTCTATGTTGTTAAAGGCTCTCTCAATGTCTAAGAATGCAGCCAGTATGTAAGCCCTGTGCTCTAGTCCTCTCTCTATAACACCAATCACGTCATGAAGCGCACTCTCACCAGACCTGACTTTTCGATAGGCATGCTGAGCGCCACTTATGACAAGGGTATTAATTGTGTTCCTTAGATGGAGATCAATCAGTCGTTCTAATGTTTTCAAAAGAAACGACGTAATACTGTTTGGCCTGAAATACTTTGGCTTTCAGTGGCTTTCTTTATCCGCTCTCTCTAACTTTTCGGTACAAGCTTCCTGATTAAGCATATCCTAAAGATATACAAGAGAGACAGTAGTACGTGCTCTGGGACATTCTGCAATATGCCTGTAAAAATACCATCTGTACACGGTGATTTATACGGTTCATATGTATTTATTGCCCATGTTGCTTTTTCCAACGTCACTATGTCGTCCACTGCTCTCTTTTGTTCTGATTCCGCCAAGTAGTTAAAATTAATCTCAATCTTTGCCTCTTCTCTTACTTCCCTACAGCCAGAAAATTGAGTGTTCATCAGAACAGAAAGTGGGTCAGAGCTGGATTCCATCCATGAACCATCCAATCTAAATATTCCCAGGAGCTTAGTGGTTTTTGACAATATTCGCAGAAACCTAGATAACTCATTTACGAAATCAATATGCACAGTATTTCCTTCATGAGGCTGATTTTGCCCTTTTGATATCACCCTTGTACTTATTATATAATACTTTGTGACTGTTACAGTCTTCAATCCTTCCTGTGAGTTTCGCCTTATTGAACAAAGCTCTAACCGAGGACCTCAGATCTTTTAAATCGTTGGTCCACCACGACGGCTGCTCTCTTTTTCCCGGGAATGACTGTTTAAAACATTCTACCTCCTCTTTCGTTCCTCTTTGAGTATTCACACCCTGCGGAGTGCCCCTTGCTCTAACATCAACAGTGGGCATATAGGTATCGTAATTAGTCTTTCTTGGATTCCTAACTATATGGGTCACGCCTTTTCCCTGAAAAATTAAGACTGTTTAATATCCTGCTGTGGTCCGAAAACGTACAGCCTTTATCCACTATCCAGTTCTCTACCAGGATTCTATCTCTTTTAGTTAATGTTATGTCTATAACCTCTGTCCTATTCCTATTCCAGAACGTACATTACCCTTGTTACAAATAAAAATATTTCTAGAAGTAATAAAATCAAACACTAACTCACCTGTTTTTTTAATTTTGCTGTCCCCCCACTGTCCAATGCAACCCGTCTCAACCTTGCATACTCGGTCAGCTCCTGCATGCCAGCTACCGGTGGATCAACAGCACCCTGACCCTTCCAGGAATGACTGTAAGGTCTCCGTTACTAAAAGATTTAAATAAATTTAATTTCTGCTCAGCCCTTGCTAAAATGCAATTTCTTACCTTATCCTCTGTGACTGGGACATACAATCTGTAGCCCGTGACTCTTAATACGCGAAACCCATTCTTATTAAGACAGGGTTTCAGGTGCAGACATATTTGCACCACCCGCAGCCTTCTTGGAATCATCCGACTTAGTAAATCTAAATCTCACAGTCCCCAAGCCGAACTTCACAACACACTTCAACAACTGCAATCTCTTTAAAGATTCCTGCCCCCGTATTCTGTAACTTGCTAAAGCTAAAGCTAAATTCAATCGCTAAAATGCAGAACAAATAGAAAATAAAAATTTTTGGCGATGGCACAAAACAATAAAGTTTCGGCGGATTAAATTTTTGAGCCAATGCCTGATTTAGCAATATAAGTTTGAAAATTTTATTCGCAGCCGAAAATCGACAAATCGAATTTATGGAATTTTAGCGATAGAGATTTAGCTTTAGCAAGTTACACAATACGGGGTCTGATCTACGTTAAACTGAAGATCTTTACCCTAGTTGTCTCTACAAGTCACTGATGCCAAAGACTTCCATTGGTTTGTGCTGAGAGGTGAGTTCTGCGCAGGCAGTACCAACAGCATGGTTTCCATCGATCTGATGGATGGTGGAAACCACGCTGTCACTACTGCCCGGAGAGGCAGATCTAACGCCTCCGAGCGAAGGTAACCACCCCTATTAACTACGGTTTTAAAGAAATCATTTGATTTCTTATTGCCGCATTTGACAAGTTTGACACCCCTAGCCCGGACTGGGCCATGGAATTGTAATTTCTCCTCCTTTTCTACCCCCGTTAGGGTGATTTCATCTATGAGCCTGTCTTCAACCAGCTGCCACAACTCCGAGTTGATCCTACCATCCGGATAAATTCTATCTTTTACAGCAGCAGCCTAAGAACTTAACAAATAATTAATATAGAGAAAGTTGAAAAGGTATTTGTATTTTGTATTATTTTAATAGTTTATTGTTCAATAATTTGATTATACCGAAATTATTTATAGAAATAAAAGAAACAAAGAGATAGAAAGTCAAAGAAACATATTAGTGATAACGTAATTGTTTTTAATAATGTAGCTCCTTGTGAACGTGGTTCCTAATTCGGTGTTCGTTCAAACTGTGGCTGTGATCACAGTTTAGCAGTATTTTGTTTGTAGAAGTTCTGTTATTTGAGAAATATAAATAAGAAGAGCAGCTGTGTAATTAAACAGTGAGTGTGATCACGATTTAACGCATATCAGCTTTTCTGCTTTAAAAGTGTTTATTAATATTGGTATTTTGATAAATAGTAATAAGAAAAGCGACAAGAACAAAGAATTAGCAATTAACCCCATCCAAATATTGAGAATTATCCTATAAGATACAGAGACACAATAAAATTGCAAGTTCAAAAATGTGAGAGCTGTACATAGTTGATAGAAAAGACGATTTAATACGATTTGATGATTTTTTCTCGAGAAAAACTGAATGAATAAAAAAAAATTAATTTGCTATCCTTATTTACTTTAAAGCAAGCATACAAGAACATCAGTTTTTATGAAAGAACTTTATTTCAAAAACCTGTTACTTGATAAATTCAGTCACAGTTTTATTAGTAATTTTTCAATCACTGTCAAAAAGTAACAGATTTCGTAATATCGCTCATCTCTAATACATATGTGTACATATATACATATAAATATGTGCATATCTATGTACATGTGCACGTATGTTAAAACAAAAGTTTTGTTTGTTTTATTTTTTTATTCATCTAATAACTTTTATTACACTGATACACAACTCTTATTAATTTTTCTCTTTTATTATAATGTGTTTTGTCTTGACATAAAGTGCCAGAAGAAGCTGATATCGGTGCTAATCTAGTTAGAAACAGCCTTAGCATGTTTTAACTTTAGAACTGACCTTTACGTTCAAAGTGCAGTTTTTCTCATCTACGGAAGATAGAAAGTTCATTATTTTTAAAAGTGCATTTTAAAACTAAAAAAGTAGACTTTTCGTTAACTATGGTTATGATCCATTTTCTTTATGCTCATTTGGATTATTTTTCGTGTTGTCGTGTCTGATGAACACGGTGAAAGGTTCTACCGAGATAGTTATTGCTTTCATGGAAAAAATATATAACGGCAATGTTAACTGGTTTCTACTGGGAAAACAATAGTGAAATAGCAGATAAAACTTGTAAGAGAAAGGGATCTACTAAATAGTAGTTTTTGATGTGTAAACATCTATACGCTAGGGGGTAAAAATCTTTTTCACATTATCATCACAAATTTTGAGTAAGATGTGCGATGTAATCGTTAACAAATCGTAAAGCGTTATCAAATCGGTGTGAGCTATGCATGAGTGTATTAGTGTAAACATACGGACAACAAGAAGTATAGAGAAACTTAACAGCTGCATAGAAACACACTCAACACCATGTAGTGTGTAATAGTAGTTACTAATCTTCACTAATTGCCGTACATTATTTTATCGTAGGCAAATAAAAACATATAAATAAAACTAATACAAAAACATTTAATTTTAATAACCCAGCTAAAAAAATTATATATGGTCCATATATTTTTAATATATGAATGTATATAACTATATATGAGTATGTATGAATTCATGTATGGAAATATATGGGATTATACATGGCAAAACTATTATATATGAATTAAGATATGGTCTAATATATGAAATGTATTACAATATATGAGCTCATATATGGAAATTGAATTATGAAGCTCTTCATATGTGAATCCATTTATAGAAATAAGATGTTATATGTATATGGAGCCATATAAAAATGTATGCATACATAATATCTCACGAAAGATCGCATTTGCAATCAAAAAAGCTTGAATTTTATTAATTCGACCTTTTTCCATCTTTTTTATCACTGGTGAATTAGAAGTCTGTTAGAAAATACATACGCATATGCAAAGTTTATATGCGTAGAGCCTCAAGGTTTAAAATATAAAAACTCGTGTAACAAGAAAAATCTTTTTTGTGGCTTTTATATATTGTGGGTCTATTTAATAAATCAAATAATCAAAATTATAACGCAGCCATTAAACAAAATTCATATGTATAACTGCCAAAAATAATATTGCAAACTAGTGTTAGTATAAAAACGGTTTATATTTTCTTTTATAATTGCATTAGTTTTTAATCTGATTTTTTAAATTATATGTTGTGTACGATTGTGTGTTTTATGTTTTTTTAATAATCGATTCACAATTTCTCTTAAAATGTCGAATGAAATGTCTTTTAGGTCGTTTTGAATTATTTTGTTCGAACAAATGTTTCATTAAACACAACCTTTCTCCACAAAATCTAACAAAAAAATAATTTTAATAATTTAATTTATTGCACAGCAGTGCGCTTTTTGAATCAATATGAACTTTGCATTCTATATAGGGAATACACATTCATGTATGAAAATGTATGAATATATATTATCATATATGCACATATACCCTAATTTTTCGGATCCGAACCATATATGGGATATCATATATGCTCCATACATATTTTTTTAGCTGGGAACTTTTAAGATTTTTTGCACTTTCAATAAGACATTTACTAAACCAAAGCAAAACAACGAAAACAAAAAAAAAAAAAAAAGCAATGTGAGTCCGATCACTGGGGAGATGTGTAAGCATTTAGTAATGAAAATTTTTTTTAAGTTGGAAGTAAGTTGCTTTTAGTATATTTTTTTAATTAATCAATTAAAAGTATCAAAACTTTCAATATTGTAAATACATAAGAATTTGCTGGTTTTTATTTGTTTTATTTAACTTATTTGGTTAGTAAATGGGCACGCTGCAGTATATGTATATGTACTGCATTCAAAATTGCAGTAAGCAGTAAATTTAATGATTACTAAAAAAATTCAGTAAATTTTTACTGCTAATGAAATTTAATTTGCATTACCAGTAAAATCGTAGTGGCAAAGTTTTTTCATTCAAATTTTGAAACTTTTGTATGAAAAACATTTAGCCACTTGGTAGAATTTCGTTATGAATACGGGCATTACTGCTTACTGAAAATTCAATCCACCTCATCATTCAATAAATCATTTAGGCACTTTATAAAAATTGCAGAAAAAATTTTTAGTAATCAGTAAAAATTTACTGGTTAAAAAATTATTTTTACTGAAATTTTAGTAGTACTGCAAAGTGCCCATCTATGGTAAATGCCTTAAGTACAAATAGTTAATATTGGCTTACGGTAACTAAAATAAGATATATAAATCTTGGACTCTACTGTATTTAAAAATTTAGAAGTCAGAACATAGACATGAATCTAAAGAACTTTAATATTCAATTTCTCAAAATAATTTTTTTTTGAGATACGTTAAAATAACTACGCCGCTTTGTCATTATGTACTTTGGCTTTTACGAAGACGTTCACATTCACGCACGTTATTGATGTAATCACGAGCAGACCAATATAGTTGTATCTTTTAGCCAATCTCCTGGTTTTCTTAACTCAATATGTACCACTCTTTTTAAAATAGAATATTTGAGTATTTTATTTTGTTAACAATATTTGCTAATTGTGTGGCCTTAGCAGTTTACACGCCTTATCCTTCTGGTGATTCAAATGTCACAAATCAAACTTTGGTAAGTACATAATTAAATCGCATATGTACACACATGCATATTTTTTCTGTCCCCCTTAAGGTAAAGGTACATAAGACGCGTAAATGCGTTTTGTATTTTTGACTCTTTGAAAAGAGAAATTTACACACCACGCCGTAAGAGTATAAAAAATCGCTAACCATATGTCTATAATGAGCTGTCAAAATGTAAACGCTTCTAAGTAGATTTGTGCCATTTAGTTCATTTCAGTGACCGGTCATTTTAGTTCATTATTTATAAATGAACTACATAGTTCGTTCATTTCGTTCAATCGCTGCCTTGAGTTCAATGATTTTGCATCTACATGCATACGGAGGGCTCAGAGCTGGTGCGAACCAAGTCACAAAAAGACAATTCGAAGATATTTTGAGGTTTAGTAAATTAACTGCCATTAATTCCTGGAATGAATATTTCAGTTATACTAAAAACAGTTTTAAAGTTTATGCTCAAAATTGTTTACTGATATAAATTTTACAAACTGCATTTGAAAACTTTTCCAACAAAATTAAAAAAAAGAAAAAAAAATGACTTGGTTCATTTTTACTCCGAATAATAGTTATTATTGACAACTATTGTAATATTTTAGTAAAATAAAAGTCGGTACAACTTTTGACAACAGTAATAAAAAAAATTAATTCATTTATTTAAAATTAATTAAAAATATATGGAAAAAATTATTGAAATTTAAGGTTAAAAAAATGTTTACACAGCTGATGCTAACTGAAGACAATGAAAAACAAATAGCAACAATAACAACAAGATTATCACGCATGGCATATGCTGCTCTTGTTGCTATTATTATTGTGTCAAAAAATTGTAATAAAATCATAAAAACGAACTGAAATTAGAACCAGGAGTGTTGCATGCAAGCTCAAAATATTATTTTGGTACTAAAATATATTTTTTTTTTAAATTAAATTAAAAGAAATATAATTAAAAAAGTTTAAGATGAGTCGTAAACAGTAACAATTAACACGTGCTGACGAATAGTATTGATGAAAAGTAAATCAGAGAATATGTGAATAACATGAACATCAGCAAAACGCCGGTGATTTTATTAAATTATTATGAACAGATAAAATGTGCACGTGTGAAATTTAGAAGAAATTAGCAAAAATGCATAACAATTTGTTGATGTTAATTTTTGTTAATTGAGTTTTCTGTTCTCTGAAGTGAATCCCACTGACTTGGCTCGTTTCAGCTTCGAAAAAAAAACCGAAAATGAGAGCCATTGACTTGGGTTTTTGCTGTTACCTTAGGAACGAAACACTTTTTGACCTAGCAGGTTACAAAACTAAATATAGTTAAATTTTGCGCAGAATTTGGCAGTAATTTTGACATTTTTTCATGACTTGGTTCGGTACAGCTTTGAGCCCTCCCTCACAGATCTGTGATTAAAAAACTTTACGAAAACTAAAATTAATTAATTAATTAATAAATTTGCTTTATAAAGGGTTTATAAAACAAATTTGGTGTTAAAATCTTTTTTAAAAATCTCAAAAATCCAAAATATTTTTGTGAATAGGTTAGTATATATAAGTGTTTGCTTGTTTATTGCATTTGTGGTAGTAGCCAGAGATGAACAAGAACTAAATATACATACATATGTGCATGCATACATATGGATGAGTATAGAAGCAAAGCACACAAACAGAAAGAAGTAAAGCAAAACGTTGAAAACATTTAGTTGATATCCTCTGTGTTAGTTCATTTTGTGTCTTAGTTCTTACCCTCTAGTCAGCCTAAAACCATATGTCTCTATGTCAATACTCCTTCTTCAGCGACAATTACTCGACAACTTTCATTTTATGCGCAAGTAGAGATACGTTAGAGACAACAGTTCTAGTGTATGTCTGGTGATATTGTCAATGAACGCTTCAAAAGTTAGTTTTTTTTATGCTGTGCAATAATATAAATACCCCTTTTATACACGGAAAGTTTACTTTGCAAAGTCTCAATTCAGCTGGGAAAAAGACAGAAAGAGAGAGTATTCCTCCCTCTGTCTTTCACCCAGCTGAATTAAGACTTTGCAAAGTAAACTTTCCGAGTGTAAAAGGGGTGTAAATAAATATATGTAGACGAGGGTTACTAAAATCTACGAGTGAATATTTTGTTCAAATATCTCCATATGGCCGTAAAAAAACTACCTTCTCAATAGTGCTAAAGTCTACTGGCAGATTTTCAAAGACAACCCTATGTTATTTGTCAATAGGCGATTACATTGGCTGGGGTACACCTAGTCAGATGTGCGATTGCCTTACGTGAGTACCTGCCATTACGGCCTAATCTCACGTGTGCCAAAGCACTGGGTTAGGCGCCAGACCAACGCCCCCATGCACCCTTTTAGAATGAACCTATGGCCCACTCCATAAGGCACATAGGTTGTAATCTTTGAATATAGTTATCCCTGTACTATATTCAATTACCTTGCTGAGGTAATTTGAGCTATCTAAACTCTGCTGCTATGTCCGTGCCCATAGCAGCTTCTGTTGAAAGGCAACAGCACCTAGAATAGTGTCTGGCTGACCGCGTCAGACCAACCACTATCATTGATTTAACACTGGGAAGCCAAGACTATTCTCGCAGTGTTTTTGGTAGCAACCACAGCCACCACGATAATTCTCCGGCTTCCATGCTAAGGTGTTGTGTATACACCTATAGCGAGTTCCCCAAGAGAATTCCTCAACCATTGCCGGCACAGTACGGCCACCATTCCGAGAAGAATGCAAGCTCGCCGCCAGACATTAGTGCCTACTACAGTCAGCATCATCCCTTTAACCCCGTAGGGTAGGACGAAGTCAACTAACTTCAGCACAATATTCTGACGACCGCAATACACTCGACTCCAAGTAAGCTCAACTGTCGGGCAACCGGCACCCGTGGTACCAGAAGTAGCCTCTGGTTAGACCTCGAAGTTCCACCACAAGGGCTTCACCTCTATCGTCTTTTGAACTCAGGGGCAGTTCTAGGTGACGTTGCATCTAACTGACATCAACAGTACCTGTCTTCCTTTTGTTATAAATATGTGCAATTCCTTTGCTCTGTTTGTGTTCAGAGATAGTAACACATAAGTTCTATGGGTAATGTACCAAAGGTACGTCAATGGAAAAAGCCACATCACCCCAGCTGGGGCCCCGGTGTTGCCACACCCGTAGTCAAAATAGACTCCCCTGGGGGGTGGGGGGTACACCTAGTCAGTAGCTCTATTCACAATGTCACTAAAAAATCACTATAATTTTACTATTGACAACGAGTAAGGAAATATCGATATTGTAGACTAGAGCCCCTAAAATTTACTAGTGAATCTTTGGTGCCAATGTCTCAATATGGTCCCAAAAGAACTACTTAGTCAGTAGTGCTACAGTCTAGTGGTGGATTTTCAATGACAAGCTAATGTTAAATTCCAATAGATGATACCTTTGGCTGGGGTACACTTGGTCAGTAGTACTACTGACAACGTCACTAGTAAATCACTACAATTTTACTATACACACTTTCTGCAGGGTTAGTTCAAACAATGAACTAGGTCAAAAATTGAGCTAGAGAGCATAAAACAATTGAACTAGTTCACTTAGTTCAAAGTACTGAATCGTTCATTTGAACTACTTCGTTCATGAACTACACAAGGCTACTTCTAATGCCGGGCTTACATCTGTATGCCATGTGCCAAAGAAAGCGTAACCACTAATTACTAATGAAAAACTGTTTGATTCAGGCATGTATTTATTGATTTAAACAGTTTCCAATCATGTTGTATCTATAAAATTGTCTATAACTTATGTATGAAACTGTTTAAGTTAATAAATACTTGTCTCAGTCAAACAGTTTTTCATTAGTAATTAGTGGTTACGATTTTTTGGGCAAATGAAACACATGAAATGTCAGACGTAAACTCAGCCTAATAGTTTTCAGAAGTATTGCAAATGCTTTGTGAAAAAACATTGTAAATTTTTTTGACAAAAGCAGTGATAAAAATTCTGCAGTAGAAATATCAAAAGTCGTAAAATTGTGCTATTTCTTCGACTTTTTATTTGTTGACTGTCCAACCACAACCTGTTGCTTATGTTCTTTTGTTTCTTAAAATGCCAGCAAATCTAGTCAAAATTGATATAATAAACGAATAGATATACACAACGGAAAGCTTCAGTTTTTTAATTTAACAAAAATTACTTCTAAAAAAATTTAATTTTTGTCGCTAATTTTTGTTTTTTCTGTAAACAAAATACATCACATGTATTATATTAATAATACATACTTTTAATTTTCTTTAAATATAAAGATTGTAGTCAAATACATTAAATTTTATTAGTGTTTTTTTATGGGAATTGTTACAATTTAAGTTTAAAATTTTTTAAACGCACTAATAATCGCAAATTAATATTTTACTAATTAAGTAAAATATTTTTTTAATAAAAATACATTGAAATTGATTATTGAGGGGTTTAGCTGGATCCTATGCGCATTTCACTGTTGCTAATGCAGATCATCAGGGAACCTTTACCCAAAGATTCTTAGAACAACTAGAGTTATTATGTTATAAACTTTCATTTAAACAAATGAGAAGCTTAAAACAAATAACAAAGTTAAAACAAGAACTCAATAATCAACATGTTTTTGATTTTCTTACTTTACCATTAATACATTGGCTGACTTTTTTTCAGCTTCAAATTGTATTTGTAAGGGTATGTAAAAAGAAAATAAATGTAAATAATAACAACAGCTATTTAAGAATAGGGTGTTGCCACACAAGTATTTTTTTGACTGATTTAAAGTAAAGTCAGTCAAACCGTAAACTGTTCGAACATGTCGACGGCAGAAGTTCTTCGTTGTGTTAACTTCGACTATTTCAAACTTCAGAACCAGAAGCAAAAGAAAATACAGAAATGATACGTTTTTAAACGCTGGACAGAAGTGTGCTATGCGTTGATAAGATCTACGCGTGATATGTGCCTTTACCTTTATGCACGCACTATCAGATTTCGAAATGCGATTATTTTATTTACAGTCCTTTTTACAATCTTAACTTACGAGTTAATGTGGCACTTTAACTGGCAGTTAGCTTAAGATGTATTTTACAATTTATGGTTATCTCATAAGTGGCAGTATTTAACCAAAAAGCAATTGTTAAATATAACTGGAAAAATTCTTTTGGTTATCATATTAACTGACACTTTTAATAAATAAAAATGGATAGAAATATAAACACTTGTATCTATGCAATATTTGCAATATAAAATAAGCTATGCTAGAAAAAAATAATGGAACGTCGAAATGATTTTTCTTTATCTGGCGAGGAATTTAGAAAACGGTATAGACTGTTTTAACCTCGAAACATACCTATTAGTGTACAATAAATTATAATTCTATTAATGCTTATAAGATCTTACATTGCACTCTTATTTTGGTGTGTGTGAAAACTAGTTTTATCACGAGAATCCACGAAACATATGTCTTCTTCTGGCATCGTGCTAAAGGAGCTTTGGCCATACATATCTACATATACATATGTATATGTATGTCTGTTGAAAAAAATTGCATCCAAATATACAAACGTATTTCCCTACGTACCTTTATTAGAAATAACACTTTATTTTTAATATTTATTTTAAGAAAAAAACTAAGAACAAATTGTGTAACTTTTTTGAGGTTTATAAAATTCCGCGTTCATAATGTTGATAAACAAACTAAGAGAATTGCCACATCTTAAGCTGGGGTCACACGATTGGCACAATGTACCAATTTTCGTCGGCTCACTGAAATAAATTCATAAGCAACAAAGTAAATTTGCCTTATTTCTCAACTACAACTTCATTACACTGCATTAGTAATAAAGCCATATAGACTTATTCAAGAATTAATTAAGTAACAATGTAATTTTGGCTTATTACTTATGACTCTATCGCAGTGAGCCGACGAAAATTGGTACATTGTGCCAATCGTGTGACCCCAGCTTTACCCTCAAACATTTTTGGAATGTAACCGTATGATGGCGAAATACAATTCATTAACTGTCGGTAAGGAAGTTCTTATTAAACAAACTGACAGTTAGTACATTTTTTCCCGTAATTTAGTTTTTCATTCTTTAACGGCCGTTAACAGATTTAATTTAAATAGGCTCATGATATGCATATGTGTACATATCAATTACATATGAATTCAATACAGCATACACTGTCGCTCACTTGAAAAAGGTTCACAATTTTCCCTACATTCAAACTAATTTTTTACGAAAAATTACAAAGTTTATAACTATGTACATATATTCGACTTTAAATGATACAATTTTGCATAAACACATGATTAAAAAGAAAAACTGTTTAACAATAGTTAATAACAGATTTAAAAAAATATATTTATATTTAATATGTTTTTGAAAAAAAAAAATTGGCTGACTTGAATAGGTTCAGAGAGAGCTTTGGTATTTGTTAGACACAGGATATGATTTTCGTAATAAAAATAATCGACACAATTAAGGTTATAAGTTTACTTTTGCCATGATTTCTTTGTATACATTTTTTAGTTTTCGTTTTCTTTATTATTTTCTGTTCGTAAAAAAGTAGATGCCAGATGACTTACTAATAAAATCTTTAAATAACAACTAGTAATTAAAAAAAACCCTTAACTATCATAAATACTCATTCGAAATGAAAAATCATAAGACGAACCTAAAGATGAATAAAAAAAATACCTGTCGAATGATACCCATTTTTATATAGTTCGCCGGCTTTTCATTTTTTTTTCGAATTAACAAACTGGTATCTGTTAGGCCGACATATTTAATTTTTACTACTGTCATACCTTTGACACTCCCAGATTATGAAAAATCTATTGGTGCAAGAATCATTGAAATCGGTTGACGCGTTCAGTTTATATAGTGCCGCAAAGGAATACAGATGCATACATAACTACATACATACATAGGCTGATAAACACAATACCTTTCTTTGCATTGCGCAGTCGGGTAAAAAATAAGGGTAGAAAGTCTGAGTTTACATATGCAAAATGTCCACATATGGAAATATTTGCTGCGAATTTATTGTTTTATAAATAATAATAAAATAAATAAATTTTATGAATATAAAATTAAAAAATACAAATAATTTTATTGTATTCCCAGCTAAAAAAATTATATATGGCCCATATATTTTTAATATATGAATGTATGTAACTATATATGAATATATATGAATGGGATTATACATGACAAAACTATTATATATGAATTAATATATGGACTTACTAATATGTATATGAAATGCATTATAATATATGAGCTCATATATCGATGGTTTAATAACGCAACCTCGTAACTCGATTTTTTACAATTTTGTGTTTTAACCGGAAAATTAATAAGTGAATGCCGTTTCACAATTTAGCAAAGTCTTAGGCGTAAGCACTTGTTAGTTAAGTTTTTATTCAACAATATGCAAACGCGTATCACAGCTGCTGAAAACATGTTGTGCATAACCTCGTATGTAGAAATAAAATATGATAATACTTTAGGTTTACAGTGCTATTTTTGAACTAGTTGTAACAAAATTTTTATAATAGTAAAAACATTTGTGACAATAATAAGCAAAAAGCTATTCTGGATTTCAAATAAAAGCTTTTTGTATTAATTTGTAATGAAAGTTATTATAAACATAACAGCAGGCACATGACAATAATAATTTATTGTAAAAAATTAACAAAAACCCAACTTTTTCAGATAAATATGGAAGAGTACCTATTATTTTACTGTCCAATAAAAATCATATACATGGCGTTTTATTTCAGGAAATTAGAGTATATTAATAGTTTGATTTTTTATTAGATTGACATTTCGAAAACTAAATTTAACCATTTTTTAACAAAAGTTTAAAAATATATTTCATACAAATAGTTTAGAAAATTTTTCCACGAACAACATTATTATAAGCAATTGTCCATATGCATTTTGGTCCCGCTTTTGTCAAATAAATATACTTCAGCATTTCATATATCAAAAATTTATTACTAAAAAGTTATGGGTTCTTTTTGAAATATGGATGAAACTAAATTTTGTTGAATTCACCGATGTACGTACGCACTTAATCTTCCCAACCCAACAATGAAAGTTTATTTAAACTCGGTAGCCCTACCTTTAGTTATATGTCATGTGTAATCGGTTGAATATCAAATAAGTTTCGGTTCTCAGTTGATGAATAATTACTTTTTAATGAATTCTTGTATTATAAACTTTAAATTTCCAAGATTTTAAGTGATATTTCTGTGCGTTTATGTATGCAAATATTTCAAAATGTGTACATATTTATGTATGTAGGTACATCGCGTTGGGTAAAATATTTAATATTCTTTTTAACCCTAGATAGATAAGGTACGTCTCACAGACGTACATCTTTTTAATTTTGTACTCTATCTCACTCCTTTGGTATGAGAGAAAGTTTCTATGCTTAGTATTCCCAGCGGTTGTCAGTAGCTTGCTAGTGGTGGTTGTTTTCGTGTGGTAAGTTAATCTTATTTCTCTGAAATTACAAACGATACGTCTCAGAGACGTATTGTTATCTTTTGTGTGATCGTTTTTATTACTTTCCTTAAAATTTATATGTAGGAAATTAACAAACTTTTGTTTAAATTTTTTTAACAATGGCACATAAGCGTGGATTGTGTAATGAAGAAATTTGTGCTTTATTGCAGAGTGTTTTAGATGACTTAGTTTCGTCTGAAACTGTAAGTGAAACAGAAAATCAAGTACTGGAGGATGATGATCAAAGTGATGTTGAAGGCGATATTATACAAATATGCGAGGTCATCGAAAACTTCCAACCCATTCAAGCTACTACATCTTCTGAAACTGATGAGATCAATGAGTCCATTTAAGCTACTACGACTTTTGAACAGATAATACAGTTCCCTCAAGCTACTTTGAGAAGCAAGAGTAGACACTGCTGGACTACTTCAAGGGGTCAAAATGCTGGTAGGACTTCGGTAACAAATATCGACCGAACAGCAAGAGGACCAACTGGAAATTGTAAATTACTGTACGATTCAGTTTTATGTTTCGATAGGTTTTTTACTGAAGAAATAATTTCGGAGATAATTTCCTCGTCCCTTACAACACCTTGGATGCAAATGTGGCTTGAAATTCCCACTTTGTCAAAATCATTGCGTGATAGCATTCAAAATTTAGTTGGCAATATGGCAGAAAATGATTTCAATAATAGTGAGATCAATCCATTACTAAAAAAAGGAGATATCGTGGTTTTTGTCCCTCTAAAATTCGACGAATGTCGAAAATGTTATGTGTCAAGTTTCTTACACCCGTATGTGGAGAACATAAAAAGCTAGTCTGCAACACGTGCATATAATTATACAATAATAAGGTTTCCTTGCTTGGAAAAACTACTTTTGTGAATCGATATTTAAATGAATTTAAAAAACCGATACTATTTTATTTTTTTATGCTTATTTTTGAGTCCTTTGAAAAAGGCTGTTTATTTTATGATAATATTTTATCTCTATTGAATTTATCGTTATTTCTTTTTATTATTATTTTTACTTACCAAATGTTTCTGTTATCAAAGAAAAAAGTTAATAAATAAATGATCTCAATAATACATATGCCCATTTAAAATTTTTTAACCCCTTAAATGGATGTAAGAAATCATACGCCTTTCAGAAGTATCTTTATCTCTAACGTATAAAAAAATAACGTTATATTTCTAGGGTTAAGCAACACCATCGACATGTATTTAACACTTTATTGGCAGCAATTGGGAAAAATTATTTTGTTTCATTATTAAGTCCTACTTTTTTACGCGAATGTCCGGCTTTTTTTGCTCTGCTGTTCTCTTTTTATAGATTAGGGTTGTTATCGCCTAATCTATAAAAAGAGAACAGCAGAGCAAAAAAAGTCGAACATTCGCGTAAAAAAGTAGGACTTAATAATGAAACAAAATAATTTTAGGGTTGTTATCGCCTAATCTATATATATAAAAATTAATCAAATTTTTAGTAATAGTTATAATATTAAAAATTAAGGGATTATTCTATTATCCAAAAAAAGTTATGAAAAAGAACCGTTTTGTTATAATTGAAAAAAGAAAAAATTGAAAATTAAATAAAATATCATATAAACACTAATAGAATAATAACAAAAATTAAAAATTTTAAAAACCGCCGATATATCCAGAAAAGATGTGATATCTTCTAAGTGGCTGGACCGATTTTTTTTTAAACATAGCTAAGAACACTTTATAGCAAGTAACTTCAAACAGAAAAAACTAAATAAAAATCGGTCCAGCCGTTTGGTCTGTACGAGTACTTGTACAGACATACAGATACACAGACACACACTACAATCTTATAACACCCCTTTTTTAGTCGGGGGTTAATAATCATAAAAGATGAAATGTTAAATAACACAATATCGTATGTTAACTTTTATATAAATTTTACAGTGCAGAAAACACGTATCTCAAAAAAATGCGAATAAATAATGGTAGATTATTTTTAACACAACTTTGGAATTGCAAATTTAACAAATATCATCCAAGTAATTAGATTATAAAAAAACATATATTAAAAAAAATAAATACTTGTTATAAAGAATTTTTTGTCTCTCCTGAAAAGTACTAGTTTTTAAGTTACGAGGTTGCGTTAATAAACCATCGATATGGAAATTTAATTATGCAGCTCTTCATATGTGGAGCAAAACTGTTGTATATGAACTAATATATGGACTAATATATGAAATGTGGTATAATATATGAGCTCATATATGGAAATTTCATTATGAAGCTCTCCATTTGTGGATCCATATATAGAAATAAGATTTAATATATGGAGCCATATAAGAATGTATGCATACATGATATCTCACATAATATCGTTTTTGCAATCAAAAAAGCTTGGTATTTTATCACTGGTGAATTGGAAATACATTATAAAATAGATACGTTATGCAAAGTTTATATGCGTACCCTCAACGTTTAAAAAATAAAAACTTTTGTTACAAAAAAAAAAAACATTCTTGTATGATTTTGTACATTGTCTTTTCAATTTCATTTATATTGATTTGAAAGTGTTGCGCATTGGTGGTGCAATATGAAAATTGGATTTTGCCATGCCCTCCGCCCGCAGACCGAGAATCAAAAATCAGACTTCACAGTGGCACCCGCCTGAATATTCTGAAGATTCCCTGAAAATTTCAACAAAATCGTCCCAGCCGTTTTGGAGTCCATACATTACATACATACATACTCACATCCTCTTTTATATATATAGATTACATTAGTTTTTAATCTAATTTTTTAAATTAAATTTTATGTACAAATTGATTCACTTTTTGACTTAATATGATGAATGAAATGACTTTTAGTTCGTTTTTCATTATTAGTCCAAACAAATGTTTCATTAAATAACGTGAATTAAAGAAACTTATTCTTTTGAAATAAAAAGATAAATCTTTTCGCGACGCGATGCGTCTTTATTTATTAAATTTATTTTCTTAAATTTTTTGAATTAAAAATACTACGACGTATACTCGTCTACCTTATTTATTTCTAACTAACTATATTAAAAAAAATTCTCTCTTAAATACTAAGGGAATAACATATATTTCTTATCTTCTTTATTATATTGTTCTAAAAACGTATCTCTTTCAAGGTTCAAAATCGTTAAGTCTGTTAGCATTCATGCGTATGCTGATCATATTCAACTATATATATCTAGTCGTATTGGTCTTGCGGATGATAATAAGGACCCGAAATGTATCGATATGTGTGCTAAAGCGAATAACCTCACGCTGAATCCTAAAAAGTCGGTTATATTGCCCATTAGTAAGAATGGACTTCATTTCAAACAGCTTCCTATTGTTAGCCTAGGTCACTCTCGTCTTATTTATGTACAAAAAGCCAAATATCTCGGATTTCACATCAACTCCTCCTTATCTTGCCGTGATCACATTAATAATATGGTACGCAGCCTGTATCTAACACTGCGTAATTTAAGAATAACCTCAATTTATACACCGACTGAGGTTAAGAAACGTCTTGTATTACAATTAATTTTACCTATTATCAGCAGCTCTGCAGAGGTGTATAGCAAATTAGATTCGTGCTCACTTCATAAGTTACAAGTCCCATTTAACAATGTTACTCGATATGTATATAGTATTCACAGTTTCAGTAGTATATCGTCCTGGAGAACTATGATTCTTGGTTGTGACATAGTGGAATACCTACACATGCGAAATCTCCTATTTCTACACAAACTAATAAATATAAAATCACCGTTGTACTTGTTTAACAAAATATCACTCGATAGGTCACCTAGAAGTATTACGCTAATACCACCAAGGCATAACTATCTAAATACAAGCAGATTTTTCTTCATCAATGTCATAAAACTTTGGAACTCATTGCCCACAAACTTAAGACTCATTGTTGAAAGATAGAATTTCAAGAAAGCCCTTAGGGAATATGTTTTGCGAAATATATAACAAATATCAATCTTGGTCCTTCTACATTTTCTCTTGCATTGCCATAACTTCTATTTTATATACCTTATTAATCTACTAGTACTTAGTTTATTGTCAAGATTATGTAATAAATTATCTATATTATTCTTTAATCAAATAGGTATTCTTTTTCATTTTCTTACCACACTTTTTATTATTATTATTATATATATATATATATATATACATATATATATATATATATATATATATATATATATATATTTCAATTTCAAAACTTTATTCTATAATTTAAAACAACAAAATATATGGAGAATTTTTATAATCTAGCAGGATGGACATTGTGGTATTCGTTTGGAATGGACTCATGTCATACAAAATTAACTTGCCTAATATTAATTATTTTTTTTTGTAAGTGCTAAATTTAATTTTAATATTACTAATATATGGTGTCCATTATGTAATATTGTTATTTTTTTTTAATTTAAAAGAATTTTATTTTTAAAGTCTAATGGAAATAAATAAATTATAAATTATGAATTAAAAATAACTTTAATGTGAATAATTATTAGGTTGTTTATGATATTTTATGATTTTTACCTTTAGGATATTTTTTTATCTTTACAATATTTGTACATATATTTATGACATTTGTTTATTTATGATATTTGTTTAACCTTTTTTATCTTATTCCTTTGTGCAATGATATAGTAGCTTAAATTATTTAATATATTTAGTTAAGGTTGTTTATGTGTGTTTACAATAGTTGTGACTTATCATATGTATAGTTGATAATTTTACTTTCTTATCATCTATGGGAAATTTACTTGTTGTCTTAAAAGAATATTAATAGGTATTATTATGAACAAATAACATACATGTGTTTATTGATAAAGAAACATGTTTATGCATGAACGTCGCTACTCGCGTGATCCATTTCAAGGTTCCCTATTTTTTTTTAAAGAAAAAACAGAAAATTCAAATTTAATGGCGAATGTTTATTATCATTTGAAAGAACATTCTTTGGCATTTATTTTTTGAAGATTATGTCTATCAAATGTTGGCCGTTGCTACGTCGCAGATGGTCCATCCGTTAAGTCTAATTTTCGATGACTCGTTCGAGCATTTCGACTGGTAACTGGCGAATGATATGCGTTATGTTTTCCTTCAAACTGAATAGAAGCGGGTTTGTCCGCATAAGCTTTAGACTTTACATATCCAAACAGGAAAAAGTTAGAGATATGTACGTGAGTGTTTTCTGACTCACGACACGCACGCTCACGCAGAAAAATATTTTACTCACGCACTTTCACGCACGAATGATTTTGAACATTTTCACGATCAAGCACGCTCACGAATAAAATATTTTTAATCACGCACGAGTGGTTTACAACTTATCACGATCACGCACGCTCACGAAAAAGTATATTTATAATATAATTTTCATGTTTTTTGGGTTGAAAAATAGGTTCTTACATATACATATGTATATATCTATGTATATATGTATGTATGCTCGTGTTTTTGTAAAATTTACAATGTAAATTAAAATAAAGCAAAGTTCATTTAATATCTTTTTACATATTCGTATTCGCAGATATCATTTTAAATATTCGAATTCGAATTGTTGTATATCAAAAATTGACATTCCGCACATGTACATATGTATGTATACATACATAATATAAATTTGAAGGTAAGACATATAATCAATTAAATAAATGTTAATCAAATAAATGAGAAAAGCATATCAAATGAGAAAACATACAAATTACAAAAATTTTTTGTTACGTAACATTTTCAAAGACTCCCCCCCGCCATAACAAATCATAGCAAAACTCGAACACCACCCCTCCCTCCTACAGCGTTACGTAATATATGGACGGCCCCTAAAGCAAAAAACATTTTCAGCGGTACAATTCGTCAGTAGTATTGTTTACAAAGGTACTGTTGAATCAGTAGTGTGTCTCAATTGATACATCTTACAGGGTATCTAAGAAACATACATACATACTTACAAAGGTGTATGTATACATCAAACAAAATGCTCCGAATTCGTAAGGAATTCGTAACGATTGGTCGACAAAATCTTCCGATCTCGGTACCGAAATAATACCGAAATCGTAACAATTTTTGTATGAAATGGTTGACAGAACTTCGTAACGATATGTCGGTACGAATTCGTTACGATAAGTCGGTACGAATTCGTTACGATAAGTCGGTACGAATTCGTTACGATAAGTCGGTACGAATTCGTTACGATAAGTCGGTACGAATTCGTTACGATAAGTCGGTACGAATTCGTTACGACATGTAGGTACGATTTCCTTTTGTTTTTATAGCAGAGTATCGCTTCACCGTTATGTTGCTGCTATTGCCGAAATAATTTGCAGATACTTACGTTTTTTAATATTTGTTACAATCCTTTTTTTTATCAACATATACATATTTATTTAAAAAAAATTTCACAGACTTTTACTTATGTAATCAAAAATCAAATGTATAAAAAAATTTTTCAGAGAAAGTACCGAAATGTCTTAACGAATTCGGTACGACAAGTCTGATTCAGAAAAAGTTGAAACATTTTGTTTGGAGGTATTCATTATGTTTGTAAGCTCTTACTACCAAAGATAATACTATACATACATATATGCATTTATTATTATAAAATAATTTATTTTAAATGATTGAATACAGTTACATATGTATGTATGTAACTATGCAGGAATGTTATCTTGTGAGAGCGTGAGAGTTCGTGCGTGATTATTAAAAAAAGCTCACGCACGATCACGCACGAGTAAATTTTTTTCAATCACGCTCACGCACTCACGCGTAATTAGTTATAATATTTGATCACGAATCACGTGAATCACATTTGCACATCTCTAGAAAAAGTCTAACGGTGTGATATTACATGATCTTGGTGGCCAATCGACCGGCCCAAAACGTGAAATTGTGTTCTCACCGAAATTATCTCTCAATAAATCCACTGATTGATGCGATCTGTGGGAAGTGGCGCCGTCTTGCTGAAACCGAATGTTGCCGAGATCACGAGCTTTAATTTCAGGCATCAAATAGTCGGTTATCATGGTACGATAACGGTCGCCATTGACGGTTAGGTTCGCACCGGCACCATTTTTAAAGAAATATGGACCGATGATTCCACCGGCCACCACCAAACCGTTGTTTTTGCTGGATGAAGTGGCAGTTCTTGAATCTCTTCAGGTTGCTCTTTGTCTCAAATGCGGCAATTTTGTTTGTTTACCTACCCATTGAACCAGAAATGAGCCTCATCGCTAAACATAATTTTCCTCGAAAACGTCGGATCTTTTTGGAACTTTTCAAGAGCCCATAGAGCGAAGCGATGTCGCTTGGTAAGGTCGAGCGGCTTCAGTTGTTGCACAAGCTGTATTTTGTACGCTTTCAATTTAAACCTCGACCGGCTACGGTCGCTATATTTTCTTCACATCGTGCTGGACGTGGTCTATTCGGTCTAATATTATGCAATACACTGTGGCCAGAATTGACGATTTCTCTGCATTTTGACGATTTTCACCTCTCAAAATACACTAGTGACGATTTTAGGTCCAGAAATGACGATTTTTCTAAATTTAACATATGTATATGGAAACTTTTTTTAGTATTGCATTCTTAGTTGGTTTTTTGTTATGTTATGATTTTTTTGTGTTCAAAATGTTTAATTCTGATATTTATACATAAACTGTTTCTATAACAAAAATGCTAATTATTTTTTTTGCAAATTATGTGTTTTAAAAATAAATATATATGTACGTATGTGAATTCTGATTTCATTTTAAGTTTTTTTAACTTTTATTTTTAATTTTAATGGTTTTCATGTTTAGGTAATATACATATATTTAATGTATATGTGTATATTTGTTGAAAACATAGTTAATAAGTTTGAACCATAGTAATAGTTTTTGTAATAAAACAATTAAAATACAAAAAAAAATTTAAAATTTTTGATTTGACGTTTTTTTGACGATTTTCTAAAATGACTTGCCGATTTTGACGATTTTTTGCACAGAAATCTGTAGTTTTTGACGATTTCATCCCTAGAAGTTCTGGCAATAGTGATCCAATAATGAATACTGGGTCTCAAAATGGGTGATGGTGTTGCGAATAGTACGCTCAGTAGGCCGATTATGTTGACCATAAGTTGAGCGAAGTGGACGAGACACATTCCTCACAGAACGTGAGTTTTCGTAATAAAGTTGAACGATTTGTAAACTTTGTTCAGGCGTAAGTCTTTCCATTATGAAATACCAAACAATACTAAACAAAAATAACATGACACGACTCACACGTGATCTGTCAAAAAAGGATATTGAAAAAAGTATCTCTACTTGGATCATCAATCACAACGTCCCTGTTTAAAATCTAAAAAAAGTAATTTTAGTAATTTAATTTATTGCACAGCAGTACGCTTTCGTGAATAAAGAGAGTATGAATATGAACTTTGCATACTGTAGAGGGAATATTTACACATACATGTATGAAAATTTATGAATATATATATTTTTCGGATCCGAACCATATATGAAATACCATATATGATCCATACATATTTTTTAGCTGGGTTGCCAATGAGTAAACGGAATAGCGGCTTCGGCGACATTGGATTTACTGCCTAACTGGCCTTTGAGCAGTCTAAATAATTTTCTCCTCACGTCTGAGTTTGTGTTATACAAGCGCTTTCGCTGAATAACTATAATACGGCTAAGCGACCTTTAGCCAGTCTTTCCACCAGTTATAATGCCAGTTGACTAGAATTAATTTATACATCTAAGCATGCTTTCTACATACATAGAAGGAAAAATCCTTGAATCGTCCTACCAGACAGAAAACTATTACTATTACACGTCAACCGATAACGAAATGTGGCTGACTTCTTCTGGGTTAAGGCCGGCCAAAGCATTGACGCAGCCATGTACATATAAGAAGATTCTGAACCTCAACAGGAATAATTTACGGCTTGTTACTGGTTTTCTTTCTGATCACTTTGAACTGAACTATCCTCTGTGGAAAAGTAACCAAGTTCGTTCACCCTTGTGTTCGTTTACCTTTGTGATGAGACAACGGCACACATTCTTTGTGAGTAACGGTAGTAGGCATGTTTTTCATTCTGAGTTTCTGTGTTTAGATGACATTAGACGGCTTTTCCAATATCTCTGCTGAATTTCATGCAGAGGGTCATACATACGAGTAGATTGATTTAATTTAATGTACAGATCTATGGCACAAAAGATCCATCAGGTGTCGCAGTGCCGGTGTTTGGACCAGATCTTCCACCTATTATATCTATCTATGTCTATACCCAGCAAACAATTTCAAAAAAGCTAATCGAGTTTGGAATTAAGCATTTTTGGTGGAAGCACTTCCCTACTGGATTACCAACTTAATGATTTTAACAAGGCGTGAGACTAAAATAATCGATTCTTGAGAAGTACTTACTTTTTTTTATTTCGCAACATATTCACGTAATCTAATTAATCTAAAAAAATCATTCTCTTCATATAGCAATTTGTACATGATTTTTTTAAATTTTAGGTAATGTGATTTGTAAGCGAGTAATAAAATTTGGCAATTAGAAAAGTAAGTCATTATATGACAAGTAGTTCTAATGGTAATGTGTAATTTTTTGCTGGGTATGTATACACATTTATGTACATACCGCTTGTTACAAGTTCAATTAGAATAGAGTTTCATTTCTTAAAGCACAATTTATAAATTTGAACGATGTTTTATTCCCATTTCACGATGAATGTGTGAAATTGTTGATGTGGCAATATCGATATTTGGCAACAGATATATGGCTTAAAAACGTAACACCAGGCGAACGAAAGTAAGCTACTGTATATCTTTCATCAGTAGTAGGGAACTCCCACTTCTGCGACAATTAAAATTGTTAAATTGTTGCTGAAATTGTTGAATTCGGGTAATTAAAATTTGAAAATTTGAAAATTCTTGAAATTTGATACCTACGAGGGTGGTTCAATAAGTCCTTTAAATATTTTTCTAGGGTGGTTCAATAAGTCCGTCTTTTTCCTAATGCCTACGGCAATGCATGATAATTTTTCCTAATGCCTATGGCAAAGCATGTTTATTATATTTTTCAAATGCCTACGGCAAAACATGATTATTATTTTTTTCAAATGCCTACGGCAAAACATGATTATTATTTTTTTCAAATACCGACGACAAAACATGATTATTATATTCTAATGCTCCCAGTGTTGCCAGACTGTAGAAATTTGTTATCGTAATACTATATCAGTAATATCAGAGAAAATAGATTTGATGACTACTAGGCGATTCTCATATGAATCATGGGAATGTGCTTGTGTGATTTCCTCACGCTAATAAATTGTTTATAAATAAAATAATTAAATAAATTAATAAATTAATTAAATAAATTATTTTATTTATTTATTAAACGTTCTCATGTATGTGAACACTCCTAATGCTTGTGTATGGGGGGTCCACCTTGTTTGTCGCTGGTAAGTTTATATTCTGTTTATTTGTTTAAGAAATATATTTGTATGTATGTATGTATATGTATGATGTATGTATGTATGTATGTATGTGCGATCGAAAGAACTTGTGCGTGGAATATTTTGTGGCTGTGTAGAATACATTTATATTTTGCAACATAATCATTTTCCTTGTCTACGATTATTTTAAAGCAGCAAAGTTTCAACTAACTACAGTCATAAGCAGAGAAACAAAAAGTAAAAATTTGCAAGTTAGCAAAAAAGCTAACTTCTCCTCCTCCTTCCCACTTCCTTGTCCTTCCTTTATGTATTTTGTATTTGAAATAAAAAAACACTTGTAGATTTTTTATTTTTCTAAACATTTATTGTTTAAAATTTTTTAAAATTTTATAATAATACATACATTAATATATTAAAGAGTGAAAAAGTTCATTTAAAGCAAGATATTTCTTTTGTTAGTAAAATAGCATTTTTTAATGCGCAAACACCAAATTTATGATAATTACAATAAAAATATTCTGGATACTTACAGCCGTATTCATAAAAAAAAAGTTGATTGAGGTTTAAAATTCATATTAGTTAAAAAACGTTTTAAGGCTAAATAACGTTTTTTAAATATTGGTATTCATAATCAGTTTTTTAACTAAAAATCAATTAACTAGATTTTATTAAAATATCGTGGCAACACTGTATTCTTTATTTGTCACTTGCATATTAGTTCTGCAAAACAACGATTGTTAACTCACAAAGTACTCGTGTCTATTTTGTTTATTTGTCGGTTTTCAGAGAAATATTGCTTCTATAAAATAAAAGATATGTTCCAACTTGTATTTAATAAAATAATAAACAAAGTTCACAACAAATCTTTGTTAAAAGTGCTTTTTATATTATTTATTTTATTGCAGATAAAGAAGCACTAGAATAACGAGCTTCATTTTGTTTGTTTTGAGTGTTTATACATTACTAGTTAATTTTCTACAATTATACTATTTTTGTTAACACATAAAATGAGAAAACAATGACTGGGAATGGAAACTGGATCGCTTCTTTTCTTTCAAATATTCTTTGGAGTATATTTGTTATTTCCGCAATAGTTCCTATAAAAAAAAATTACATTGTTTTCTTCTAAATAACACTGGCATATGCATACATACATGCATACATAAGTACATACGTACATACACACATATGTACATACAGGTAAAGTTCAAAATGTAAACAAAAACGAAGCAAAATTACAACAACGTCACCTTAAAATTGGTTTAAACATGGGGGCAGTCAATTTTAAAATTTGCTGATTTACGCAAGGTTTAAAAACCGTTTTTTAAGCTAAAATTCTATTATGAATACAATTTTAGCGAATTTTGCTTAAACAATATTTGAAACTCGGTTTAAAATTTTTATGAATACGGCTGTTAATCCCCATTTGTTTAAAGTTGATGCAGCCTATATCCTCAACGTTAAAAATTTTTCGGCATAAAATTTTTTCCAACCATGGTCTTTTCTCTTCGCCTTTTACATAAATTTTAGAACATCTTGCGCTGGCTTTTGAAAAATTGCAAACGCTTTGAAAATAAACTGATCCAGCAGTCCAGCTGAGGTGATGATAGTTTTTCGTTAGCCACTTTGCTTCTCTTTGCTTTTTTATTGATGAGCATTTAAAATCAAATGGTGGTTTTATAATGAAATTGTTATATTCATAATTGTTGAAAACAATCGCTACTTCTTTTGCGATGAAATCATTTGAATTACTTTTGAAACCTTGTACGTCTATAAAAATTGTGTTATTTTCCATATTACTCAATTTATAAGACTTTTCGAACTTGTCCTTTGATGGGTATATATTCTATTATGCGATCATGAATAAGAATGCAGTAAGCTGATGTCTTTGCTCCAATATTAGTTGCTGTTTCAAATGCTATTTTTATATCAATCGGTCCATTATTGAATGATTCATTCTGATGACTGACATCTACTACGATAATAGGAGCTTTTGTCTTAAACTCTGATGCAGTTAGAAGCGGTTGAGTTTCTTTCATATAGTTAGTAGCTTTGTTGGAATCTTAGATACATATCATATAGAATTGCATATCGTTTATTTTTGAACTTTATGTTAAGATCATCATATGGATATGAGACTGAATTTAAATTAGTCAAATCACAATGAACAAACTTAGTTTCTTGTTGAAAAGCAATCAATACAAAACGGGGGCGTTCTCTATTTGCAGCCAGTTTAACATTCCAGATATGGCTAGTACCTGTGTTTAATTGTGGATTAACATGACAATCCCAAATGCGAAATGCCATAGGTATAGAAGCACCATTGTTAATAATTATTATCATATTCAATTTGCTAAAGTCGGATAATTGTACATGTGGGATTCTCCATGAGATGAGTGAAATTGTAAGTTTAGCTTTTTCAGTAGAAACACTCGAGCGTACAAGATCTTCATCATTCTTATTGCGCAAGAGTATCAATTCATGTTTTCCATTTGGTATAACTTGGTTGTAGTCTTCGGCGAATCCTAGGAGCATTTTTGGAGGTACATAAAAATTGAAAAATCCATTTTCAAGAGTGAAATCTTCAAATTTATTCCATCCAGCATTTTGCATCACATTGCTTTCTGTTGGTGACAGAGAAACCAAATTTTTTACGGTGCTTGTGGCTCCTAAATATCTTGTATGGTCAATTTCAATTCCATTGAGCTCATAGCGAATTTCATCAAATAGATATGCTACAAAGTTGTTTTTTAATAAAAAGTTCTCCCAAGAAGAAGAAGATTTGGCCTTATTATCATCGGCAACAAACCCCTCTACATAAATGTAGTTCTCACTGGGTAGCACGTACAAATCTTGATTTTGTATTGAAATTCTAATTTCATCATTATTGTTGTAAGATTGAAAGTATGGTAATTACATATGTATGATAGACCTTTTTGATTATATTCTCATCAGACCAGGGTTTATCTAAGACATCTATTATTGAACTCATTTTGTCTTCATTTTAAAATTCAAGGACTTTAGAAAATTTTATTTGATGTTGTTAGAGCTTTTTGTTGAGCTGGTCGCTTTAATGTTGTTGTTGTTCTTGCTGCTATATTTTTCAATGTATTTGTGTTGTATACTAGCATTATTTAGTTGGTCTTAAATGTATTCGTATTGTAATTTCCTCTCCTCGGAAATTAATTAAATCACCGTGTTGATCCAGTACGCGCAGCGCTAGTGAACTTATCTCTCTGGTGTTTACAGGTAAATAGATGAGATTTCTTGGAACCTCATCTATTTTATAGCCTGGAGGCACATTAATCGGAAATTCATGAAGTGTATGCGATTTGGAGTTATTCATATATGTGTTTATATCGATACTACTTTCAATTCACAAGAGATTCACTTTAAAAATATTAACTGAAAGATCTGGCAGGAACATTATGTGGTTTTCCATTTCAACTTTTAGTGTTGGCCCATATTTTGTTGTTACTCTTGTCACTTTTCGAATGGTGTATTTAATTGATGTCTCAAGCTCCTTTATGTGGATTAAGGTTTTATTTTTAGTGAGTTAAATTTTGATGTTAGATTTGTTGTAGACTCCATTTTTTATTTACTTCTGCTCACTTTGAATGTTTAACTGAAAATGATCTTAAAAGTAGCGATGATGACTTCAAGAAGGCTAATCGAAAATATTTATGGTGAAATAGTGAATAAGTGGGGGATAGTGATAGACAGAAAGAGATGGTTATACAGAGAAAAGAGATAGAGAGAGATAGAGTGCTAAAAAAGAAGTATGGAATATAGATGATATATTTTATTTTAAAGATTCAAACAATCATCATTCATTAATTTATCGGCAAATAAAATGAGCCAAATTAAACGTTTAGAACCAATTTATAAGAGATTTTGAAAGCTTCAGGCTTTTTGATCATTGGGGAATGATCAAATTTTTCGAAAATATGCTAGATGAGAACGAAGAATATGGTATCATGGAAGATGAAGACAACACAGAAGGACACTTCAAAAGCTGTCCTTGGTATGATCCTGAGTATGAGGAAGGACCTGATACTTGTAGATGTACAATATATTTTTTGCGCAAAAGTATATTAGAAAATTTAATAATTGGATACTATGAAATGTTTCCATCATTATAATTAAAATAAATAAAATTAAATTAAAATGTATTATGAAAATATGAAATTTAATGGAATTTCATAATATTGTAAAATTCAATTTGTTTTATGCAGAACCTCTCAGGGAAAACAAGACTGTGCATGTTTAAGCGATATGAATGAAAACAAGAATTTGCAAATAAGCAAAAACGAAAGTATTTTTTTCTTTTTATCTAGAGAAGTAAAGCCAATAAAGAAATAAACACCATTCACATATTTAATTCTGTTTTCAATATTTTATTTCAAATTTTTTCTTAAAAATTTATTTACATATGTACAATAATTTTTCTTAATAAATAGGATTTTATTTAAAATCATTTTAACAACAATAAATAAGATTTTATTTACAATAATTTCAACAACAAAAAATAGGATTTTATTTACAATAATTTTAACAACAATAAATAGGATTTTATTTACAATAATGTTTCTTATTAACTAAGATTTTATATACAATTTAAAAATTAACCACTTAACTAAAAATATCGTATCGTATACATTAGTCTATTGAATAAACAGTTTCTATAAGTAGCTAAACTATATTTATCTAATATGGATCTTTTTTACCCCCTTCGATTTTTTAACGTCATTTTGATTTTGTACACTGAATGAGTACATTTTTGATCGCAGCCCAACAAATTCTGTCATTATCTTACCGCAGTTTTCATCCTTCATCATGACTAAAACTTTTTTATTTATTAATGGGAAGTTATAAGTATTGTACGTGGGATAGTCCGATGTATCAAAATGTTCTTCTATGTCATTTTTTATGTAAGCGTAAAAGTCATCCGTCTTTATTGAATATATGAAAGAGTCCGTGTCCATGTAGTTCAATGAGAGTTTTGTCTTAAACTTAGGTTGCATGTACCTGTAATGAAAATTATACATTTTCCATTTGGACACCTCAAGTACACAAAATCCTTAGTAAATTGGTTTATTGTAGCAGGTTTTGACTCTTGTCATTTTGATTGCTACCAGATCTTCGGAAAATATAGATAAACTATGAAAATTTGGTTTTGCTATCCAATTTTGAGCCCCCAAAACGATTATATTTCGTTCTCTCCCAATTATTGACAATTTTAACATCTCTCCTCTTATCCACATTTTCCATGGTTTTACCATAGACTGCATTATTAAGTAGTTTGAAAAAGTTTTTTTCAAAAGCATTTTTAGCAGTGGGTCTATGTCTGGTATTTAGGTCAATATAGCCTTTTAACCATGGAGATTGTTTAAATGCTAGAATAAGATGTGTTTTCTTTAAAACTAAGCCATTTTCTAAGCTTAGAGAAATCGGTTATCAACTTGTTATACTTCGCTTGCAGTGGTTTTTTATTTTCAGCGCAAAAATGTAGGTCATTATGCAAGTAATGTAAGTGAGAAGTATAATCCAAAGTGACCTCATATACATAACCGTCTGTTCCATTGTCAGATATACTGTTTGGATCCAGATTCAGATCGTCTTGCGATAACCATCTGAACCCAAAATGCGGAAGATATTCCGACATTGCCCAACCGTAAATATTATTTGCGTCTAAATAGACAAGAAACTCTGAGGGCTTCTCTTTATCGAAATTTTCCAAATATTTGTTATTGGCTACACTGCACGATTCCCCCACGTATACTTTTTTTCATAAAATTGTACATGTCTATGTCCGTCAATAATTCTAGTTCAATTTTTGTGTATTTTAACATTGCATACCAGGAAAGTCCAGGTGCGATATAGTATTGACATGGATCAAGCTCATAAATACCTTTACAAACTTTTCTAAAGTTCTCGAAAATATCTGTCAGTAAGAGGACATCTGTTTTTAAGTAAAGTTCCATGTAATCTTTCATTGTTTTGCAACCAAAAGTATTCCATACCTCTATAGCATGTGAGTATTCCTCTAAAGAACACTCTTTATTGTTCAACTTATTAAAGAAATCACTGCGTGAAGGCAGCTGGCACTCGTCTAATTTTTGAAATGAATTTAGGTACTCATAGGGGAAAATGCCTTTCTTCTTAATAGGCTGAAATTCTTTTTCTGATTGAAATAAGAACCTTATAGTGTTAAAATCATTATCCGACAAATTGCAGGCTAATGATTCCAAACTCTCAGCCATAAAGCGTAATGTATCAAGAAATCTTATTTCAAGATTATGACCATCGCTCATTTCTGTAAATTCCGAGAGTGATATATAAAGCTCCTTATTGAGAGGGAGTACTTTCAGTTGCATAGAAATTTCACCTAGTTCTTTAATAAAAAGATGTGAGTCATAATTTGAGTAATTGTGAAAGCAAACTGGCATAAACTCGGGAATTTGGTAATTCAAATTACAGTTATTGTGGGCTGCACCTCTATATTTACCGCTAATGTGACAATGATCTCTAACGCGGTCTTTACCTAGAAATTTTTGACAAATATGACAATTCACCGCACTATAAAAATTATAAATATCAGAAGGGGATAAAGTATCCATTTGCCTACTATTTACTAAATGATTATTATAAATATCCTCACAATCTTTAATTAAAAATTAAACAAATTTTTGTGAAGCATCTTTCCCTGTATAAACCCTTAATTTATCTAACTTATTGCTATGGAGATACTTAATGTAGTAACTAAAAGCACAAGGAGTGTGCTTTTTGACAAGACTGGTTTTACTACTCACGTTATTACTAATGTCTTCCAGGATGCATTCGAAGTCTACGTACACCACAAAAGGGACATCCATTTTCCTCTGATGCCCCATAAAGCTCAGAACTGCATCTGGACCTGACGGCATAGTTGTCACGATTTTGCCACATTCCGCCTTATGATTACTCATGACGTTCTCCCTATGAGTGTACTGTAGGCAGCTATTACAAAAAAGTAATTTATGTCTATCGGTGGTTATTTTATTTGTCAAAAGTCTGTGAATGAGAAAAAATATATAAAAGTTTATAAGTAAAATGTCTCTATTATACAATATATAAAACAAGTATATATATATCATTAAATTAAAGTGTTGTATAATTTTCTAACTTACCTTGATATGTCTTTTATCAAAATGTAGGGGTGAACTTCACCATTCTCCAAAAGCAACAAGTTGACATGCTTTACCTTCTTATCCTTGGTCACATAATAGGGACCGATGATTTGATTTGCTCCCTCCCAAACACATTAACACTTATTGCTGGATTATTTACCTCGAACTCCTTAATTTTGTTTAGTGCTAATGGGTAAGTTAAGTTTTTGAAATTTAGTGTTACACCATTTCGCGTAACAATCGTCTCTGCAGAAATGTCCTGAATATTTCTTATAACGTTTTGGCTGATCGTATTTTGTAGTATCCATGGCAGCGATTAGACACCACTTGAAGCAGTATTCGTCACTATTTTCAATATTGATGCAAGCTTTTTTTCTTAATAGTTTTTCCGGAGTGGATATCCAACATTATCCTTTGACTAGCGAAGATTTGTTAATGTTGATTTCTGCTCGAACTATGCGTGACAAAGTCCAACCAGAATCTCGCTCTTCAAATTCGGACATTTTAGTTGAAATCTCCTCAATCTTTTTACGGAATAATTCTTCAATGTTATCTGCCTTCGTCAGCAAACTCATTTTGGCTACATGTGTTATAACACACAACTCCAATTCTTCTTCTACAATTTTGATGTACTCCGCCACAATACTCACATGAAATTTAATTATTGTATGCTTAGACAAAGAAATTTGAAGTCTCTCAATAAAAATATTCATGTTTTCTTTAATAAATTCTTCCAAGAGAAGTTGGTCCTTTTTATTTAGTATTACATATGTGGCGATATGATTTTTGAAGGCTTTCGATATTTTGTAATATCCCACATTCTCTTAGACTTCTTCTCTCTTAGCATGCGAGGTACTCATTGGAGTTGGCAGAGTTTCTTCTCTTTTTTCTTCTACTTCTCCATCACTTTCCGGTAAACTTATATCCATAGCATCGTTGTATAAAGTCCCTCCAAGGATATCCACACCTTGTTGATGAGCTTGTTGTTGTTGTAGCTGCTGCTCTTGTTGATGGTAATTAACAGGTTGCCATTGCATCATATTGGGATTATAATTGTAATTTGGATACTCATATTGCATTGGTACTCCTGATGCCAAAAACTGGTTACTCCATGACATTGGCGTAGGGTAACAGTTAGCCATACCGTATTGTTGATATTGAGGATACTGTAGAGAAGGGTGCTGCTGGTGATGAAATGAATTTATCTGCTGTTGACGATTTTGAACAATTGTCTGCGGTTGCTCTTGATTTGTACCCCGACTTACGACCATTTGAACATGCACGCTATGACTTTTCACATGATCCAAAAAGGACTTTTGGTATTTGTATACCTTATGGCATCTATTACACTGATAACCTGTATAACTCATTTTTAATTATTTTATTATTATTTCACTTTAACACAATTGCTGATGATACTACTTGTAAATACAATAAAGTACTGATGTGTTAGTTAGAAAAGTTGGCGTATATATACGAAAATTAGTGGCAGTATCCTTGCTGCATTCACAATTTTTACTTTTTGTTTCTCTGCTGATGACTGTACTTAGTTGAAACTTTGCTGCTTTAAAATAATCTTAGGCAAAAAAATGATTACGTTGCAAAATATAAATGTATTCTACACAGCCACAAAATATTCCACGCATAAGTTCTTTCGATCGCACATACATACATACATACATACATACATACATCATACACACACATACATACATACATACATACATACATACAAATATATTTCTTAAACAAATAAACAGAATATAAACTTACCAGCGACAAACAAGCTGGACCCCCCATACACAAGCATTAGGAGTGTTCACATACATGAGAACGTTTAATAAATAAATAAAAATAATTTATTTAATTATTTTATTAATTTATTTAATTATTTTATTTATAAATAATTTATTAGCGTGAGGAAATCACACAAGCACATTCCCATGATTCATATGAGAATCGCCTAGTAGTCATCAAATCTATTTTCTCTGATATTACTGATATAGTATTACGATAACAAATTTCTACAGTCTGGCAACACTGGGAGCATTAGAAAACAATAATCATGTTTTGCCGTCGGCATTTGAAAAAATAATAATCATGTTTTGCCCTAGGCATTTGAAAAAAATAATAATCATGTTTTGCCGTCGGCATTTAAAAAAAAAATAATAATCATATTTTGCCGTCGGCATTTGAAAAAAATAATAATCATGTTTTGCCGTAGGCATTTAAAAAAAATAATAATCATGCATTGCCGTAGGCATTAGGAAAAATTATCATGCATTGCCGTAAGCATTAGGAAAAATTATCATGCATTGCCGTCGGCATTTGAAAAAAATAATAATCATGTTTTGCCGTCGGCATTTGAAAAAAATAATAATCATGCATTGCCGTAGGCATTAGGAAAAATTATCATGCATTGCCGTAGGCATTAGGAAAAAGACGGACTTATTGAACCACCCTCGAAAAAAATGTAAAGGACTTATTGAACCACCCTCGTAGGTATCAAATTTCAAGAATTTTAAAAATTTCAAATTTTAGTTACCCAAATTTAACAATTTCAGCAACAATTTAACAATTTTAATTGGCGCAGAAGTGGGAGTTCCCTACTACTTTCATCAAAGTTTTTTTTCGATTTCCGGGGGCTGGCTGTTAGTTATGAGTATATCCTACTTTCTTTTTGATACAACTTTAAAAATACGGTTTTTTTAATTCCTTCAATTGAGGCTTCTTTTCTCTCATATTTCTGCCGAACTCGTCTGCTTTGCAAGAAAGCAATCCCAACACATTTTCGTTAATACTTAGATTAGAGGAATACTTTTTCCATCTGAAACAACAATACGGTGTCATTAGTTTTTGTAAGACATGTGATCGCATGCAAACTGAGGACGTTTTTCTTTTAACATTTGCTAATGCACCAATAATTCCAAATTATTATTTTATTTAGTAAAATATTTGTTTATTAAAAATACATTGAAATTGATTATTAAGAGGTTTAGCTGGATCATCAGAGAACCTTTACCCAAAAATTTCCTTAAATAACTGGAGTTATTGTATTATAAAATTTCATTTGAACAAATGAGAAGCTCAACAAATAACAAAGTTGAAACAAGAACTCAATAATCAGCATGTTTTTTTATTTTCTTACTTTACTATATTGGCTGACTTTTTTTCAGCTCTAATTAATGTTGTAAAAAGTGTGAAAGGAAATAAATATAAATAACAACAATAGCTATTCAAGAATAGAGTGTTGTCACACAAGTATTTTTGATCAAGTTAATAATTGCTGTTTTTAATGAAAATTATTACAATTTAAGTTTAACATTTGTTAACGCACTAATAATCCCAAATTATTATTTTACTTATTTAATAAAATATTTTTTTAATAAAAATACATTGCTTTACGGGTGTTAAAAGTGTTTTTCGAATTTTTATTCTGTTTAAATGCTTGGCACTTCGAATTATCCGTTTAACCATGGCTAGGCTAGCTGTAACATCCATTGTTTGTCTAATTTTTGCAGCAGAATCAGTGGAATTGGAGCAGCTCTTATGATAGCTCTTCGCTCCCTTTCTGTCGTAACTCTGTGCCTACGTCTTTTCATCTTTTTTTTCCCATAATTGAATTGTTTTCTAATAAAATTGATTTCGCCCAATTTTTTTTTTTTTTGCAATACTCATATGACTCAAGCCTCTTCCTATGAAATTTTTAATTTTTCCTTTTTTCTTCTGTTAATTGCTTACTCCGACCCATTTTGAAAAAACGGCGTTAAAAAAATGTTGCAGTAATCAACACATGATAAAATAAATAGTGATATAATCTGCTACATGAACTACCGAAGTATATTCATTTAAGATAAAGTCCTTATTTAATGTTAAAATGTTTGCTTGTTTTTATGGTTAAGTATTGTCTATATGCATTTCATTCCCGCTTATGGAACTCATCAGTAGATTTTTACTTTTACCATAAAAGCAAGCAAAAATTTCAGTGATTATCTGAAATTAAAAACAAACTAATTTTATTCCTAATGAACCTAATCAAGTGAGCTAAAATTTCAAAAATAAAATGATGACGCCTAAAATAACAAAAATTGTATTATGTGGTTTGTCATCAAATGAAAGTCAGTTTTGATCTTACTAACTACATTATCTTTAACATAAATAACTTATGACAGATCCACATTAAGCCATAGAGTGTATTTTTGGGGTTTGCTGGAAAACGCTAGATTTCTAGTAATAAAGTCTTTAAAAAAATTTTTTAATTACTAAATTTTTAAAGTGTTTTTTGGGTGCGCGATGCATATAATAATTCCTGCCAACTTAGCTTCCAATGCACAAAATTGTCCAATCCACTGTGATTCTATTCTGTTACTTAAATTAACCCCCATTTTACACGAAAAACCCCCATTATCTGCCATCAAGCTACTCAATTCCCATAATGAAGCCGTTGGTATCTAGTTTGCACTTCTCGATATCAGAAATGTTCTCATCCAATATCTACTTAGCCACCGAAGATTGTGGTGTTGCAACCTCGGTCAATGGCAGATTATATGCTTAATGGTGTTTAGTTAATATACAATAGGTAATTGACCCGATCTATCATGGATTCCTCATCTAATGCGGACCCTTTGTTCTAGAAACCTAACAAAGTCTGGAAGTATATACATATGTCCATAAGCAAGTTTCAGAGACTCTCCGACATTTACCAACTAGTTTCGATTTGACATTCTGTTCCCTTAACGCTTTTAGCGCTGCCTGACTGTCAACGTAGAAGGTTACCTCATCCTCTACTACCACATTTCTGGCCACCATTTCCTTGACCTTGAAAGCGCAGCATTCCTTCGGTAGTCTGAAAAAATCACGTATGTCTTTCCCTAAGACATCAAAACCAGCACCCGTTCTTATTTACCCCTTTTGACCTGGCTGCAAGGACCGCGCAACAGTTATTTAGCTTAGTAGATTTGACCAAAAAATCCCTGTTCATAATTAGCAGTGAGGTTGTACTCCTGAAATCAATTTCAACCACTTTAGAGTCAATGAACCCAGGAAACTCGCCCCTTAAGGCTGATCTTATTCAAGGTTATTGTGTGACCTGTTACTGCTTTTCTCACCCGACGGGGTTTTCTTAAGTTTGGACAAATTTTCTTTCAGCTCACGTAATGCCAACTTCTAAGAAACTTTCTTGTCGCTGTTTTTTTCTGAGGTGTGATCCTCTAGGCACATTTAATCCCCGTCTCTAGATCTTAGCAAGTAATTTCTTATGACTCTTTCTTCAACGTTTCCCACCATTCAAATATAATCACATGTTTGACTCCCCGTCCATTGATGTTGTCCTAGGAGTATAGTTTGTTCAGCACCTACTACAAATCTTCTCTGATAGTGGGAAGAAACTTTTGTATTACCACGTCGTTTGCATAAAGGATTATATTCCAGCCGCTCTTGTCAAAACGCCTTAAAATTATTTTCATCGCCAACAGTCATAACAGAAGTGATTGAAATCCTCCCTATGGCATACTTGCGGTCACTATTTTCCTGAAGTTTTCGCCTGTCATACTCGAGTTGCTAATTTTACTGCTTAGCATGATAACTATTTACTCCTCTAAAAAGGTACGAACACTGGATAGCTAGCTAATAGCCAATATATTTGTGCTGTTAAAGGCTCCCCCTCCCCCCCGGGATCACAATTTACCGAAAACTATTTCCGTACTGAAAGTCTGGGCAAGTGAGAGAGCCTTGGAGAGCGTAATTTTGTTTATTTTCTTGCAGGAAACACCCCGTAATTTTTCCTTGAGCTAGTTTGGCCAAGCAGAAAAACAATCAGCTGTTTGAAAAATTACCAATAACAAAATAAAATTTAATTGTCCTAAACAATGAAAACATTGAAAAGATGTATTAAAAAGGTTTATAAACTAGTGGTGAACTAAGTTTTATCGTTCTGTATATCAAATTACATGTGATAATTATAAATGAAAAATAACATCAAAGCTAATTGTAAATATTCCGACAAACACTAGTAGAACAGAGCAACTTATTTTAATGCACCTTCATTTTCGGCGTTCCTTATGTTTTGTCCAATGTGTGTAACGAACGACAAATTCATTGATAAGAACTCGCTGCGTAAATTCGTCGTGTGAAGCATACAACCAATGATGGTATTTTGGTGCGTTTTGGGTATATTTTTGGTAATTTTTTGCTCTTCATAAACCCGAAATATTGGTTAATACATTTTTAAAAAGTGGGTACTTAAAGTGCATTTTAACAATTTCCCACAGTGCTTTTGGTGCTTTTTTGTAAGCTAAAAATCTTTTTAAATTGCAATACATGTATATTTTAGTTTTTGGCGGCATGAAATAAGTCCCCAAAAACAAAATGAAATAAGTCCCTACTTGTTGGAGTCTTATTTCATATGAAATAAGTTCCCGATTTTAAAAATGAAATAAGTCCCCAAAGAAATGAAATAACGCCCCAAGCAGAAATAAAATAATGCCATAATTTTTAGGGACTTATTTCATATAAAATAAAACTCTAATTTTAAAAATGAAATAAGGCCCCAATAGACATTCAACATAATGAAACAAATTAACTCACTTTTTATTTACAATAATAGCAAGACTTACAAAAAACACTGGCATAGATTTATTAACTGTTTTGCGGCAAAAAGGGAGTTGTATGCGGAAAACCTTTTCAAATTGCATTTCTCCCAGCATATTTTCAGATGCTTGCATGAAAACGTACAATATTTTACAAACCACACACAAGTTTTTGACTAAAACCGCGGGCTCAAAAATGTTATCTGCCCATTTGTCTTCAGTAGATTCTTCTTTAAAAATGTTCTCACTAGAAATTCAGATACAGTACACATCATGGTTTGCAGCAGCAATAATGTATTCTTAATATACTGTGCGGCAAACCAGTAACCACCCGACGATATGTTTATGTATATGGGGATAAAGAAATAAAACTATTATTGTATTTCTCTTTAAATTATGGAGATTGTTTTAAATTTCTTTTAGCGTAAATTGTCAGAAAAATTTAAAATTCGCGCGAATTTTTAATTTTCTGAGAGTGAGTGACAACTAAAATACATGTTTTCTATGTGTGAAAGTGAGTGAAACTGAAACATATTTAACTTAATTGTGCGTAATCATTCAAGAACAAATTTATTTTCATAGAAAATTTACGCGACAGCACGCGCACTTGAACGAGTGTATATATACTCACCGTGGGTGTGCGTGACAGGTAGTCAGAAAACAGACACGCGCTCTTCTGTGCTATTGGAGTTGTACAAATATTCCAACTTTCATGAAATTCTGTTAATATTTGTAAAGTTATTTCATACTTTCTTCAGACACATGAGATGACGAACAGTTCTTTTCACTGTTACGGTAAAAACTAACCCACAAGGTTCGATTAAGATGGTTACAAAAATATGAGTTCATACAGTTTTATTTTGTAAAATATAGCAAACTGAAAGATTTTAACTTTTTAGAACATGGGCGGTAGGCGTGTCCTTTGTCCGATTTTTTCAAAACTTGAATTTTTCTTAACTAAGGCAAATGTAAGTACTGTACCAAATTTGAGAAGTCTAGGTCAACTCCCTCTATTTTTTTCACATCGCTATATAGGAACAGAGCACTGTGCGGTGTTGTGCTCATTTTCATATGCACAAAGGTGTGTTTTTTAATGACGAAAGTTCGCACCGAAAAATTCGTCATTCCTCTCAGTTGTGTTCCCAGCATAACTTTGGGTAACACAAGTAATTGTTTATTAATAATTATCACATGTAATTTGGCTTACAGAGCTTTACGAACTTTATCCTAATCAAATCATTAATACAGAATTAAATCAAGTCCGAACAATAATAATTAAACCAACTTCAGTTTTATGAGTTTTTATATAAAATTAAGAAACAAACCATTCTAGATATGCAAAAGCATATAAATAATATAGACTTGTGCTCATTTCAGTGACAGGTTATTTTAGTTCATTATCTATAAATGAACAAGTTCGTTTATTTAGTTGAATCGCTCTTTTTAGTTCAATGAACTAGTTAGATCTTTTTAGTTCAATGATTTTACATCTAAATCAGAGCTGCCCACAGAGAGAAAATCAAGAGAAATATTTAAGCGTAAGTGTATTCCTTTGTATAAAAAGTCGATTGATGTTCGGCACTCTGGTGCCAGTTTGAACAGCGTGGATCTAAATTCATACGTATGAATGTATATACATACATAGATATGTTGAGGTCTTTGGCAGTATTAAAAATACAGATCTGTGATTAAAAAACGTTACCTAAACTTAAATGAAATATATTTTGTAAATAGGGTAGTATTTTTATGTTTTCCTGTTTATTACATATGTGGTAGTAGCCAGCGATTACCCATTGGGAATTTGAGTTAACTCAGAGCTTTTGAATTATCAGCCAAAAATAAGTCAGAGGTGGTTAAAATTAGCACTCATTCTGCATGTTAAAAGTGATCAGATTTAGCATTGAGTGGCCACAGGACGAGTGCATCAGTTATGAACTAACCATGAGTTAGCTCATTATGAGTTAGAGTTATTATAAACATGAACTTTACGCTGACATCTTCTCTCTGAACTTTGACTGCATCAGCTTTGAGTTAGCTAAAAGTTGGCTCAAAACTTATCGGGAAGAAGACAGTTGTGCAAAAAACAACTCACTCACATCTGTATCATTTATGAATTAGTACAGAAGCTAGTTGTAAATAAGTTATCAAAAAGTCACCCATATTTTGAGCTAGCTAATAAAAATCCGACTGGGTAACAAAAACTAATAATAATAATAAAAATAAAAAACTAAAGTAAAGCACACACACAGTAAAAATGCAAAGCAAAACGTTGAAAAAATTTAGTTCATAGTAGAGATTGGCGCGTGTCGTGTTTTTTTCCGGGGCACGAACAAGCACGACTCAACACGAAGTAATCGCGACAAAAAATCTGGTTTCGTGCGTGGTCGGTTCGTTTCGTTTTGAGCAAAATTGACACGAAAAACACGAAACGATTTTAGATGTGAATGAATTTCCAGTAGAGAAAAAATTTAATATTTTGTATCCTCATACACAGGGAGTTGAAAGGGTTTTCAATTAAGGACAATGGCTTATATTGTCTCGTATTGCCTTCCGGATTCGTACACTTTGCGAGAAAGCAATCCCCTCACATTTTGTTTAATGCTCAGATCCGGTGATTATGGTGCCCACTCCAAAAAAAAAATGATATTCTGGCATCTTGTTAAAATATCCATAGAATGCGTCCAGAAACTTTCACAGCTTTGTAACTATACGCGTTTATTTTAGATGTCAGAAATTTAATCTCACTTGTACCATAATAGGTAATCGCCCCCACACACCATCACGCTTCTTTTTTACGTAGATCACGGACATGTGATCTCGTACTTAAGGAGTAACATTTAAAGGTAGTTTTTTATATTTTTATTCTTCTTAAATGCGCCGCACTTCCAATTATTCCTTTAACCGTTTCTAAGCTAGTAAAAACGCCCGTCTTTGTCAAATTTTTGGAGAAGAATCAGTCTAATTGGAGGCATCTCTTATGATAGCTCTTCCTATTATAACTCGATACCTACGTCATTTCATATTTTTTCCCCATAATTGGACTGTTTTTAATAAAATTGTTAACAACATTCTGACTCCGTCCAACTTTTTTTGCAATACTCCTATGATTAAAGCCTGTTTTCATAAACGCTTTAATATTTCCTTCTTTCTTCTGTTAATTGCTTACTGCACCTCATTTGAAAAAAAACGTTAAAAACATATTGCAGTAAATCGCAAACGATAAAATTAAAACTGTCATTATCTGTTGTTAAAAGCAAACTAATTTTATTTCTAATGAGCATAATCAAGTGAGCCAAAATTTACGTGTGTGATTACTGTGTTTTTACATAAAAATTCAGAAAAATTTTAATTAACCGTTAGTTCTTTGTTTTATATATTGTGAACCGTTAGTTCTTTGTTTTATATATTATGAACATTAAAAATATCTATAAATATATATAAAAATTAAAATAAAAATGAAAAAGATTATGAACCTTTTTTCAAGTGGGCGACAGCTTATATACATATGTGTAATTTACTAGTTCACTTTTCTTACAAAATTTTACGTCATTTTCCAAAAGATTAAAAATAAAAAAATATGAATTTAATTAATTTGGCTTACAGAGCGATGTGATGAAATCATAAAAATATAAAAGTATATGAATTTCGCATACAATACAAAAATTTTTTCACTTAATAATTCCTGCTTCTAAATATGGACCTTTATTGTACATAAGTTACTGTTTGTTTTGTCTTTCTTTCATTATACATGTCGTCGGCCTAGAGTGTCAACCTGCTAAATGCACTCTTTATAACATAACCATCGACTGGTTAAAATATTTATTTTAATTTCAAACTCTACATTAAGAAAAAACTTAAGGTTCAATCAGACGTGCCATAACGATAACCACAGAAAACAGCTGTTCGAATCAATCTTATGGGCAAAACTGTATTTGATTATGTTGACTCGCCATAACGCCATTATCATTACCATAGAAACTAATTGAATTTTGGTTTGGTTATGGCTATGACACGTCTAATTTAAGTTTTAATCTATTAGGATAGTTTATGAAGCTATGTATGAAAAATGTTAACAGTTTTTTGTCTCTCGTGTAAAATTTTGTTGTTGTGAGATAGCAGGTATACACTCAAAGCCGATGATATGTGCCTGTATATGTATGTAGTTGAACATATTTCCTAAAAGTTTTATTTTCTTTCTTTTAGGAAAAAGTTGAATACATATTTTTAGTTATATTCACGTCAGAATGTGTTATGAAGATTATAGCTTATGGATTTGTTTTGCACGCTGGATCGTATTTAAGAAATGGTTGGAACTTTTTGGATTTTTTTATTGTTGTAATAGGGTTTGTATAGATAAAAATTATTAAATATTTATACTGAACAAGTTTTGAAATATGTATGTTCAATTTATTTTAGTATGATATCGACTGCTTTGTCAAATCTAGTTAAAGAAGGTTTTGATGTGAAGGCGCTGAGAGCATTTCGTGTGTTACGCCCGCTTCGTTTGGTATCAGGTGTACCAAGTAAGAATGATGCGGTTGGCATCTGAGCAAAACATCGTAATTAAATTATTTTTCTTTTAGGTCTACAAGTTGTTCTAAATTCGATTTTGAAAGCAATGATACCATTGTTGCATATTGCGCTGCTCGTGCTCTTTGTAATTATAATCTATGCCATAATTGGACTAGAACTATTTTCTGGTAAACTGCATAAAACGTGCAGGAATCCCACAACTGGCGAATATCTAGGAGATTTAGATGAATTACATCCATGTGGTGTGGGATTCCCTTGTCCTGAAAAGTTTTTATGCTTCGATGAGTGGGTTGGACCCAATTGGGGTATAACGAATTTTGATAATTTCGGCTTATCAATGTTAACAGTATTTCAGTGCGTTACTCTCGAAGGCTGGACGGATGTTTTATATAATGTAAGTATAATATCGACCTTCTTATAAACCCAACAGATTGAATTCAACCTAACTCGATTAAAATTTTGTTAAAAAGTATTAATTAAAATATTAAGTAGAATTATTTTTGAAGTATTAGTTTTTTGGACCCAGAATTCCCCAGCGTTCGATTACTATGGGACATAGAAATATGCATATTTCCAGCAAAAAACTACTGTCATGAATGTATGTATGTCAATAAATATTTTGCTATGATTCACTCTTCTTTAATAAGTAAAGATCATTAACACTTTATTTACTGAAATAAAGTAAAAAGAAACTCAATACAGCTAGAATTACTGAATTCAAATATTTAACATTCTTAAAGTTCATTACCACCATACATTGTTTAATTCAAAACATTATGAAATAACTAACATTTCAGTAGATCGGGTTACTGTCAATATTCTTCAGTGACCCACATTTTCTTTGAATAATAAAGCATGACAAATTAATGACGCTTCACTTTCCTAGCATAAGTATAATATAAATAAGTTTACATTCTTTAAAATAAGCACATTAAGAACAGAATAATACAACTAGTGAATAGATTGTGAACATTTAAATTAAATAATAAATATTGGAAAATATACAAAGAACATTTCTTTTAAATAAATACGTTACATGGCGACCGTGACATTAAAAAGGACCACGGAAAAGTTGCAATCAAAAGTGTTTGTATTTGTGCTTTCGATTGTGCACTTTCTCATTGTGAAAATTTCTCGGCATTTGAAAAATGTGTAGCCCAAAAATTGCTACTGAGGATAAAGTTGTTTATATATGTGAAAAGAATACGTTTGTGAATTGCTTCCTCATAAGAAAGACGGAAGACAATCATCATTAGATCAACGAAAATAAAGCTCATCTGGACTCATAATATGTCCATCACATGTGCGGTATCCCATGCAACAATTTGGCCAACACCTTATATTGCTTTAGCCAGGTCACATTTAACAGCTGGTGCTCTTCAACAGCGTGCTACAAAACCGAAATATAATACGAATGTTCGTAATCTTATGGAGCGGTTCGTGACATGGATTCCATAATAGATCCAACAGCGCAGTGATTGCTATATGAAACTAGAAATAATAATCAACTACACAATAATCAACTACACAGTCATCCCTCAGCCAGATGCAGTACAACATCCACTACAACAACAACAAATATAATCAACGATGAATATTCAGGCAATATGTATGTATAAAATAAGTAATTTATAATAACAATTTAGAAAAATAAGCAATTAGAACAGTTAAAAAGAACATTTTATATGATTATCCGATTAATATATTAAGGAACACTTATTCAAATATGCACTTTAGTACGCCCTTATTTATTCACAAATTAATACTATTTTACTCCCTTGTGTTCTGTGACTTTACCCTCTGTCTCAATTATGGTTAAATGGCCAATCCCAACTGGGAAGAATTGGTACAAAAATTTAACAGCTTTAAAATAGAATTCGATAAAAGCTTCAAATGTATAAGCAAATCCCAAAAACCAACAAGAAATACTATTAACAAACACCTTCAAGTACTTCAAACTAACTACAATAACGTGGTTTCATTGGTTAACCTTTTCAAGCATCTTCTAACCAAAGAGCACATCAAAGACTGTGAAAAATTAATATTCTCGTTAAACGAAAAGCTTTTAAAAGTTGCAGAAGAGCTGGAACTACCCCTGACATCCTTAACGGTTAATGAAGAAATTAAAATACCACTCCTTAGACCCGACTCACCCCATTCACTAAACACAGCAAATCGTGCCATAATCACAAACAACACGATGGCTGATCCACTAAAATTTATAGAATCAGCAAGCAAAATCCTGCCAGATTTTGATGGCAATTATACCATGCTTGGAAAATTCATTGACGCAATAACTCTTCTGAATTCTGTAAGAGGCGAAAATTCAGAATCAATCCTTGTCAATATAATAAACACTAAAATCTCGAGAGCGGTGCGAAATAAAATTCAAGGACTTCTAACAGTCGAAGCCATTATTACAAGGCTAAAAACCACTATCAAGGGTGACTCAGCTGAAACCATTTTAGCAAAATTAAAAGCGACAAAACAATCTAATAGAGAAAAAACAGAATACACTAAACAAATACAACAATTAGCCAATGAACTAGCCAACACATACATATCAGACGGTATGACAGAAGAGGCCGCAAACAAAATTGCTACAAAGGCCGCCTCTAAGTCTATAATTGATAACGTTGACTCTGAACGAGTTAAAATAATCTTGGAAGCTGGCACCTACAACTCCGTAGAAGAAGTCACTCCCAAATTTTTAGAAATTAACTATAATGAACAAAACCCAATCGTGTATTTTACAAACAGAAATCGATTACCAGTATACAATAACAACAACAATAATCGCAATAGAACAACAAATTCCAATAGTTATCGAAGATATCACAACAACAATAACAGAAACTACCGCGGAAACCATAATCGCAACAACAATTATTATCGTAGTACCAACAACAACAGTAACAATCGTCACAATACCAATAATATGTCTCGGAATTCTTACAACAACAACAGAAGAATTAACTTAATTACCCCCGATGAATCGGAAAACTACCAAAACCCTCAGCCAGAGATATCACCTCATTTTCAACCAACAATGGTTCTTTTCGCTTTAAACGTCTACCTTATGGTCTGAAGGTAGCACCAAATTCATTCCAACGAATGATGACTCTCGCATTTGCAGGCCTTAGGCCGTCACAAGCATTTCTCTACATGGATGACCTAGTTGTCATCGGATGCTCAGAGAAACATATGCTTAATAATTTAAAAGATGTTTTTGACACATGCAGAAAATTTAATTTAAAACTTCATCCCGACAAATGTATATTTTTCAAACATGAAGTAACATTCCTGGGACACAAATGCACAGACAAAGGGATTTATCCAGACGACGGAAAGTTTGACACCATAAAAAATTACCCAAAACCACAGAATGCCGATGAAACCCGCAGATTTGTTGCCTTTTGCAACTATTATCGAAGGTTTATCAAAAATTTCGCTGACCATTCAATCCACCTTACGAGATTAACAAGAAAAAATATACCGTTTGTTTGGAGTAAAGAATGTGAAAATGCATTCCAATACCTCAAAAAAGCTCTCCTATCGCCCAAAATATTACAATATCATAATTTCGATAAGCAATTTTGCATAACAACAGATGCAAGCAAGAACGCTTGCGGAGCAGTACTCAGTCAAGATCATAATGGTGTTCAGTTACCCATTGCCTATGTCTCACGAGCTTTTACTAAAGGTGAAAGCAACAAATCTGTAATAGAACAAGAACTAGCAGCCATACACTGGGCAATAAATTTTTTCCGCCCTTATGTCTATGGAAAAAAATTTCTGGTCCGAAGTGACCACAGACCTCTAGTATACCTATTCTCAATGAAAAACCCGTCGTCTAAGCTCACTAGAATGAGACTTGATCTAGAGGAATACGATTTTACAATAGAATACATACAAGGTAAAGGGAATTGTGGAGCAGATGCATTGTCGAGAATAAATTTTAGTGACATAAAAATTATGGGTGAAACAATTAGCGTTTTGAAAGTCACAACTCGTTTACAGACAAGAAATCAAGATACTAATGAAATACATGACAACAGAAATTCAGATAAAGTAAAACAACAACGTATATATGAAGCAATACACGCTAATGAATCAAAGAAAATTACCCGTTTAACTTGTTCCCAAATAGGTGATACACTTAGATGTACCCTTAGGAAGGGCAAACAAATTTTAACGGACTTCGCGATGGATGATTATATTGCTAATGGAAAGATTGATCTAAATCAATTCTTACCAATGCTTGAAATAATAGCAAACAATCTAAACATTCCAAAGCTACAGCTGTCGTTGAATGAAATAATTTTTAAAGAAACTCGAGTAAATGAATTTAAAGAATGCGCAAATAATAAATTGAAAAAACTAATTGTAATATTGACACCCCAAGTAACAATTATAAACAATGAAAAAGAAAAAATGGATATTCTTAGGAAATTCCATGATGATCCCCTGTCTGGTGGCCACCCAGGGATCACAAGATTATTAAACAAACTGAGAAGACATTATTACTGGAAAAATATGTCCAGGGAAGTAACTAAATATGTAAAAAACTGTGTATCATGTCAACTAAATAAGTCACGTCCCAAACAAAAAGAAAATTTAACAATTACACCAACACCAGCCAAACCCTTTGATATAGTTATTGTAGACACAATTGGTCCATTCGTTAAATCAAATTTTGGAAATGAGTATGCAGTAACTATGATTTGCGACCTATCGAAATACTTAATAGCCGTACCCATACAAGACAAATCAGCAAAAACTGTTGCAAAGGCAATATTCATGAATTGTATATTAAAATTTGGACCTATGAAAACTTTACTTACAGACATGGGCACGGAATATAAGAATCAAGTACTATCTGAATTATGCAAACTACTTAATATAAACCAACTACATTCAACGGCATATCATCACGAAACTCTGGGTACGATCGAACGTTCTCATAGAACATTTAACGAGTACCTACGAGCATATTTAGCCCCAAACAAAACAGACTGGGACGAATGGGTTCCATACTTTGAATTTTGTTATAATACCACCCCTTCCTCTACCCATGGTTATTGCCCTTTTGAGCTAATATTCGGCAAAGCGCCCACGCCGCTCAACTTTCTAATGAAGGGAGGGATAGACCCACTATACAACATTGAAGCATACAGCAAAGAAGTAAGGTACAGAATGCAAGTAGCACATGAAAGAACTAAGGCACTACTTAACAAAAATAAAGCAAAACAAAAACAAATTTATGATAAAAACACCAGCCCACAAAATTTTGAAAAAAATGACCAAGTGCTAGTAGAAAATGCGTCAGGTCATAAATTATCTCAATTATATTTAGGTCCATACAAAGTAAAAGCAGTTTTAGATAAGAATTTAGTAATAGAACTAGAAAATAACAAAACACTAACAATCCATAAGAATAGAGTAAAATTATTTAATAAACCATAAGTTCTATTATCATAATTAGACTAGAGATGCATCCTAGAACTGATATGTAAAAGTTTATTAATATAACTATAAAAAAAAAGAATATATAAAAAAAAAAAATTTTATATAATTGAATAATCTCATAACTTACAGTATAAGATTATTCTTGTAAAGAGGGGAAGTGTCATGAATGTATGTATGTCAATAAATATTTTGCTATGATTCACTCTTCTTTAATAAGTAAAGATCATTAACACTTTATTTACTGAAATAAAGTAAAAAGAAACTCAATACAGCTAGAATTACTGAATTCAAATATTTAACATTCTTAAAGTTCATTACCACCATACATTGTTTAATTCAAAACATTATGAAATAACTAACATTTCAGTAGATCGGGTTACTGTCAATATTCTTCAGTGACCCACATTTTCTTTGAATAATAAAGCATGACAAATTAATGACGCTTCACTTTCCTAGCATAAGTATAATATAAATAAGTTTACATTCTTTAAAATAAGCACATTAAGAACAGAATAATAAAACTAGTGAATAGATTGTGAACATTTAAATTAAATAATAAATATTGGAAAATATACAAAGAACATTTCTTTTAAATAAATACGTTACACTACATATTACCACTAGAACTACTTGCCATATAATGACTTACTTTTCTGATTGCCAAATTTCATTACTCGCTTACAGATCACATTACCTAAAATTTAAAAAGGTGATGTACAAGTTGCTAAATGAAGATAATGAGTTTTTTTAAAATTAAATATATTACGTAAACAAGTTGCCAAATAAACCAAGCAAGTATAGGGTGTTTTTTTCAGGGGTATAGAACTTCGAATTGAAATAAAACACAAGAAAATCGTTTTAATGTCCATCAATTTGGCTTTATTGGAAGAATAATTTTATGCCATTAATGCTTAAATATGATTTCGGGCATGTGGCCGCCGCGGCTGGCTCGAATGAAGCCAATTCTACAGGTCCAATTTTCAACCACTTTTTCGAGCATATGGGGCCGTATGTTGGCAATAACGCCACGAATGTTGGCTTCCAAGTCCCCTAACGTTTCTGGTTTGTTGGCGTAGACGAGCGACTTCACATATCCCCAAAGAAAATAATCCAATGGTATCAAATCACACGATCTTGGTGGCCAATTGAAAGGTCCATTCCCCGAAATTATGCGCTCATCGAATGTTTCCTTCAATAAATCGATTGTGACGTGCGCTGTGTGGCATGTAGCGCCGTCTTGTTGGATCCACAACTCATCCACATTCATGCCATCCAATTCGGGAACAAAATAGTCGGTTAGTCGGCTCCAATTGCTGTGCACGGTGGCGAATCGATTCATTCGGGTCCTCTTCAACAATTTGCTCTACAGCGGCAATTGTTTCTTCGGTGCGCACTGTTCGACGTCTCTGCGGATGCGTATTATCACATAGAGTAAACGTAGTGCGAAAACGATCCATGGTTAACCGAATTAATTGCTCTGATGGACGATTATGTCGACCATAAAATGGACGGAGCTTGCGGTAAACTTCGCGAACTGAACCATTATTTTCGAAATAAATTTGCACGATTTGCAAGCGTTGTTCTTTTGTCAACCTGTTCATGATGAAATGGCAAACCAAACTAAATATTAATCACTTGACAGCTGACAAAATGGCCGCCAGTTAAAAAAGTGATGCCAACTTAAAGTTCTATACCTCAATAAAAAACACCCTTTACTTCTCAAGAATCGATTATTTTAGTCTCACTCCTTGTTAAAATCAATAAGTTGGTAATGCAGTATACATAAGTAAATAGTCTTAAATTTATAGTCCTAATTGTAGCGCAAACAATTTGTACGATCACATAGTTTATCTCAAACAACTACGACTATAGGCCCAGTTATAATATGAATAAGCTAGCTTAAGCAACTGTGCGGTTACATATAAAACGCATGTGGCAAAGCATATTTATACACAGTATATGCTGGTCTACAACAACTAAGAAAATACAAAAACAACAGGCGTTTTGTTTGTGTAAATTAATGGATGATTAATGGATGTCAAAAACAGCTGAATACAACAAGACCTGGGCAACTTACATTATTTTTGCACAATCACTAAGCAATTATGAATTCAATTCCGCGAAAAATTTCTCCCTTTTCCAATTAGAATTTTTTATTTTCCCTATTACTTGCTATTAGTTGGAATTTTCCCCCGAAAAAAATTACTCGCGGAACTTTATTCATAATTGAACTCATAATCATGAAATAAAGCAGCTTGACAATGAACGCAGAAAAGCCAGGTTTCAAATCGTTACATACGTGATCGCATCGGCAATCGTACGAAAACAAATTAAATGATACGTTAATCGTATAAACTGAATGGGATTTCAATACGTTAACGTATGTTCACGAGTTGTACGTTCACGGATGTAACGATTTGACTCCAGGCACGATCGTCAAAAATAAAGATTTAAAACATAATATGTCACTAACACAGATAATTTTATATTCACGCTCTCAAGGAAAAAAATTAATGAAACAAAACTCATGTATTTTCTGTATTTTTATAGAACTGCAGCATTTGCATATTATTATTATATTATATTTTAATACAAGTCTATGGAGAATTCCTTGCAGACTACTTAGTATTAAAAAATAGCTAATATATAAATTACATTATTGATTTAAAAAGGATATGACATTGCATTTCATAATATTCATTATAACATTCAAAGAAAAGTCAATAAAGTGATACATTTCGTTGAAACAGCTGCATAATTTTCTCATCGGATCAGCCATAGCATAGTTAGTTCGGCAAGCCGCAATATAAAGTGGGTTATAATAGCGTAACGAGTGTTGAGCAAAAACTCAGAATTGATGTTGCCATTATAAGGTTGACAATAAAAGATATGTTAAGCATTGTTCTTAGGCTTTTTAAAGTAGGTAAATTAATTTCTGCTAATCTCGATGAGACAGATGGTAGTGCCAAATGATTTCTATAAACGTTTTTTAGGCAGAAGATGAACGGATTCTATACGATCACTGTGGATGTTATAGATCGGGTCAAAAACAATGCTGCCGTATTCTAATATTGGCCTAACAAGCTAGGTGTAAAGACTTTTTTTGATAAAGGGATCGTCAAATTCCTTTGCCCATCTTTTAATAAAAGCCAAAACGCTACGAGATTTATTTACAGCCATGGTTATATGTTGTACAAAACTAAGTTTTGCATCAAGTAATATTCCCAAATCCATTATCGAGTTAACACATTTTAAATTACAGCCATCAAGAACGTATGAGTAGCCACAGTGGTTTAATCTTCTATATTGCATATGTTTGCATTTATTTAAGTTTAATTCCATCATATTTAAACGAAACCATTTATAAAAATTATCTAGATCATTTTGCAAATATTGTTGATCGATAGAACGTTTAACATATAAAAATAACTTTACATCGTCTGTATACATCAAAACATTACAATGATTTACTGCTTCAGGCAGATCATTAATAAAAAGAAGAAAGAAAACTGGACCGATATGACTACCCTGCAGGATTTCAGATGTAACATTTATTTTTTTAGAGACTACTGTGTTAAATTTTACAGATTGAGTTCTACAACTCAAATAGGACTTTATCCAGCAAAGGAAATTGTGTGATTAACTTTGTCAAACGCCTTACTAAAATCGGTGTAGATAACATCTGTGTGCTGTCCGTTGATAAAGGCTCTATTCAAATCCTTTCCGAAAACCATGTTGAATCGGTGACAATAGGGAGGAGACTTGATGTGCGAGACTATCCATCAAACATTTTTCAGATAGTTTTGGAATATCACTCAATTTAGCTATACCTCTGTAATTACGTACATCTGATTTATTTCCGGATTTAAACAACGGTAAGATATATGACTCTTTCCAAATTTTCGGAAAGTAGCTATATTTTAAAGAAACGTGTTGCCAGAGCAGTTGCGCAATTTGTCAAAACACAGCTTGGTATGCCATCTGGACCACTAAAAGACGATGACTTGGTGTTTTTTAAACAGTTTAAAATATGAGATGTGGAGAGTGTGCACGGAGATATGTTATTCTTTTGAGTTATGTTGTATGGGTAAACATTTCCAGTATCATACGGAATGTCAGAATATATGGTCGCGAAGAAGTCTGCGAACAAATTACTGTAACATCCTCATCAGTCGATTCGGAATATAGATATTTCATGACTTTAGGAAAAACTGTGGCCTTCCTTTTAGTGTTGACAAAAGTAAAAAATGATTTAGGATCTTGAACAAAGTTGCGTTTAACATTACAGAGGTAAGTTCTCTACAGTTCTGAGTTAAGTAAATTATATTCAGCCCGTGCAACTGAGTATTTTTCATAATAAAAGGAAGACCCGGAGGTTTTGAATTTTTTGAAGTATTTGTTTTTTAAATTTTTCCAAGCAGAAAGTTGCCTGGAATTCCACGGCGGGCCAGGTTTATTGCGTCGAACGTGCTTCGGAATGCATTCCTCCATATAATTGAATAAGGTCTTATAAAATATGTTTGTCAAATGATCACTAGAATGCGATGAAGTTATTGGAACTTACAACAATTGAAGCAAGTTAGTGGTAAACAGGCAATTGTTTAGTTCAATGTAATTGGCCAGTTTGAAACTGATAATTTTATCATAATTTTTTGGTGAGGTATTTCTTACTAAATTATTGGTAAATAAGTTGTAGGATATCTCAATAGTAGGATGGTATTTATCCTCTGGTAAAATAGCAGGGTCAATACGATTTACAATACATTCGTTTGGCTCATTAACAAACACTAAATCAAGAAGTTTTCCATAAGCGTTGCAATTTCCATTTATTCGGTGTAGATACAAATCAGCTATATTATTAAAAATTTCATCTCCAATAACGTTACTTTGTACGGGTAGATAATAATTTTGTTCGGATGAGAATTCCCATATGATATGTAATATAAATGTTAATTCAACGTGAAGTGAAGTTATTTCAAAAGGAAAAATTTTCTTTGACAATTACTATAAATCATGTTAAATCAACATGAAACACACATGAAGCAAAATCATTGCCGAAAAATATTAGATTAACCTTGTTTAAGTAGATTTTAAGTTGAAATTTTTCTGTGTGTACATGCATTCATAGTTTTTTGACGACCAACACTCAAAGAGTACTTATAATGATACTTTTGCCATTCTCTGATATATATGTAAATGTATATTTATGCATTTCGCTTTTTTAACACTTTCATTTATGGTAAAGATTTTTAACTACGAGTTTGCCTTATAAAGTTTAACCTACACGATAAATAATATGTACACTAGTCTCCTGCACAAGACATCTTATAAGAACTTTCAAGACTTTAAAGATTTTTCAAATGCTTTACTACAGCGAAATCTTATAAAACAAACGTTAACAACATTATTTGCAAGAAATTTGTTTGAGTATTGTAGGTATAAGAGTAAATATTTGTGATAACTAGCTTTTAAAAATCATGACGTTCTTACATTTCAAGACTGGTTACGCAGCTCTCTAATGTACACTAACAGATATCTATAGCTAGAAATGACGAGCATAAGTGGTATAAAACACTGACATTTTGTTATTATCCGCTTATTGAAATCAATAAAAGTTTTCTTAGACAGTTGAATAAATTTTTTGGTACCTTATAACTTTGCATCCAATATAAACCCTATCCATTACTATATTAACTCTTGATAGCCTGATTTTTAGGGTTCCGTACACCAAAGGTGAAAAGGAACCCTATTGTTTTCGCTACGCTGTCCGTCTGTCCGTCACACGGTATTTTCTCAGGAACTGTAAGAGCTACGGACCTGAAATTTGGACAGACTATGTAGAACCTTGGCCGCTACAATAACTAATACATGAGACTTAATAAGAGCAACGAAAAATGTTAAAAGCCCATGTAATATACATACAGTTGTATGTAAATATGTATGTATATTGACACTTGAAATTTGTAAAAATTAGTGTATTTTTATACAGACTACAACAATTAACACTAAAATTTAAAAAAAAAAAATTTAAATTAAAGAGTGGTCCATCAGTTAATGCAATTTTGACTATGTAATTTTGACAGCTTGCTATGGAAACCGTAGTAGGCTAACCCTTGAAATTTTCAAAAACAGTAAAACTAAAAAATCCGAAAATTATAAAATCGCCAAACCAAAAAAAAAATCGCCAAAAACTAAAAAAAATCGCTAAAACGAAAAAAGCACCAAATTAAACAAAATTTCTAACACTAAAATTATCGGCAAAACCGAAAAAATCGACAAAATGAAAAAATCGCCAAGATGAAAAAAACGCCAAGAAAAACGCAAAAAATCGATAAAACGCGAAAAAACGCTAAAACTAAAAAATCGCCTAAATGAAAAAAATCGCCAAAATGAAAAAATTCGCTTAAATGAAAAAAATCGCAAAAATTAAAAAAAAATCAGAAAATTAAAAAAATCGACAAAATAAAAAAACGCCAAGAATCGACAAAAAAGGGGCAAAAAAGTGCCGAAACTAAAAAAGCACCAAAAACCGAAAAAACGCAAAAACACAAAACCTAAAAAACACTCAAAAACCGAAATAACCCAAAAAACCTAAACTATTTATTTTAAAGGCTGAAGTTCGTAATGGATTACATATCTAGTGTGCGTAGGAGTAGTAGTAGAATGTATGAGCCCCAGCAATTAAAATTGTCAAATTTGGGTAATTAAAATCGAAATTTTGTAATTTATGGGCTAAAATTTACATATTAAGGTAATTACTGTCAATGGTGTGAAGTGACGAGGGTTATGGACGGTTTGTACGTAGAAAAGGGTAGTTTGATGTCGGCCCGTCGATGTGTGTTTGTTTTAATTTTATGGTTTGATATCAGTTCGCCGATGCGCATAGTTAATTATATAGGCACGTGGGTCTTGTTTGTACGTAGTATGTTTTTTCGTTTGTTAAGCGGTTGCAGCAGGTTTATGATTTTATATTGTGTGTGCGTGTGTGCATAGTTTAGTTTTTTGTAATATTCTTTTGTTTGTACGTAGTATGTTTTTTCGTTTGTTAAGCCGTTGCGGAAGGGTACTTGAGAAAGAAATTGTGTGGGAATCTATGAATGTTTTTTTTGTTGGTTTTATTGAGTTTGATTTTTATTTATTTTTTTCCTATGTTTAAAGAGTTCGAAGACATGAATAAAATATATGGTTTGTGAGATAAGCATGGTTTGATATCCGTTCGTCGATGTACATAGTTAATTATGTAGGTACGAAGGATTTTGGCAACAACACAGATCACCCCTAAATAAAATCAGACTTAAAGAATGTACTAAACGACTCAAAGAGCTGCTATCATCGGAAAAAACTGCACTACTGGAAAAGTATTTAGAAGGTCTTGATGTAACGTCCGCATCTAATTACTCTTTATGGTGCGCTACTAGAAATCTTAAACGACCCGTTGATCTTAAATCACCATTGCGTACTGCGACCTGAGGCTGGGCAAGAAGTGATAGTGAGAAAGGTAACTTATTTTCTGAGCATTTAAAATCTGTATTCACTCTCAATTCATGTACGGGTGCTGCTGATTTACCGAGTGTAGTTTCTCTACCCCCTCGTCCCTTAAGGTTTAAGATGCGTGAAGTACAAAAAGTAATTGCTGAACTCAACCCGAAGAAAGCTCCAGGTATTGATGGCATTAGTAAAAAAATGCTTATGAACTTGCCTCATATTGCAATAAGAATCCTGCTATTTCCTTTTAATGCTATTTTAAGAATGCAGTATTTTCCACATAACTGGAAACTGGCCAAGATCAAAATGATTCCAAAGGCGGGCAAAGATCTTACCAAGACTGAGTCATATAGGTCTATAAGCTTACTATCTACAATCTCAAAGCTTTTCGAAAAGCTGCTCATGACTAAATTGTCCAAAATTTTAACTGATAATGGGTGCATCCCGGACCATCAATTTGGCTTTAGAAGTCAGCACAGCACGATTGAACAAACGCATAGACTGGTCCAAGTTGTAAGAAGAACATTTGAAGAAAAGAAGTATTGTTCTGCTCTCTTTATTGATGTTTCTCAGGCGTTTGATAAAGTATGGCACGAAGGCTTAGTTTTAAAATTGAAGACATATCTGCCAATAAACATTCAAAAGCTTTTGGAAAGTTAAATTATTGATATGAAGTTCACTGTTGTGGAAGGAGAGTTCACGAGTGTGCCCGAATCTATATCTTCTGATGTACCACAGGGTAGTATTCTGGGTCCTGTCTTGTATTTAATATATACTTGTGATATGCCTGTGAGCAATTATATCCATATTTCTACTTTTGCCGATGATACAGCCTGTATGAGTGTGCGCGAAAGCCCTTATGAGGCATTCCGCAATCTCCAGGAACATATCACTCAGCTGGAAATATGGTTGAACTTATGGAGAATTAAAGTCAATGAACAAAAGTGTGTCCATATAACGTTCACCCTAAGAAGAGATACTTGCTCCCCCATTCGAATCAACAATCATAATATTCCTCAACATTCCCAAGTGAAATACCTTGGTATACACCTTGATCGAAGACTTACATGGAAACATCATATTGACTCTAAGTTAACTCAGATGAAACTTAAGTTAACTCAAATCTATTGGTTGATTGGCAGAAACTCAACACTCAGCTTAGACTGCAAACTTTTACTGTACAAGTCGCTTTTGAAGCCAATATGGTGTTACGGAATTCAGTTATGGGGCACTGCTTCAGCTTCCAATGTCGAGAGAATCCAACGAAGGCAAAACAAAATTTTACGGTTAATAACATCGGCTCCATGGTACATCCAAAATTCTATTATACATCGTGATTTAAATATGCCACTAGTGACTGAAGAAATTGCAAGATACGCAGGCAAATATTTAACAAAACTCGAATCACATCCTAATCCGCTTGCTCGTAATATTTTGAACTTTACTGGACACATCCGCTTAAAAAAGAGGGACACACGGGCTCTTATACCTAACACTCCAGATGGGACTACTTGAAAATACTTCCCCCCCCCCCTTTTTTTTTGATTATCACTACTAATGTATTATTTATAACTACCACTAAGTTTATGTCCGACACTGGTCGGGCCTAATAATTTTTTTTTTTATAGATTTAAGATTTGAATACTTATTGTTAGTTCACATATGAAGATACAATAAATAAATACATGCATTATATAAAAAAAAAAAAACGAAGAATTTTATGTAGGTTTTTATTTTAATTTTGAATGGAATTTTTTGTTTGTTTGTTTGTTAAGCGGTTGAAGCAGGTTTATGATTTTAGAGTGTAAGTGCGTGTGTGCATAGAGAAAAAATGTTGCTTTTGTCTCTTTGCAATATTCTTTTTTTAGCTGGTGGTCATGGAAGATTATTTTAGAAAGAAATTATGTATGCTTGTGGGAAATCTATGAATGTTTTTTGTTGTTGGTTTTATTTAGTTTGATTTTTCAATTTCCTATATTTAAAGAGTTTGAAGAGGTAAGCGAAATATGTAATTTATGAACTTATTTGAAGGTTGGAAAAATTGAAGTGTAAGATATTTATGATTGTCAAAGGGAATTAGAGATGCGTGATCATGGGAGCCAACGTTATGCTCATACGTTTGTATTTTTGTATATTTTTACAATAACTTGAGCGTTGGCAGATGGGTTAGTAGTCGTATATGTATATGTGCAATGCCGAGTACAAATCTGGCATTTTCTTGTGTTCTAATCATTTTTAAAATGTGTGCAACGCCTTTCACATTATGTTTTTTTTTTTTTTTTTATATGGAATACAAAACGGAAATGATAAAGGTTACCACTAGGGCACACTGTTGCGATGTCACAAAATATCATAGTTTGCACTCGGCATTACTTTTTTTTGTTTGTAATATTCGTTTTTTTAGCTGGGGACATGGAAGGGTATTTTAGAAAGTAATTATGTATGCTGGTGAGATATCAATGTTTTGTTTTTGTCGTTGTTGTTGTTTGATTTTATTTTTTTTATGTGTAAAGAGTTTGAAGAAATTAATAAAATATACAATTTATGCGTGTTGTATTTATTCATTCTTTTCACTTCTTTTGTAAAGAAATTGAAGTTTGTGATATTGAGGATTGTCAAAGATTGGTTGTTATTTTCACTGCTTGCTGACATTTCTCTCTGTGTTTTTGTACATACCATATACATATAAATAAATGATTGAACAAAATTTTTTATAATTTTAATCTACATATTTATTTAAAAAAATATCGTAAATATATGTTGTGACAATGTAAGAATAGAAAAATAAAATATATTTTTTAGTTATTTTCTTGATAAAGTAAATATGCATTTCTTAAGGCACAAACTCCATAATTGTGATAGCTGCAGTAAAAATATTCCGGATATTTAAGTTGTATTTGCTTAAGGTTGATGCAGCCAATATCCTTGATGTTGAAAACTCTAATTTGAAGTAGTTTTTCAAACCATTTCTTCTTTTCCACACCCTTAACATAGATTGAATAATGTTTTAAATTGGATTTTAAAAATTTTACAACACTCTTAAATGATATTGATCCGTCATTCCAATTTAGATGATTAAAGTTTCTTGTTAGCCAATTCGCTTCTCGTTGTTTTGCTATTGATAATCTTTTGAAGTTAAACGGTGGTTTAATAATAAAATTTATGTGCTCCTTATTGTTAAAAACAATTGCTATTTCTGTTGCAATGAAGATGTTTGAATTAGATTTAAATCCTTGCATATCGATGAAAACTTTATCCCCAATCATCTTATTTTATTATTTTTTATTTACATTATCTTACGAACTTGACCTTTTAAGGGTATGTATTCTATTATGCGGTCGTGGATGAGTATGCAAAAAGCTGATGTATCGGTAGGTATATTGGAGTCTGTTTCAATTTCAATTTTTATATCAACAGGACCGTTAGAGAGGGCTTCGTTTTGGTGACTGACATCTACTACCACTATTGGCACACTATTTTTAAATTCTTGAGCAGTTAGAATCGGTTGTGATTCTCTCATGTAGTAGCTTTGTTGAAACCGTAGATACATATCATATAGAATGGCATACCGATCATTTTTAAATTTTATATTTAGATCATCATATGGGTACGATTCGGAATTTAAATGTACTTTTAAATTGTTTAAATTACAATGAACAAACTTATTTTCTTGTTGAAAAGTAGACTTGTGCCATTTAGTTCATTTCAGTGACCGGTCTTTCTAGTTCATTATTTTCAAATGAACTAGTTCGTTCATTTAGTTCAATTGGTCTTTTTAGTTCAATGAAATAGTACACATGAATTGTCAAAATACGTTCATTTAGTTCAATCAGTCTGTTTAGCACAGAATAAACCATTTTTGTAACATATTTTCGAGTTGTGCTTTGTTGCCTTATTCGCTGAGTGATTTTGGTAAGTAATAGGTGAAAATTTTTTATTTCTAAAGAAATATTTTTTAAATTTTAATTTATTTGCAGATTTTTGTAGGAAAAACATAATCTTGGTTGAAATTAAAGGTAAGTAGTTTCTGCAATTGATAATTTATATCTGTATATTGTCATAATAGCTAGTTTTTTTCTTTATATTTTCAGAAGTACATTTTTGGCAAAACTGAAAAATACCTATGTATGTATGTGAGTAAAAAACCTATAATTTTATCTAGTATATGTATATTAATTTAAATTGTTTTAATTTCTTAGGAGCATAATACATAATTCGTATCGATTTCGAAAGCCAGTGGAGGGAATACAGCAATGAGAGCCAACTGCGAAATTATACAAATGAATATAGCAAAAATTTGAAACATTTTCCTGCAGAGAACTTCAGTTTTGATTATCAACCCGACTTGTCTACCCATCCGGGCCCTAGCCCAAGCATTATACTTCAAGCCCTGACTATGTCTAACGCAAATGATGGTATAAATCTTGAAAGATTGGAAACAATAGGTGACTCCTTTTTAAAATACGCCATCACCACATATTTATATATCACATACGAGAACGTGCATGAAGGAAAGCTCAGTCACTTACGCTCAAAACAAGTAGCTAATTTAAATTTGTATCGTTTGGGCTTGAGGAAACGGTTGGGCGAATATGATTGCTACGAAATTCGAACCAAGCGATAACTGGTTGCCACCATGTTATTATGTGCCCAAAGAACTAGAAAAAGCTTTTACAGGAGCCAAAATACCACCGCATTTTTGGAGCTTCGTTGATTTAGTTAATATTAAAAAACTAAAAAATGTGGAAATTTATGAATTGGTTCGTAAGGAAGCTGACGATTGGGGATGCAATTTTTCGGTATTGAAACTATTTTTATTATACAACATCTGACATTTAAACGTTTGTATTGCATTTTAGACAAGTTGATTTCGAAGATGAAAATTGTGGAAACTCGAAGAAAACGGTTCACGATTGGGATGATGAGAACTGATTCCAATAGAACAAGAGAGGCAGGTACCACCTTACCTGACTGATGGAATAGTAAATGTTTTTGGTTCATGGGCTCCACCATGTCGTTTTAGCAAACCTGAAAAGCTGGCTGGTGGTCGGCGAGTTCATGTAGCTGTAGAAGTATTTTGTAAAGGAACTTACCGTGGGATTGGTAGAAACTACCGAATTGATAAATGTACTGCTGCAAAGTGCACTTTACGTCAATTAAAGAAGAATGGTTTAATAGATAAACGTGTCTAATTAAATTCATGAACCTGCTTTAAACGTTTTTGTATACTTATATATTTTTGCAAATGTCATACAAATGATTTGAATACATATACACTTATTAAGTTTATTAGTCTCTTTTGTAAAAATCAAAGTGAGACTTATTTTAAAGAAATTTGTTCTATATTTGCCCATTTGAAAAAGAAATAGCATTAAGTAAAAATAATAAAAATTGAAAATTTTAAAAACCTCTGACTTTTTTCAGAAAAGATTTTTCAGACCGATTTTCTTCAAACATAGCTAAGAACCCTCTCGATCAAGTCATCTTTCAAACAGAAAAAACTAAACAAAAATCGGTTCAGCCGTTTGGCCTGTACGTGGACATGGACAGACACACAGATAAACAGACACACAGCCACACAGACACACACTACAAACATATAACACCCCTTTTTTAGTCGGGGGTTAATAAAAGAAAAATAACTTTTAAAACGTACATATCGTTACCTTAACATAGAAAGGCCCTAACACAAAAAACTCGATTTCAAAAATATAATGTAGTTTTATACATTCTTCTCAAGCAATGAAAAACTATTTGTTTTGAAAATACTTTTTCAATAATAAAATAAAACTCAATACATATATTAAACATAAAAGGAACTATTTTTATTCAGTCTTCCGTTTTTTTTTTCTTAAAAAGTAATTTGCAGTGTTTGTTTTATATACATATATACATATGATTACAAGAAGGGTTGAAGTTTACATTAAAGGGTGAAGGGTAGTAGAGAAGCCCGCATTCATGGAACTCATATATGGAACATGCTCTGCGGTACACGAATGGAAAATTAGGAATCAAATTGAGCATACGTTCCGCCAGTCTTCACAGATGGTTGGACATCTAGGTGTAATAGCAGCTATATAGCGGTAACTGCTCACTACATCGATGAAAATACACAGCTAAAATCATACTTGCTGTCCTGTGATCAGTTTTCAGAGAGACATACTGCTGAAAATCTTTGTAAATTTCTAAAAGAAGTTATGGTAGATTTTGAAATTTGCAATAAAGTGACTGCAGTGGTCAGTGATAACGCGCCAAATATAATTGCTGCAGTACGACAAGGACAATGGCGAAGTGTGGGCTGTTTTGCACATTCTCTCAATCTAATTGTGCAATCAGCTTTAGAGGAAGTTGGAGAAATATCACCGAAGATTTTAAAAATATTAGAATATTTTCAGAGAATTTTTCAAAGGCGCAATAATTCGTTTGAGATCCAGAAGGAAATGGCAATACCTGAACTTAAGCCAACTTCAGTTAATGTTGGAGAGGATAGTAGCTAAAAAAAATTGTTTCAGTTGTATCGTCATAATTTAAAAAATTATATTACCTTTTACATGTTGCGATGGAGAAAAACCAGACTTGATACCTTATTAGGTTTAAGAAGTGTACGCCTGTCATTCACGATTTGCCCCGTTGAGGAAAAAACTCTTTCACAGGGTACTGAAGTAGCCAGTATGCAGAGCCGTTTCAGTGCGATGGCATAAACACGAGGATAAAGCTTTCTCCTTTCGCTCCACCACGCTAACGGATCTTGAGTTCTATCTAAATACTCTTCGTTAAGGTATTTATCGAACTCTCTAGTAGCGGCGGCAGTGTTGTTATCTGGGCGGACGGTTTTATTAAACTCTTGATCGTATTCCGCCCAAAAGCTTAATCCTCCCACATTGTTGTTATTTGTTGTTTCTTGATGCTCACTCACTTCCGTATTGTTGCCTGGCAGACTTATAGAGCACAGCTTAGATCTCAGAGCTTTAACGGCAGCTTCGTATGAAATTTCACTTTTGAATCCTCTTTTCTTGAATCGAGGATCCAACAATGTGCTTTCGGCATATAAAAAGTTCTTTTCATATTCTCCAAATCGGGATCTAAGCTAACTTTTCATTTTGTAGATGAATGCCGAAATTTTGCCGTTAGCGGAAAATGATTTGGAAATAAAACCTTCTAAGATGTTGCAAATGACCATTACTTTTGAAAGTGTTACATTACTTTCCGCACAAATTTCGACAGTCACCTGGTAGAACGGCTTTAAAATGGGAATGATTTCATCTATGTAGTCCCATTCCTGTAATGACAACAACAAGTCAGGGCGCTTCAACGACAGGGTAGAAATTACAGCATCCTTTGTAGCTACTATCCTTTCCAACATCAAATACGTGGAATTCCAACGTGTTGGCACGTCTTGCTTAAGTTTAAGCTCAGGTATTCCCATTTGTTTCTGGGTTTCAAACAACTTATTAAGCCCTTGAGAACTTCTCTGAAAATATTCCACTATTTTTCTAGTCTTCGGTAATATATCTTCAACTTCCTCTAAAGCTGATTGCACAACTAGGTTGAGAGAATGTGCAAAACAGCCTACACTTCGCCATTGTCCTTGTCGTACTGCAGCAATTATATTTGGCGCGTTATCATTGACCACTGCAGTCACTTTATTGCAAATTTCAAAATCTACCATAACTTCTTTTAGAAATTTACAAAGATTTTCAGCAGTATGTCTCTCTGAAAACTGATCACAGGACAGCAAGTATGATTTTAGCTGTGTATTTTCATCGATGTAGTGAGCAGTTACCGCTATATAGCTGCTATTACACCTAGATGTCCAACCATCTGTGGTAAGATAAACTGCTGCGGCGCAACGTATGCTCAATTTGACCCTTTCCAGAATTTCCATTCGTGTTCTTGGAAGCAGGTTACACGATAATACCTTTCTGGTTGGCATTTGGTAACCAGGGCAATGCGACACTTCATGTATGAGTTCTCTGAATGCCGGCTCCTCAACTACTCGCAACGAATGATGGCCCTTCGCAACAAATTTGAGCACCAGGGTGTCAATTTTCTGCACTTTTTTAATTGGTGGCGGCTTACGCACAAATTGGGAAATTGTTTGCTGCTGGCAACTTACTTGCGAGCTGGTCGACGGTTGTGAACTTCTCGGTTGTTGTGTTTCGACATCTGCTGATAATAAATCTGATTCCAAATTTATATTTAGTTGCCGTTCTATAGACCTTGGAATGAACGGGTGCTTAACTCTTAAATGGCGGTTTAAGTTACCAAGAGATCCACCCGCGATGCTTAACGACGTTTGGCAATGGTTGCACTTGGCACGATCAATCCCATCTTTATTGAAATGAAGCCATATATCGCTGTGTTTTTCCCGGACATTTTTTTATTTAATAAAATATATATATATATAAATCACTGCACTTTTTAATTCAGTTGAAAATATTTGAATTCAAATGAAAAAATTGTATACTACAGAGTAGTATTTTTGGTCAATCAAAGTTGCATAATTGTGTAGTGCTAAGTAAACATATATGTATATATATATATACATACATATATATGTACATATATATATATATATATATATATATATATACATATGTATGTATGTATATATATATATGTGTGTATATGTGTATATACATATCGCCCAGTTACTCAAACAACGTCATAACTAAAAAAAAAATAGTTTGCCAGAAAACGAGTTTAAAGTTTTCAATTTACACACAACTTAATGGAAAAATTAAATTTAATTCTTCTCTCAATAGCTGGCTGAACAAGATATTTGTATGAAATTTTTTCACACTGTGTAAAAAACGACCAAAGGATTAATTCTGCATAATCAACTCAAAAATTTCATTTAATAAATTTAAAAATTGATTTTAATTAGTGATGTACCTGTTTGGATACCTTAAATGACTGATTTTGTTTCCTGTTAGTTTTTACACAAATATAACGCTAATCTTCTTCTGATGTGTTTTATTTTACCATTTTTAGTACATTTTCTTTACATAAACAAGTTTAAAAAGAAAAAATATAAGTTTAAATTTCAATAAACAATACTTATTTTATGAATAGTAGTTTATTCTAATTTATATAAACGTCTTTTATTATAAAAATCTTTGAATTTTATGGGAGAACTGATTATGATAAATTTTCAAATCTGGTAACAGTGTTGTCATTAGAATGTTAAGTTTTAAATCTGGTAACCATGGTCAGAAAGGGTGTAAAAGCACAGAGTAAAACAGCGAAGAAAACATTGAACACATAAGTTCACAGCTTCTTTTAGTTCATTTTGTGCATTTGTGTTTTGTGTCTTAGTTCAAAAATTGAACTAAGAACTAGTGAGCGTGAAAAGATTGAACTAGTTCACTTAGTTCAAAGTATTGAATAGTTCATTTGAACTAGTTCGTTCATGAACTACACAACACTATTGAAAAGCAATCAATACAAAACGGGGTCGTTCTCTATTTGCAGCCAATTTAACATTCCATATATAGCTAGTTCCTGTATTTAGTTGAGGATTAATGTGACAATCCCAACTGCGAAATGCCATTGGTATAGAAGCACCACTTTTAATAATTTTAATCATATTCAATTTGCTCAGATCGGACAATTGTACATGAGGAATTCTCCATGAGATGTTTGAGATACTAATTTTTGGTTTGTCAGTAGCAACAGTTGAGTATACGAGTTTTTCATCGTTCTTACTACGTAAGAGAACCAATTCATGTTTACCGCTGACTATAATTTTATTATAGTCTTCAGCGAAACCTAAAAATAGTTTCAGTGGTACATAGAAATTAAAGTGTCCATTTGAAATATCCAAATCATCGAGTTTGTTCCATCCTGCATTGTACAAGCCAACACTTTCTGTTGGTGATAAGGAAACAAAATTTTTTAGGCTGCTTGTAATCGCTAAATGTCTTGTAGGATCAATTTCTATGCCATTAAGTTCATATCGAATTTCGTCAAAGAGATGTGCCACAAAGTTATTTTTTAATTTTAGATTTAAAAACGAAGATATTTTGCTGTCATTATCATCTACAATACTTCCCTCAACATATATGTAGCTTTCGCTGGGTAGCACATATATGTCTTGATTTTGTATTGAAAATCGAATCTCATCGTTATTGTTGAAGGATTGTAGGTATGGTGTATATGTGTGATAGTCCTTTTTAATTATACTCTCGTCTGATTGAGGTTTTTCTAGAATATCTAGTATGTAACTCATTTCTTTGTCAGCTTTAAATTTTTTTTTATTTTCTTGCGTCAAATGTTTTTTGTGTAATGATCGCTTTAATTGTGGTTTGGTTTGCAATAGTGTTTTATGAGTGTATCCAATTTTATCCTTAGATTGCTTGACGTTGTATATTATCATTATTTGCTAGATCTCAAATGTATTCGTGTTGTAATTTTCTCTCCTCGGAAATTAATTAAATCACTGTTCTGATCAACTATGCGTAGAGTAAGAGAACTTATCTCTCGGCAGTTAACTGGCAAATAGATAAGATTTCGAGGAATCTCAACAATTTTATACCCTGGGGGGACATTGATCGCAAATTCATGTAATGTGTGTGCTTGTGAGTTATTCGTATATGTGTTAACCACTATACTACATTCAACACGCAAGATATTCACGATGAAAATATTGACTGGTAGATCTGAGTAATGGTCTTGGTTAGGAGCTAGAATTTTCTTATTGAATCCAAAAAGTTTTCCAGTTGTATTATCTTTGTTAAAGTATATGGGATCCTTAGAGCTATTAACTCTAACTTGCATTGTATTGTTATTAGCTTCTATATCAATTTTATTTTCCGGACAATACTGCTTATAGTTATGTTTAATATAATCAACTATATCATTCAATTCATAAGATCCTATTGGTATTTTAATTACATGTTCACCAATATGAAATATATTGTTATAATCATCTACATTGAGAATGCTATTATATGAATGAAAATCAGTTAGAGCACATTCATATTCACCATCCAAACGAATAGGAGGAAAGTAATTAGCAGATAACTCAGATGAGTTTGAGCTAAGAGTAAGTGTTATTGACATTATGATTGTCTGATTACAAATAAGTGAAATTAAACACAGCACTTTGTATAAAAAGGAAGTTTATATTTTATTTAAATATATTAGATACAAATATAGACTTATATATACACTTAACTACAATATTTCATTTTTATTGATCCAAGAATTATGTTGATTGGTAAATCCTAACCATTTAACATATGCCTTCTCGCCTTTAGTTTTAAGAACTTTTTCAACTAGATATGTATTTGGATATCTGGTTTTTGAAAGTTCTTCACCATAGAATCCACCTTTAATAGGGTTACCACGATAATCTTCTAATATGTATGTAGCTGGATGTGTATTTTGAACTCTTTTAATCGTAAAAATGTCTGTGGTCCAATTTGGTGTATATCCGTTTTCAAAAACATGTTTATATTTACTTATGCGCACATGATCTCCCACATTGAACTTTGATAATTTGAATAGTTTTAAGCGGTTATATACCGTGTTTAATAATTTTTTCTCATTTTTATAGTTAACTTGAATCGGTGGCATTTTGATGGTGTGATGAATTTTTTTATTATATGTATTAATCAAGTCTTTGTAAATGTTGAGGCAGTTATAAGACCCATTAAAGCTAAACTCTTTCCACATCATTCCTTTTAATGTTCTGTTAAATCGTTCTACTATTGATGCTTTCATTCTGCTATATGTTGAGTAGTGATTAATGTTGTATTTATTCATCAATTTTCCAAAGTGTTTATTGAAAAACTCTTTACCATCGTCTGTTTGCAAGTTTTTTGGTATTCGTCCCAGTTGAAAAATATTCTGCATAGCCTGGCTTGTTTCCAATGCAGTCTTTCTTTTCAAGGGTACTGCCCAAGCAAATTTTGAAAATGTATCAATTACAGTCATAACAACTCTTCGAAGTGGAAAATGTTTTCGTGCTTGCTTATGTAGTTCATTTATCAAATTTCTTTTTGAAGTCATTATTTAACGTATTTAGAGTTTGATGGGATAAGTTGAGTTCAGTGTGAGTTCATTTAAATCCTGTCGACCATCATATTTCTTACATACCCATAAATTAACTCATTTATCTTTTTAATTTCTTTTTCAAGGAATAATTTCATACTTGATATTGTTTCCTGAATTTCGTTGAGTTTCTGACTTAAGCTTATGTTGATTTCATCTCGTACCTCTTCAATTTGACTTTGCAGAAATAATTTATTAACAACGTCGTTTTAATCCAAAGCTTTTCCCACATTTTTGATTCTTTTGTTTTGAACGTCAATGTTATTAGTTGTATCCATAACGAAGCCCAGCAGCTTAGGAACATTTTTCACAAAAATTTTACCACTTGTATCATTAAGATAGTGCACAAACTTATCGATGGACATGATTTATGTAGATAAATATTATTCTATAATTTTTGCTTCATATAATTCTTCGATAATTGAGACAATTTCGTTATTGTGATTAGTATGACCTGCAGCTTGTGATGATAGCAATAGCCTAAGGGGATCTACTAACTCATTAGGATCATCCTAGTATATATAGTTAGCTTTGTATGGGTTTAGTTTCATCAAACCCTTACCCTTGTAAGGACTTTTTATTGCATGTAGTGATGACGAAGTTGATGAGTTTTTTTCACTTTCTTTCTTAAGTAATTTACTAATAATATGCTTATGTTTATATGCTCTCGTTCCTTTAATTTGTCCATCAGGTCTATAATCTCTTTTGTATGCATTTGTGTTCACTAAAATTTTCTTATATATATCTAATTCATGTTTATCATAATATTTTGGTGTTTTGTGAAACAGTAAAGAAAATAAACCTGGTGTAAAAGCCCATATTTGATTTCCAATCACTATTTTATCTTCAGTAAGTTTAATAGTACTATTGCCAAACTTCCATTCATTATTTAAACCTTTATGTGGACCATATAGAGTATCTAATTCGTTTCTGCTTTCCAAGAGTGCTAGGTCAGTATAACTCTTTTTATTATCTGAATTGTCTAGAGTTTCCGATTGAGAGTAAAAATCATCGTTGTCATCATCATCATCATCATCAGTATCAACATTATCAACCTTGTTTGCGTTTCGATTACTAAGTGAGATATTTTTATTGCATAACGTTTCTTCAACAAGTTTCTTTGGAGTACTTGTCTCTAACTTAACTGATTATTCGTTGAATGGAAAATTTGAATTTTTATAAACTTTCGTTTTAAATTCATCTCTTTCTGATTTAATACTTTTTTTTTATTATTTTTAGAACTGTTCACAAATTCTGTTAATGGTTCTATTATTGGCTTAAATGTATCTTTGAATTGCTCATGTGTATCTGCTTCATCAACTTTTATACTACGAAATTTTTTCTTTTTTAAACATTTCTTGTCTTTATTAGCTCTTTTAAAACTTTTTCATCCATTTTCAACTATTAGACACCAGATCAGGTATCAGCTATCAGATCAGGTATCACTTAACAGATCAGGTATTAGATCAGCTATCAGATCAGCTATCAGATCAGGTATCAGATCAGCTATCCGATCAGGTATCAGATCAGGTATAAGATCAGCTATCAGATCAGCTATCAGATCAGCTATCAGATCAGCTATCCGATCAGGTATCACTTATCAGATCAGCTATCAGATCAGGTATCAGATCAGGTATAAGATCAGCTATCAGATCACATATTGGGGTATCAGATCAGGTATCAGCTATTAGATCAGGTAATAGATCAGCTTTCAGATCAAGTATGGTAAATACTTTAGGAAATAAGTAGATGTACTATGCGCAAGGCCAAATTAAGTACTAATGTTTTACTTTTATGTAGAGTAATTTATATCGTTATAAAATAGTCGAATTGCTTTCTATAGCGACCATTGTTTAAGTCATTATCTTTGCTTATCATCAAAAATCCATATTTATCCTTCCAACACTCTCGACAAATTTCATGAAACTTTTCATAACTCATATCGCTGGCAACATGATCACTATAAACGTGCTTCATGTTTGTCTCATCTTGTTTAAACATTATAATCACATTTGCATTGTCTCTTATTAAGTGCTTGGGGATTCTCGTATAAGTTTGGCACAAGTAGAATGAATCAACATCCTTATGTCGTCCCATATCATAATAGAATTAGTTTTCGCTTCGTCAGGAGGAATAACTTTTTCATTATCTGTAAATGTGTAGTATCCCATCCCTTTAATTGGTGAAATTAATCGCTTTAAGTATTCATATTTTGGTTGATAAAGGGATTTTGAGTATAAATAGATGTTTTCAAACTTGAGTCCATTAGGACTTTCTAGCAAGCTAATCATAACATTAGTCTTTCCACAATTTGATGGTCCAACTATTAGAGCACGAATAGAATTTGGTAAGAGAGAGCTATGTTTTATTTTAGATCTGATTTTCGTTGAAGCATCAATATTGCGAATCACAATATTTTTATGTTGTTTTACTAATTGCATTCTTATAACTAATTGCATTTCATAAATGTTACTTTTATTATAGAAAAAAAAAATAAAATAAGATGCTTATACATTATAACAAAACGTTTAGTTACAAAAAACCAGCCGTTGGAAAAGGTTTAGTGAATAAAGTAATTAACTCTCTGCCTGTTGAATTACACCTTCCTGGATATCAGTTTTGTGGACCAAGCACAAAATTACAAAAACGTTTAGATCGCGGTGACAACGGAATTAATTTATTAGACGCTGCATGTAAAAATCACGATATTGCTTATTCCAAAAACAAATGATTTAAATAGTAGACATCAAGCTGATAAAATTCTTGAAAATAAAGCTTGGGAACGAGTTATTTCAAAAGATAGCAGTCTTGCAGAAAAATCGTTTGCATACATGGTTGCTAACGCAATGAAAGTCAAAAGAAAATTTGGTATGGGATTGAAGAAGAAGGTTGCAAAAAAAAGTGAACAAAATGGAAAAAAGCTGATCAGTACATCAATTAAAACTGCAACAAAAATACTGAAGAAGGAAAAACCTCAAGACATTAACTCTGCCATTAGGATTGCACGTAAGATTATCAACAAGTCGTTAAGGGGAAAGAAATCGCAAGTTGTAATACCACGCGTAATTAATGTTCCAAAGATTGGTGGCTTCTTACCTTTGGTACCTATTCTTACTGCTCTGAGTGCAATTGGTAGTATTTCTACTGGCGGAGCAGCTATAGCAAAAGCAACAAATACTGCAAAGAATGCCAAACAACAACTTGATGAAGCAACTAGACATAATAAAACAATGGAAGCAGTAGCAATGGGGAAAGGTTTTTACCTTAAACCATATAAGAAAGGATATGGATTGGTTTGTCAAGAAAAACAAAAAACCAAATTTTTTTCGTAATGCTACCCAATAAACCCCTATCTGATGTTGATTTGAGAAACTTTTGAACAAACATTCCATACTTTAGAGGAGTTTTCATGTTGGATACACTACCAAAACGATCGAGAAAAAGAGAATGCGGAATCATTAATTTGGATTTATCAAGAGGACCTGGAACCCATTGGGTAGCATATTATAAAAACAATGAACATAAGGAATATTTCGACAGTTTTGGAAATTTACAACCTCCATTAGAATTAGTTAAATATTTAGGTAAAAATATAAAATATAATTACAATCAATATCAAGATTACGATTCATTTAAATGTGGACATTTATGTCTTCAATTTCTTTACAAAATAAGTGAAAAGAATAAATAAATAGCACACACACAAGCAATTTTAAAATTTTTTTGTTTTATTAATAAAAAAAAAAGTTTATAAAATATACTTTCTACATATTATTCCCACTGTGGGTATTGAGCATTTGTTAAAAAGATATTTATTTCAGCAGCAGTATCCAATTTTAAGCCACTGTCTCCTTGCTTACATATGCAATATATCCCAGATGCTAGTTCTATTATATCATCATCAGATAGCGTGTTGTACCGATTTGGTAAGAACATTATGTTATTTTCCAGTTCAATTTGAATTGTGGTGCCGTATTTACTTGTCACCCGTTTAGCATTTTTAACTGTATATTTAGTTGAGTCCTTTAGCTCTTTTATATGGATTAATGTTTTTTGATTTAAATTGTTGAACTTTCTTATCAAATCGGGAGGATTCGTTATCAAAATATTAATTAAATTTAATTTTTTTCTTATGTATTTTTTATGTTTTTTTCTTCTTCTCTTTTTGACAGATTGCTCAATCTGCTTTTGTAAACTGATGTATTAAAAATTTCTACCAATCTTTAAGTAGGCGAAAACAGGAAAAAAACAAACAAAAAAAAAATTAAAAAAACAAAGATCAGTAACGTAGCTATCTCTTTTTCTTATATTGTAATTATTTTTTATGTAAATGTTTGTTTGTTTTGTCACTGATAGAATTGTAGTGAAAGAGATAGTTATATTGACGTTCTAAAACGTAACTGAAACATAAAATTTCATAACAAAGATCAGAGAGATAGTTATATTAATGTTCTAAAGTGTAAGTGAAACAAAATATTTCAAAAAGCACTCAAAAGTATTTGTAAAATTTTAATTTTACAAGAATATTTTACTATAAATAAGAATGTAAAACTTTCAAGAGTACTAGTATAAAAATAGTATTCAAGAAAAAAGTATTCTTTAAAAAAAGAATATTAAAATAACAATTAAAAAATGAGCCAAGTACGTGAGCGGTTATTTAAGTTTCTTAATTCTTATGAGGACTTATTGCTCTATGAGCATAAAGAAACCATACATTTTTTCGACTCCATGCTCACTGAAAATGAGGACTATGGAATTATAAAGCACGAGGACTCTGATAGTGGGCATTTCGCCAGCTGCCCCTGGTATAGCGAAGGATGCGAGGAAGGACCAGACACATGTTGATGCACCATGTTCCATATAAGGAAAAAAATTGTTTTTAAGATTATTGAAACTTATAAAAATTTGTCAAAAATAAATAATGAATAAATATAGAATATGTATGTATGTGTGTATGGGTTTTATTTAGTTTTTTATTTTTTTTTAATATACATACATATGTATATATATATATATATATATATATATATATATATATAAAGATTAATAAAGCGAAAAACTATTAGTTTAAATATTATTTTCATTGAGGATGGATAAACGTACTTTAAAGAATATATTTCACAACAATCAAGAACGAAAACCTCAAATATATGATTTGGTTTTTGAGTTTAAATACTTGCTCAATTGGAAATTGAAGATTGCATGTGGATTTTCTACAGCTTTTGGTTTTAAGCCAATGATATGGTTGAATTATAAAAATAAGCAATACATTGGACTGGATCGAGAAGAGTGGTTACATCTCATGTGCTATAAGGAGTATATTCATGATATGCTTAATCGTCGGGATTTTTTAAATTCTATAAATATAATTGATAATGAAAGTGAAAGAGATGTTGAATGTAAGTTTCAATATAAAAGAGGTGTTTGTTTTTTAGTTATCATACAAGGAAACTTTAAAATAAAAATCGATTCTGACACTTGGAGATCGCTAACTCAAATTCGAGTATTTTTTACATCAATTTTATGTTGGAACAACATTCTAAGAAAACAAATCCTTCATTTCTATCATGAATATTATATACCAACTTGCTCCGCTTTAAACAAAACAAAACTTCAAATCAAAGAAATACATGGAATACACGAAAGGGATGTAAAGATTGAATTAACACGACTTTGTTATGAGATTGGAGAAAAAATGCAACACAAGATTGTAACAGATGCGAAAATTCATAAATTTTATTTAAGGATGGATAATAAATAAAAAAAAAACTGTACACAAAAATATTTGTTTTTTTAATGCTTTTTTATTTTCATATTAGTGTATGTTTTATTTAAAAAAACTGAATAACTAGACAATATTTCTTAAATAAAAAATAATTTACAATAGACACAAAGATTTTTACTTAGAACTAAATAATTATAATTAGAGAAATAAATTACAGAAGCTTTAATTTGTATACATATTTTACTCATCTTCTTGAAATTTTTCTATTTCTAATAATAACATATCAAGTTCATAATCAGGATTTGTTTCATCAATTTCAATATGATGCCATGCATATGTGTTTATACCATCACTTTTGACTTTTCTCTTGTCATCTTGATAACTTAATATTACTTTATGTATTTGCATAGTATATAATTCATGCAACTTAGACTTAAAAGTTAGCATATTATCATAAACATTTGATCTGTTAAATAAACAATCTCTATATAAACTTAGGCTATACTTATCTAAAACACATTTTTTTACTCCTTTCATTTTGTACAGTAAAGGAGTACATTTTAGACCGTAGTCCCACGAATTCTACCATAATCTTCCCACAATTCTCATCTTTCATCATACCCAGAACTTTTTTGTTTACGAGTGGAATCCCGTAATCATTTGTTTCTGGATAGTCAGAAGTGTCAAATTCATGTTCTATACCATTTTTAATGTCTGCGTAAAAGTCTTCGGTTTGTATTGTATATATGAATGAGTCAGTATCCATGTAATTTAATTTCAATTTTGACTTGAATTTAGGTTGCATGTATCTATAATGAAAATTATACATATTCCATTTAGAAAGTTCTAGCACACAAAATCCTAAATATATTGGCTTATTATAACATGTCTTCACTCGATTCATTTGAATCGCTACCATATCTTCTGAAAATATTGCTAAGCTATGAAAATTTGATTTAGATATCCAATTTTGAGCACCCAAGCGGTTTCGGTTTAATGTAGTCCAACTGGTAACAATCCTCACATCTTTCCTTTTGTCCACATTCTCCATGGTTTTCCCATATACTGCGTTGTTGAGCAATTTGAAAATTTTTTTTCAAAGTTATTTCTAGCTTCGGCTCTGTATTTAGTATTAAGATCTATATAATCTTTCAACCATGGAGAATGCTTAAAAGTTAGAACTCTATGTATTTTTTTCAAAATCAAACCGTTTTCTAGACATTGTTTAAGTACTCTGTAATGAATTATATAAGAATGTTTTGGCGAAAAATCAGTTATTAGTTTTTTATATTTTGATGCTCCAATTTCCTTGTTTTCGGCACAGAAAGGAAGATCGTTATGCATATTATGTAAATAAGAAGGATATTCTAAATCAACCTCATATACATAACCATCATATGAATTATCATCTATTAACTGCGGATTAATATTTAGTTCTTCGCTTTTTAACCACCTGAATCCTCCATAAGGAAGATATTCAGACATGGCCCAACCATAAAGATTGTTTGCATCTAAATACATAAGAAATTCGGAAGGTTTATTTTTATCAAAAGTGTCTAAATACTTATTATTTGCCTTGGAGTATCTTTTACAACATTGGACAATTCCACCTCGTATCCCTCTTTTAAAGAAATTGTACATGTCGATATCGGTTATTAGCTCCAATTCAATGTTTGTATGCTTAAGCATAGCATTCCAAGATAGCCCCGGAGCAGTATAGTATTGACAGGGGTCCAAGCTATAAATTTTTTTACAGACATTTCTAAAATTTTCAAAAATATCCGTTAGGAGAAGCACATCTGTTTTCAAATACAATTCCATATAATCTTTCAAAGTTTTGCAGTTAAAAATTGTCCAGACTTCATTCGCATGCGCATAGTCTTCAATAGAACATTCTTTGTTATTAAGTTTATTAAAGAAATCTTTTCTAGGTGGAAGTTGTGTTTCATTAAGTTCTTCAAAAGAATCAAGATAATCATAGGGAAAAATTCCTTTCCTCCTTATGAGATTAAATTCTTGGCTTGTTTGAAATTGTGCTCTAATAGTATAAAAATCGTTGACGGTAAGATTATTTGCCAACGATTCCAAACTATCGGCCATAAAACGCATTGTATCAAGAAACCTAAGTTCAAGATCTGTACCATCACTCATATTAATAAATTGAGATAGAGATATATATAACTCTTTATTTAACGGAAGGACTTTTATATTTGTCGCAACCTTACTTAATTCTTTCACAAAAAGATGAGAATCATAGGATGAATAGTTATGAAAATAAATTGGAATAAACTTGGGTACTTGATAACTTAGGTTGCATCTGTTATGCGCAGCACCTCGATATTTACCGCTTATATGACAATGATCTCTTACACGATCATTATTTAAGTATTGTCCACATATGTGACAAGTTATCGCATTGTAAAATGTTACATTTTCTTCATCTGTCAAGTTCTCCATTTCAATTGTTTTTGTGAGATAATTGTTATATATATCTTGACAATCTTGATTCAAAAATGTAACAAATTTTGCAGAAGCATCTTTACCCGTATAAATTCTCAGCTTATCCAATTTATTGTCATGCTTACACTTAATAAAATAGCTGAGTGCGCAGGGTACATGTGAATGATTTAATTTAGTTTTACTACTTACATTAAAGTCTAATGCAAAACGCATTCAAAATCGGCGTATACAACAAAAGGGACGTCAATTTTTCTATGGTGGCTCTTGAACCGCAGTATGGATTCTTCTGCCTTTGGCATTGTGGTAACTATTTTACCACATTCCATTTTATGTTTCTCCATAATATTTTCAAGATGGGTGTATTGCAGACAGCTGTTGCAAAATAAGAGTCGTTCACAATGTGTCGTTGTTTGCCTTTTTAGTAGTCTGTAAGACATCAAACACGCGTATTGTATTATTTAATCTTAAATACTTTCCAATATATTACTTACTTTGAAATATATTTTATAAAAATATAGTGATGTCCATCCACGTTTTCCAATAGCAATAAGTTAACATGCTTGGTCTTCTCATTTTGGGTTATATAAAATGGTCCAATTAGTTCATCACTCTCGTCGTCATATCCAAACACATTCACACTAACATCATTCTGTCCCTCAAATTCCTTAATATATTTTAGTGACATCGGAAATGTCAAATTTGAAAAATCAATTGTAGTTCCATCTTGAAGCGAAATTATATTAGCACTAATATCTTCAATGTTATATGAAGAGCATCGATTCGGAAAATTGATAGCCAAGGTACTCATTGCCACAATTAAGGCCCACTTAAAACAGTAATTATCACTGTTTTCAATGTTAATGCAAGCACCACGACTAGCAAGCTTCTGCGGGGTGCTAATCCAATGAGCTCCTTTTACTAAAGAAGATTTATTAATATTTAGTTCAGCTCGAACTATGCGAACAAGAGTGCATCCGGAATCTCTTTCCTGAAACTCAGACATTTTATTTTGGATTTCTCTGACCTGCTTACAGAAAAATTCGTTCACTTCATCTGCTCTAGTCAACAAGCTCATTTTTGCTGTATGTACTATTATTATTATTTCTAATTCTTCGCTACTTCCAAAATCATGTAAACCTTGCTGTTGTTGTTGTTGTTGTTGTTGTTGTTGTTGTTGAGGGTGATGTTGTAGTGTTTGGTGTTGGTCAGTATTTGGATACCAATGTATTGGAGTAGGAAGTTGCTGCAAATTTGGGTACCATTGCATGGGAGTAGCACTTTGCTGCCAATACATTTGTAGTTGTGGTTGTTGTTGTTCTTGATGAGGATATTGCTGATGAGCATATTGCTGATGAGGATATTGCTGATGAGGATATTGCTGATAAGTATATTGTTGATGATGATATTGATGTTGTTGTTGTTGAAGACATTGTAGTTCTTGTTGTTGTTGTTCTTGATTAGGATATTGTTGATAAGGATATTGATATTGTTGATCATATTGCAGTTGTTGAGGATATGTGAAGCCTGTATTATTCCGTGGTAATGGCCGTTCTTGACTTGAGTCTCGACTTATGACCACTTGGTTCGCTACACCATGATTTTGGATGTGATCCAAAAAGCATTTTTTGTATTTATATACCTTCTTACACACATTGCACTCATAAGCTAAATAATTCATTTTCTTTTTTATTTTTTTTTTTAGTTTATACAATATTATTATATATATATAAATATATATTTAATATTATTATATTTAATAACAGCGAAATTATTAAGGATTTGACACTTGTAGAGACAATGCTTTACTTGCTGCTAGAATAGAAAACTTCTCAATTTATACGAATTACGATTAAGTCATATGCACAATGTAAAAGTCAATAGACAGAGACAAATGTCAGCAAGCAGTGAAAATAACAACCAATCTTTGACAATCCTCAATATCACAAACTTCAATTTCTTTACAAAAGAAGTGAAAAGAATGAATAAATACAACACGCATATATGCTATATTTTATTCATTTCTTCAAACTCTTTACACATAAAAAATAATAAAATCAAACAACAACAACAACAAAAACAAAACATTGATATCTCACCAGCATACATAATTACTTTCTAAAATACCCTTCCATGTCCCCAGCTAAAAAAGCGAATATTACAAACAAAAAAAAAAGTAATGCCGAGTGCACACTCTGATATTTTGTGACATCGCAACAGTGTGCCCTACATTTATCATTTCCGTTTTGTATTCCATATAAAAAATAAAAAAAAACATAATGTGAAAGGCGTTGCACACATTTTAAAAAATGATTAGAACACAAGAAAATGCCAGATTTGTACTCGGCATTGCACATATACATGTAAAACTACTTACCCATCTGCCAACGCTCAAGTTATTGTAAAAACATACACAAATACACACGTATGAGCATAACGTTGGCTCCCATTATCACGCATCTCTAATTCCCTTTGACAATCATAAATATCTTGCACTTCAATTTTTCCAACCTTCAAATAAGTTCATAAATTACATATTTCGTTTACCTCTTCAAACTCTTTAAATATAGGAAATTGAAAAATCAAACTAAATAAAACCAACAACAAAAAACATTCATAGATTTCCCACAAGCATACATAATTTCTTTCTAAAATAATCTTCCATGACCACCAGCTAAAAAAAGAATATTGCAAAGAGACAAAAGCAACATTTTTTCTCTAAAATCATAAACCTGGTTCAACCGCTTAACAAACAAAAAAAAATTCCATTCAAAATTAAAATTAAAACAAAAACCTACATAAAATCCTTCGTACCTACATAATTAACTATGTACATCGACGAACGGATATCAAACCATGCTTATCTCACAAACCATATACTTTATTCATGTCTTCGAACTCTTTAAACATAGGAAAAAAATAAATAAAAATCAAACTATATAAAACCAACAAAAAAAAAAAAAAAACATTCATAGATTCCCACACAATTTCTTTCTCAAGTACCCTTCCGCAACCGCTTAACAAACGAAAAAACATACTACGTACAAACAAAAGAATATTACAAAAAACTAAACTATGCACACACGCACACACAATATAAAATCATAAACCTGCTGCAACCGCTTAACAAACGAAAAAACATACTACGTACAAACAAGCCCCATGTGCCTATATAATTAACTATGCGCATCGGCGAACGGTTATCAAACCATAAAATTAAAACAAACACACATCGACGGGCCGACATCAAACTACCCTTTTCTACGTAAAAAACCGTCCATAACCCTCGTCACTTCACACCATTGACAGTAATTACCTTAATATGTAAATTTTAGCCCATAAATTACAAAATTTCGATTTTAATTACCCAAATTTGACAATTTTAATTGCTGGGGCTCATACATTCTACTACTACTCGTACGGAACCCTTCGTGCGCGGGTCAAAGTCGAACTTCACTGAATTATTTCATATTTGCTGAAAAAAATTTATGTTATAAAATTTGCAATTTCACGCAACTTTTGTTCTACAACTTTCTTCCTATGTGGTATTGGAAAATACCTGGTTGGTTCCTGAAGGAACCAGTAGGCACCCAGAGTTCAAAATTTGAACAGGTATGTATCGTAACACTCAATAAGGGCTTTCATGAGAATGTTCAAGTCTCGTAAACGGTGCAATTTTTATACTCGTTAAGAAAATTTCAAAAATTTATGGAAATTTATTTACATAAACCTATTAAGTTTGCATAATAATTTTGACTCGTAAACTTAAGTTGTGCATTTTGTAAACAACAACTTCTTGCTTTTCTGGCTTTCTTTAGGCATTTTTTTATACACATATACACTTTTTGATTTTTACAGATACATACAAATGTGTTTTCAAATTAAAAATTGCTGGAAAATTTGTTATTTTATTTGTATTAAATGAACTTTTTGACGTTTGTTTAAAATTTACATAAAATGTTTGCACAGAAGTTCCAAAGGGGCTTCATTACGGTTTACAAATAATGGTAGATTGTGACAATCGCGATTTCGATAAAAAAAATGCGACTATCGAATAATTGCAATTAAAAAGGAAAAACAACAATATTTCACATCTTTTATTAAAGCAGTAACAAAATTTTTAATTCAATATAAACATAACGTAACATAAAAAAGTAATACTTGTATAGCAAAAGCAATACTAATTGCGTTTTTGTATAAGTAAAACAAAAATTTTTGTTAGTCCACTTTTAAAATTGGGAAAGTGAAAGGCAGGCATTTTTCTCATTCTCTTTTGAACTTACCTAAACCTTTTACAGTTGGAAATTAACAGACAGAAAATTTATAGTTTGTTTACTTCTTCGCGTTTGCTACTCACACACACTTACACATAAATACATACATATGCCTTGATACATATCAAATATGTATACAGCCCCTGAAAGGAGAAAAGACATATGAAGCAATAAGAATAAATCACGAAAAGTAGAAAAGAGAATCAAAAATGTCCGGTACAGAGGTTTGTGTACTATGCACTAGAGAGCTGCGTAAACAATCTTGAAATGTAAATACTTCTTGTTTTTAAATGTATTTTCGTAGCATATATTATACTAAACCAATAATAAATGATGTCGTTTAATAAGCGAATCACTATAGATGTATTGAGTGTATATGAGTGTTTTTAAGCGATGTCGCGAGGACTTATTGTTCATCACAAACAATCAACAGATTATTATATATCAATTAGATATTATTATTATTATTATCATTAGTATTATTATTACTATTATTATTATTATTATTATTATTATTATTATTATTATTATTATTATTATTATTATTATTATTATTATTATTATTATTATTATTATTATTATTATTATTATTATTATTATTATTATTATTATTATTATTATTATTATTATTATTATTATTATTATTATTATTATTATTATTATTATTATTATTATTATTATTATTATTATTATTATTATTATTATTATTATTATTATTATTATTATTATTATTATTATTATTATTATTATTATTATTATTATTATTATTATTATTATTATTATTATTATTATTATTATTATTATTATTATTATTATTATTATTATTATTATTATTATTATTATTATTATTATTATTATTATTATTATTATTATTATTATTATTATTATTATTATTATTATTATTATTATTATTATTATTATTATTATTATTATTATTATTATTATTATTATTATTATTATTATTATTATTATTATTATTATTATTATTATTATTATTATTATTATTATTATTATTATTATTATTATTATTATTATTATTATTATTATTATTATTATTATTATTATTATTATTATTATTATTATTATTATTATTATTATTATTATTATTATTATTATTATTATTATTATTATTATTATTATTATTATTATTATTATTATTATTATTATTATTATTATTATTATTATTATTATTATTATTATTATTATTATTATTATTATTATTATTATTATTATTATTATTATTATTATTATTATTATTATTATTATTATTATTATTATTATTATTATTATTATTATTATTATTATTATTATTATTATTATTATTATTATTATTATTATTATTATTATTATTATTATTATTATTATTATTATTATTATTATTATTATTATTATTATTATTATTATTATTATTATTATTATTATTATTATTATTATTATTATTATTATTATTATTATTATTATTATTATTATTATTATTATTATTATTATTATTATTATTATTATTATTATTATTATTATTATTATTATTATTATTATTATTATTATTATTATTATTATTATTATTATTATTATTATTATTATTATTATTATTATTATTATTATTATTATTATTATTATTATTATTATTATTATTATTATTATTATTATTATTATTATTATTATTATTATTATTATTATTATTATTATTATTATTATTATTATTATTATTATTATTATTATTATTATTATTATTATTATTATTATTATTATTATTATTATTATTATTATTATTATTATTATTATTATTATTATTATTATTATTATTATTATTATTATTATTATTATTATTATTATTATTATTATTATTATTATTATTATTATTATTATTATTATTATTATTATTATTATTATTATTATTATTATTATTATTATTATTATTATTATTATTATTATTATTATTATTATTATTATTATTATTATTATTATTATTATTATTATTATTATTATTATTATTATTATTATTATTATTATTATTATTATTATTATTATTATTATTATTATTATTATTATTATTATTATTATTATTATTATTATTATTATTATTATTATTATTATTATTATTATTATTATTATTATTATTATTATTATTATTATTATTATTATTATTATTATTATTATTATTATTATTATTATTATTATTATTATTATTATTATTATTATTATTATTATTATTATTATTATTATTATTATTATTATTATTATTATTATTATTATTATTATTATTATTATTATTATTATTATTATTATTATTATTATTATTATTATTATTATTATTATTATTATTATTATTATTATTATTATTATTATTATTATTATTATTATTATTATTATTATTATTATTATTATTATTATTATATTATTATTATTATTATTATTATTATTATTATTATTATTATTATTATTATTATTATTATTATTATTATTATTATTATTATTATTATTATTATTATTATTATTATTATTATTATTATTATTATTATTATTATTATTATTATTATATTATTATTATTATTATTATTATTATTATTATTATTATTATTATTATTATTATTATTATTATTATTATTATTATTATTATTATTATTATTATTATTATTATTATTATTATTATTATTATTATTATTATTATTATTATTATTATTATTATTATTATTATTATTATTATTATTATTATTATTATTATTATTATTATTATTATTATTATTATTATTATTATTATTATTATTATTATTATTATTATTATTATTATTATTATTATTATTATTATTATTATTATTATTATTATTATTATTATTATTATTATTATTATTATTATTATTATTATTATTATTATTATTATTATTATTATTATTATTATTATTATTATTATTATTATTATTATTATTATTATTATTATTATTATTATTATTATTATTATTATTATTATTATTATTATTATTATTATTATTATTATTATTATTATTATTATTATTATTATTATTATTATTATTATTATTATTATTATTATTATTATTATTATTATTATTATTATTATTATTATTATTATTATTATTATTATTATTATTATTATTATTATTATTATTATTATTATTATTATTATTATTATTATTATTATTATTATTATTATTATTATTATTATTATTATTATTATTATTATTATTATTATTATTATTATTATTATTATTATTATTATTATTATTATTATTATTATTATTATTATTATTATTATTATTATTATTATTATTATTATTATTATTATTATTATTATTATTATTATTATTATTATTATTATTATTATTATTATTATTATTATTATTATTATTATTATTATTATTATTATTATTATTATTATTATTATTATTATTATTATTATTATTATTATTATTATTATTATTATTATTATTATTATTATTATTATTATTATTATTATTATTATTATTATTATTATTATTATTATTATTATTATTATTATTATTATTATTATTATTATTATTATTATTATTATTATTATTATTATTATTATTATTATTATTATTATTATTATTATTATTATTATTATTATTATTATTATTATTATTATTATTATTATTATTATTATTATTATTATTATTATTATTATTATTATTATTATTATTATTATTATTATTATTATTATTATTATTATTATTATTATTATTATTATTATTATTATTATTATTATTATTATTATTATTATTATTATTATTATTATTATTATTATTATTATTATTATTATTATTATTATTATTATTATTATTATTATTATTATTATTATTATTATTATTATTATTATTATTATTATTATTATTATTATTATTATTATTATTATTATTATTATTATTATTATTATTATTATTATTATTATTATTATTATTATTATTATTATTATTATTATTATTATTATTATTATTATTATTATTATTATTATTATTATTATTATTATTATTATTATTATTATTATTATTATTATTATTATTATTATTATTATTATTATTATTATTATTATTATTATTATTATTATTATTATTATTATTATTATTATTATTATTATTATTATTATTATTATTATTATTATTATTATTATTATTATTATTATTATTATTATTATTATTATTATTATTATTATTATTATTATTATTATTATTATTATTATTATTATTATTATTATTATTATTATTATTATTATTATTATTATTATTATTATTATTATTATTATTATTATTATTATTATTATTATTATTATTATTATTATTATTATTATTATTATTATTATTATTATTATTATTATTATTATTATTATTATTATTATTATTATTATTATTATTATTATTATTATTATTATTATTATTATTATTATTATTATTATTATTATTATTATTATTATTATTATTATTATTATTATTATTATTATTATTATTATTATTATTATTATTATTATTATTATTATTATTATTATTATTATTATTATTATTATTATTATTATTATTATTATTATTATTATTATTATTATTATTATTATTATTATTATTATTATTATTATTATTATTATTATTATTATTATTATTATTATTATTATTATTATTATTATTATTATTATTATTATTATTATTATTATTATTATTATTATTATTATTATTATTATTATTATTATTATTATTATTATTATTATTATTATTATTATTATTATTATTATTATTATTATTATTATTATTATTATTATTATTATTATTATTATTATTATTATTATTATTATTATTATTATTATTATTATTATTATTATTATTATTATTATTATTATTATTATTATTATTATTATTATTATTATTATTATTATTATTATTATTATTATTATTATTATTATTATTATTATTATTATTATTATTATTATTATTATTATTATTATTATTATTATTATTATTATTATTATTATTATTATTATTATTATTATTATTATTATTATTATTATTATTATTATTATTATTATTATTATTATTATTATTATTATTATTATTATTATTATTATTATTATTATTATTATTATTATTATTATTATTATTATTATTATTATTATTATTATTATTATTATTATTATTATTATTATTATTATTATTATTATTATTATTATTATTATTATTATTATTATTATTATTATTATTATTATTATTATTATTATTATTATTATTATTATTATTATTATTATTATTATTATTATTATTATTATTATTATTATTATTATTATTATTATTATTATTATTATTATTATTATTATTATTATTATTATTATTATTATTATTATTATTATTATTATTATTATTATTATTATTATTATTATTATTATTATTATTATTATTATTATTATTATTATTATTATTATTATTATTATTATTATTATTATTATTATTATTATTATTATTATTATTATTATTATTATTATTATTATTATTATTATTATTATTATTATTATTATTATTATTATTATTATTATTATTATTATTATTATTATTATTATTATTATTATTATTATTATTATTATTATTATTATTATTATTATTATTATTATTATTATTATTATTATTATTATTATTATTATTATTATTATTATTATTATTATTATTATTATTATTATTATTATTATTATTATTATTATTATTATTATTATTATTATTATTATTATTATTATTATTATTATTATTATTATTATTATTATTATTATTATTATTATTATTATTATTATTATTATTATTATTATTATTATTATTATTATTATTATTATTATTATTATTATTATTATTATTATTATTATTATTATTATTATTATTATTATTATTATTATTATTATTATTATTATTATTATTATTATTATTATTATTATTATTATTATTATTATTATTATTATTATTATTATTATTATTATTATTATTATTATTATTATTATTATTATTATTATTATTATTATTATTATTATTATTATTATTATTATTATTATTATTATTATTATTATTATTATTATTATTATTATTATTATTATTATTATTATTATTATTATTATTATTATTATTATTATTATTATTATTATTATTATTATTATTATTATTATTATTATTATTATTATTATTATTATTATTATTATTATTATTATTATTATTATTATTATTATTATTATTATTATTATTATTATTATTATTATTATTATTATTATTATTATTATTATTATTATTATTATTATTATTATTATTATTATTATTATTATTATTATTATTATTATTATTATTATTATTATTATTATTATTATTATTATTATTATTATTATTATTATTATTATTATTATTATTATTATTATTATTATTATTATTATTATTATTATTATTATTATTATTATTATTATTATTATTATTATTATTATTATTATTATTATTATTATTATTATTATTATTATTATTATTATTATTATTATTATTATTATTATTATTATTATTATTATTATTATTATTATTATTATTATTATTATTATTATTATTATTATTATTATTATTATTATTATTATTATTATTATTATTATTATTATTATTATTATTATTATTATTATTATTATTATTATTATTATTATTATTATTATTATTATTATTATTATTATTATTATTATTATTATTATTATTATTATTATTATTATTATTATTATTATTATTATATTATTATTATTATTATTATTATTATTATTATTATTATTATTATTATTATTATTATTATTATTATTATTATTATTATTATTATTATTATTATTATTATTATTATTATTATTATTATTATTATTATTATTATTATTATTATTATTATTATTATTATTATTATTATTATTATTATTATTATTATTATTATTATTATTATTATTATTATTATTATTATTATTATTATTATTATTATTATTATTATTATTATTATTATTATTATTATTATTATTATTATTATTATTATTATTATTATTATTATTATTATTATTATTATTATTATTATTATTATTATTATTATTATTATTATTATTATTATTATTATTATTATTATTATTATTATTATTATTATTATTATTATTATTATTATTATTATTATTATTATTATTATTATTATTATTATTATTATTATTATTATTATTATTATTATTATTATTATTATTATTATTATTATTATTATTATTATTATTATTATTATTATTATTATTATTATTATTATTATTATTATTATTATTATTATTATTATTATTATTATTATTATTATTATTATTATTATTATTATTATTATTATTATTATTATTATTATTATTATTATTATTATTATTATTATTATTATTATTATTATTATTATTATTATTATTATTATTATTATTATTATTATTATTATTATTATTATTATTATTATTATTATTATTATTATTATTATTATTATTATTATTATTATTATTATTATTATTATTATTATTATTATTATTATTATTATTATTATTATTATTATTATTATTATTATTATTATTATTATTATTATTATTATTATTATTATTATTATTATTATTATTATTATTATTATTATTATTATTATTATTATTATTATTATTATTATTATTATTATTATTATTATTATTATTATTATTATTATTATTATTATTATTATTATTATTATTATTATTATTATTATTATTATTATTATTATTATTATTATTATTATTATTATTATTATTATTATTATTATTATTATTATTATTATTATTATTATTATTATTATTATTATTATTATTATTATTATTATTATTATTATTATTATTATTATTATTATTATTATTATTATTATTATTATTATTATTATTATTATTATTATTATTATTATTATTATTATTATTATTATTATTATATTATTATTATTATTATTATTATTATTATTATTATTATTATTATTATTATTATTATTATTATTATTATTATTATTATTATTATTATTATTATTATTATTATTATTATTATTATTATTATTATTATTATTATTATTATTATTATTATTATTATTATTATTATTATTATTATTATTATTATTATTATTATTATTATTATTATTATTATTATTATTATTATTATTATTATTATTATTATTATTATTATTATTATTATTATTATTATTATTATTATTATTATTATTATTATTATTATTATTATTATTATTATTATTATTATTATTATTATTATTATTATTATTATTATTATTATTATTATTATTATTATTATTATTATTATTATTATTATTATTATTATTATTATTATTATTATTATTATTATTATTATTAT